>NMRB01000122.1:107416-134438 GCA_002633025.1 Notospermus geniculatus | reverse complement strand
AGGACCACGGCAACTGCCAGTGCCACCATTGGGCAGGGGAGGACCACGGCAACTGCCAGTGCCACCATTGGGCAGGGGAGGACCACGGCAACTGCCAGTGCCACCACTGGACAGGAGTGGACCTCAGAATCTGCCATTGCCCACCACTGAAAAAAACTCTTGTACGGTAAGAAATGCAAATATGAACATGGCAAAAAGGGCAGACGGTGACATGGATTAATCACGCCAGTATCCTGTCAAACCAACAACAATCACAGCGATCACCTTGTGCAGTCACTGATGAACAGAACACCGTTTCCATCACTGCCTCGAAACCAATCAAGTGTCATCGGGATCCGGTATTTGACACGAAATATCGCGGACTGGTTGTCTTTGATTGAAATAACAATACCGTAGCTATTCTCCTTGTTCATTAAGACACAATAACCATGGCAGCTGATGGGGGGCAGAGGTGCAACAGTTGGTGATGGAAAAGATAATAGATGATGCAGTGTAACCCTAGACAGATGTAGATTGGCATGTTGTCGCAGACATAGGGCAGATCAGAAATTTCTTGTCGAGGTGTCTTTGCATCAGCTGTAGTTGGGTGGGCAGGGTGAAAGAGGGAATGAGTTTATAACCTTATTCTGTGAGCTTCTTAAGCTAGGTGTATTGTTAAGTGAAGAAGGTGATTTCATTGCCTAACTGCCTAGACTTCGTGTATAATTGTATTGCATTATGTTATTGGCCCTGGTAAGTACGGAAGAGGCCATCTCAAGCTGCTCATGTTCCTCACTTGGATGGCCGGTCTTTTACTTGCCCTTGCAGAGGTACAGTCCCCCCTCGCTATTACGAACCATTCGGGGTCCAAGTGTTAAGTTCGTACTAATGCGGAGTTCATAATAGCGAGGATTTACATACCTGTCATGATATTTTGGGAGCCAGACATTGGGTTCGTATGATCCGGGAGTTCGTAAAATCGAGGTTCGTAAGAGCGAGGTTGCACTCTACTTGTACAAGGTAACCTACACGGGCCTACAGCTTACTGTCCCATGTGACAGACGTGAAGAACCAGGGTTGGTTAATCCCATGCCCCAGGCTGGTTTCAAACCCGGGACCTGCCATTTGCATCGCAGACGTGATAACCACTAGGCCATCAAAGCTCCTTTGACTTTGTTGTTCAGCAGGAAGTAGCGGAGACACAAAGAAAGTGGAACAGTAATGTAGGGATCCATCCGGCAGACAGGCAAGGGAGTTGGAAATGGAGTCAATTTGAGTTTAATCCAAGAGAAAGATGAGGGTACAGTGTATTTTAATTGTGCAGGTCATCCAGACAAGTGATGACCGAACATTGTGTTTACCACTGTTTATAGACTGACTACATCAGATTTCTACCATTGGAAACACCTCCAGTTCACCACTGGGATCACCACTTGATTAAAGTGAGGGCACTCAAGGTTACCCAACTTCTAGCTGCGAGGCCAATGCGCAAACCACTAGGCCATTAAGGAGATCCTCCGTGGAAGGTGGGATGCAGAGCTTATGCGAAAGACTGCAGAGGGCACAGGCGCGGATCCAAGGCTGGGGTACACCCGGTGCACGCCCCCCTATCTGTAAAATCGACCGTGAAATTCTGAAATTTGGAGCAAATCACTGAAATTCACGACAGATTTCAATGTTTCTACCACAGTGTGCCCCCTCTTTTCCGAAATAGCGGATCCGCCCCCGAGGTGGAATGGGCAGTCTTAACCAAAAGGTCGGCGAAATCTGGCACGCTAAGCTGGTCAAACAGGCCATAGGCACCAAAGTTTAGGTAAAATATTTGTGTGAGAGGATGCGTTTGGTAGTGTTATATCATACTTGGACAATGAATGGCCACGACATCATGCGGAATAACTAGTAGGCCACCATCTTTATTGGAGAGGTCAAAATCCACACGGAGGAAAAACGCAAGAGTTAACATACACATCTACAACTTGCAAATGAGAAAGACATACGCTCGTACTACTCTATAACCTTTCTAGATGGCAAATGGTGATTACTTCTATTCAGGTGTACGACAGTCACATATGACCGTGACGATAAACCAATTTGTCGCACGTCCTCATATATTTCTAGATATGACACAAATGTCTCATTCAGTTCCAAGGATGATTTTGATTGAATGCATTTCCAACTGCACCTGTGATTTTTTTTCAATTTAGATTTTGAATTGGGAGTAATGAGGGTATCAGCCACACAATCAACAGAAGTGTGGCCTCGTGGATTATGGGGTATAAGTCCTTAAATCTTATCAGTTTCTTATTGACAGCATCTACTGGTCCAACCTAACCCAGTCTACAGAATGTGCAGCTACGCGACAAGGGTGGGAAGTGGGGTGAAAAGTGATTACCACGAAACTATCAAAGGCTTCTCAAAAGCCCTAAATTCTGAATACTAGCACCCCTCGGTTCAGGAAACTACAGACGCCATCACAAGGTATCAAAGTACAGAAGGCCGTGGCCTACAGAGATCAAAGCAGCCTACAGCCTCACCACAAACACAGCCACTTTTATTAATTTCCAAAAGCCATCTCCAGTAAGCAAGTGAGAAATGAATTCATAACAGACATGTTATTTACAATGACAGGACATCAAAAGATTCTCAATTTTGTCCTGGATATTGAAATCTTAAGTTCAAATCAACAATATCAGGGATGGATGGCGTCAGAAATATGATAGTACTATGGAGATGACATCTCACTCTCATCTCAATGTTCCTATGAACACGTTTCAACCATTTCATGACCTGGATGTGTCTGGGCTTGACCAAAGGGACGGATGCACAATGTTTCTTATTCTTCATTTCTAACACCATTGTTGAAATCTTTTACAACTTTGACAACACAGTCTGGGGCCCTCATCGTTTCCTTTTGGGAAAGGGTAGCCCTTTGGTTAATGAGAAACCAGAACTTCTGCATTTGTCTGGCGATTGATTTATCAGAGACGCCTTGTTTAACATGGGTATTCGAACAATCTCTTTTTGGGGGATTTGGCCTAGTGGTTTGGGCGTGCTGCCCCCGAGTGCTGGTGACTGATGCCTTATGCGAGGGCCCGTGGGTTCGAGTCTGGTAGGAAGCTATGTTGTTTCATGATTTATCAGAGAGAGAGAGAGTGAGCAAGTACCAGAGCAGTTTACATGAGACGACATGCCCATTGCTTTTCCAGTAACACTGTTCAACAGAATCTTAATAGGCCTAGTCAACAAACTGCCCGTAGATATCACCAAAAACCTATTGGTAAGTTGTCTTGTTTCCTTTACCCCAAGCATCAATTGTTGACAATCGTACCACTTGTGCCCTAACACTACTCAAGCTGTGATATATTCCCGGTAAATCGTTGATGCTACTTTTTAATACATATCTGTGGCTTGTGTTTCAATTCTGTTGGGATGGCCATCAGATCAACTTCTTCGAAGGTCCACAGTGAGGCTCCTCCGTTAAATACTACTTGGGCCATTGTTATGACAAGAGAAATGGCACAAGTTACTCCCACAAGAAATTTCCCAATCTGTAATCTGAGGAGCAGTGACAATGGTGCGAGACCCAACAATAGTCATTCAGACTCTTTCATTTGGATGCAGGGACTCAACAACATCATTAGATTGGCAGATTTGGTATACAACAATTACTCAGCAAATGTCATTGAGAGAGATGCAAGGCCTCAGTATGCTCATTACGGTTCACAGATCTGACACAGAGCCTCAACTGTACATGTCAAGATTGGCAGACAAGACATGTATAAAGGGGGTAACAGACTGGCATGTACGCAGCGTGTCCTGAAGGTGTTCCGCCAATCAAATTCTTCGGTAGGTGTTTTGGTCCGTGTTACTGCCTCCCTGATTGGTTGAACACTTCCCGACACATTGCTTACGTGCAAGCCTGTCACCGCCTTAATACTCATTTAGGTGTGGAGGCTTGGGAGATTAGATTTGGAGGCTAATACTCATTTAGATTGGCAGATTAGTAATGGGACTTGAAAACACTCATTTAGATTGGCAGATTAGGTTGGAGGCTGAACAATACTCATTTAGATTGGCAGATTAGGTTTGAAGGCTGAACAATACTCATTTAGATTGGCAGATTAGGTGTGAAGGCTGAACAATACTCATTTAAATTGGCAGATTAGGTGTGAAGGCTGAACAATACTCATTTAGATTGGCAGATTAGGGGTGAAGGCTGAACAATACTCATTTAGATTGGCAGATTAGGTGTGAAGGCTGAACAATACTCATTTAAATTGGCAGATTAGGTGCAGAGACTCAGCAATTCTCACTCAGATTACAAATTTGCTACAGGCTTGATGGTACTCAGCCAGATTCAATGATTCAGTAAGACACTAAAGAAAATGATTTATGGCATTACAAGGCATACAATCCCTGAACTTTCTAACCAGACATCAGCTCCATCTCTGAAGACAAAATCAATGTTAACAGATGATGTTTCTCAACATATCATCCATATTTTAGAAGCTGTTGCTTCCTGTTGTTCGTTTTAAATCCATAATTCTCTCAACTTTGTGATCAAGAACCAGACAGTAGTTTACAACTGGTGAAATTCCCAGGATATTTTTGACAAATGTACCTCTAATGTCACAAGTCACAAATCTCAAATCCAGATTCAATATTTCTTGCACTTTAAGACACCCGCTTTCAATATGTAGATTCTCACTTAAAGCCCCACTGTACTGAATTTCTCCTTAATTACATCCACTCTCTTTATTAGGTCCAGCAACCATCCGTGGGGCTTGGACACTATTCTTTCCTTAATTGCTCACTCATCCTGTCTACACAGGTTAGTTCCACATTTGGGTTTCAGCTCAGTCTTTTCTAGAGTTTCAGATTGTAAAGTTCCACTTGAAAAAGACCCCGGTTGGGGTCGAAAATTCATGAATTCTGGAGATTGACTTCTTGCTTATTATCATTTTGTGTGTCAATTTTGTGCTATTCTGTATCTTGTATTGAATTTTACGATATTTTCAAAATGTTTGGAGAGTGCACATAGAGGTCGCATAGCTCGTGAAGGTCCCCAAAATGCTTGCCTGATATGTACTTCAGAGAATCAAGGCCTAGTTTTTAGCACACATTGAAAAATACTGCAGGGAGAGCTCTAGTGTATTCAGATAGAGCGTAGTACATTTTACACTACACTAATGTCGTGACGTCGCGCACTGACATTGAGAATCGCGGCGATGATTTGTGTTTTTCAAATTGAATACAGAGGGGCTTTAACTTCCAATTCACTTGAGAAAATAAAACAGTGAAGTTTCCTCGGAAAAATGATTCGAGAACACGAGTTGGAACATCTCTGTCATTTTAGCGAGAGAGGAGATTTATAGGATGTCGATAATTTAATCTGATCCTGTCAATCATTGGATGATTGAGTAGGAAAGGACAAAGTGACTCAAGAATTAGGTTTAACAGAGACTAGGGCCAATGGTTGTTGAAAATACCAAGGAGGGTAGGTGACTTGGTCGTCTCTACCTCCTTGGGGCAGGAGATCTACCCAATGGGATCATTTTGCCCTGCTGTGAGCCGCCGTGAGGACCATGCCCACATTTCAACAAAATTGCCCATCGCTTCAAATGTAAAACTCAAAATCTTTATTTCCAACACCACCTCGGACCACCCTGTCGCAGGGCGTAGGTTGGGGGGTGCACTGGGTGCACGTGCACCTCCCCACAGCAGCGGCTTTGGGCTGAGCAGCAATATCATTGCAGCATTATTGGGATAAGGTGAAATGATTATTTTTTGAAGGCAAAATGGGCATGAACCATTGGGTTAACTCATCTGCTCCCTGGTTTAAGCAGACAGTATCTTCTGATGAATTTTTTCCAAACACTCGGATATGAATTGGAAAAAAATTGAAGAAACATTCTTCAGATGGTTCACAGGAACAACATTTCTTCAAATATTTTTCAATCAGTACCACAGGATGTGAGAAAACTTTGACAGAAGATGTCGTCTGCTGGACTCTGGGGGCAGATGAGTTAACTGCTGAAGAAGTCCTCTGATTAAAACAAGCATCGCTTTGCCTACCATTACCTTTTTAAAAGGCATTCACTCCACAATGTAAGCTTATTGGAATCAGTCGAGTGAACAATACACGTGGGACTTATCAACTTGTTGTTATCTTGTATTACTTTCTTCTGCTTGGATTAACTTGTCTTCATGTTGATGCATGATGGATACGAGTTTCAGCACATTTTTATGTTTTGTGCAAGTTTTGTTGAGCAACACGGGAGGGCAATCTTGTTTACGCTAGTGGGTGTAGTACAAATACAGTGTATCTAATGCAATGCATTGGGGTGTCGGGGTGGCGCAGTGGAAACATTGGCGCTTGCCACCACTAAGGTTGCGGGTTCGATCCCTGGTCGTGCAAGTGGCTTTATGTGGTAGAGAGGGCGATCTCTCCTCGACATCGTAGGTTTTCTCCGGGGGCTCCAGTTTCCTCCTACATATCATTAATATCGTCCAATATTGTTTGATGAGTAGCTATAATGCCCTAAGTGGGCGCTTGCACTCCTGAGATAATATTATCATTGAAATCTAAGGGTCCACATCATTTTTAAAGCACCGCTCTATGCAATAGATCTGCGCACTTCCGCTGAAATCACAACCACAACCTCGATCTGAAACCAGCTGACGTGGCGCAGTCCACGATTCAGCAATGGTCGACTCTGATGTAACGTCATCGAAGTCACGGTTGTGGGGCTCTCTGCGTCATGTCATTCATTTTCAGACTGAGGTTGTGTTTGTGATTTCGGCGGAAGTACGCAGATCTTTCTCGTTTACATCAATTTGGGATTTGTCTATAAGTTTTGTATCTCATGGTGGCCGACATAACCTTTGACCTTGAGACACCTCGTTTATGCATGCTCGACAAAACAGTTCAAATCTATCTATCTGAATGATCCACGTGTAATTTACTAATTAGGCATTGAGACTGTTGCCACACAAAAAATAATGAGTTGACACATGATACCTTATATACTTGATAAAGGGCGAGTCACGCTATAATAGAACATTGAACTTCTCAAGTGATGAAAAGGATGGCGGCCATTTTTGTCAGCTAAGGTTTTGACATAGTATCAGTCTAGCCGAGGGGCTTCACTGCATGGCTGTATGTGGGTTCAACAGGACACCAGGGATATTTATGAAGCCTTCGCAACTTTGCGTGCACGCAAGTCTATTGTTTGGCTGTACATGCCCTATTGTTCACTGACTGCCTTACAATAGATCTGCGTGCACGCAAAGTTGCGAAGGCTTCATAAATATGACCCGTCTTATCACGTTGGTTCCCAATTCCGCCACCAGGGCAAGGATATTGAGGCATACCTCAGGCATACAGTGGCACTTTAAGAGAAAGCCATGAAAGACATGACGTCAACAATTATGTCTAGTTTAAGTCTAAACTGGATCCAGACAGGGTAAAAAGTGCTAAGAGTGTGAATAGAGATATTGAGGCTAAGATCTTCAACAGGAGCATACTTTACAGTTGCATCTGCTAAGTTGTAGGATGATGCTGGATGATAACGTGTAGAAATGAATCGTGAAGAATGCCAGGTGTGTGGCTAGGCTTCAAGGTTTCATCAATACAACTCAAGGAATTGCTCATCCAATAGATAAATTAAACGGGCACCTCGAGAAGTCAGGAGTGACATTTAACAGAAGAGGAAGAATGTAGTGACAAATTACATTACACTACAGAGATACACCAGATCCAACACAGGTCAGTTTCCAGACACAATAGATTAGTACCAACCACAATCCTCCGCAAAATACTTGTATTTGTATTTGATTTACGGAAGAGGCCATCTCAAGCTACTCATGTTCCTCACTTGGATGGAGTCTTTTACTTGCCCTTGCAAAGGCACAAGGTACAAGGCACCACGGCTTACTGTCCCATGTGACGGACATGAAGAGCCGGGAATGAAATCCCATATGGCCCAGGCTGGATTTGAACCCGGGACCTGCCACTTGCTGAGCGGACGTGATAACCACTCAGCTATCAGCACTCCGCTAGGTGCATGGCTTTATGAGGATCTACATAGAGGTTCTCATCCGGCTTTACACTTTAACCCCAGTCTGTCCTGAAACCTTTAAGTAGAACTCAGATGAGCTGCTCATTCAGCGCTACAATCGAGCATTTCCGACTGGTCGGAGAGAGGCCAGTGAGGCAAAGAGACTTGCCCAAAGTCTCACGCCCAGCGGGATTCAAACTCTGGACCCTCTGACCGCAAGTCGGTGACCCGAACCACTACACCACCGAGCTCCTCAAAAGGACATATTCAGCCAAGCAGTAGATTACCGTGCTCGCAAAGTGTGGAGGCATCATGAATACGGCCCCTGATGCTCATTCTCTTCACATACTAAAAGAAACTGGGTCCACGCTCCACGTGTGATTCCGTCCGACTACCGAAACTGTGGATGCAATCTTGGTCAACAGGCAGGGTAAACCGTTAACAAGATTAAGTATCCTACCGACACGTTTCTGAGACGCGAGATGCCTACAGTTTGTGTACATAGAAATAGAATCGGCGTCAATCTGTGCAACGCAAACATTTCATTTTTTAGTAATATCTGCTCTGTTTGTGCGATCAATTCGCATCAATAACGCACTGTGGACAGAGGAAATCGATCGACATCTGCGGCCAGTGGTGGCAGAGGGGACTCAGTTCACTGACGTCTGACGAACGAAGTCTACTATGCAAAATTCCTCACTATCGCTTGACTTTTCAACAAATCGCTGAAAAAATGGTTTCTGATTCAGATAGGGTAAAGGGCCACCACAATCTTATAGACTGCGGTACAATTTTGGGACGTGGAGTCAGTGTGGTGGAAAATAGCAAATCATTTTCATTTTTTCATGTCAATGCCACACAGATCCCTACGTGAGGGTCCTTTCACTTTGAACTTGTACTACTGTCAAGGCCACAGTATTGAAGAAATTGGCCCTTTTGCTTGGCAATTGTTATTGTTTCGTAGGCCTACTTGTGTATAAGTTGTACGATAAGTTTAAACAGGCAGGCGAAATCTCAACCAAAACCTCAGTCTGTAACTAAATGACGTGGCGCAGACAACCCCACGATAGTGACTTCGAAGATGCTTCATCAGAGTTGACCATTGCTGAATCATGGATTGCGTCATGTCACCAGTTTCAGATCGAGGTTCTGGTTGAGATTTCTGCAGAAGTGCGCAGATCTGCAAAACCAAGAACCACCTACATGTATTGGGCTAAATTTCAGACTTGCACATAGTTTTTGCCATAAGGTACCTGCACACAAAGTATCAAGACTCTAGGCCAAGCAGTCAAGAAATGCGCCACCCCTGTTTACGATGACGATGATGGATGTAGCCAACAACAACGACAGACAACGACAACAGAGAATGACTAAAATGGATGACACGCTATCACATAGGCTCACCAATGGTGCATCAAACAGTCCACTTACCTGCATTAGCAATGAGAAAAATTCAACGCAACATCAAAGCGTTATCCAGCACAACGAAAGTGACACAGCGCAAAATTTCAGAACGCTATCACTGCGTCTGCCTCAAACACATTTGATCCACGTCTCCCAACTGACAGAACATTTTTTGACATTTCTAAAAATAGTGTGCGAATTTTAAAATCCCACGTCTCTGCGGAAACTTTCTTGTAATTTCTTCGCGTTTACTATTTTCATTTGTGATGAATTACCTCGGTAAGGTCACATTACCATAAAGTTTGGATCGTCTGCTCCTCAATCAGGGATGGTAATTAGCAATTGAAAGTCATCAGTCACTTTATTCAGATGAGGAACAAAATTGGTTAGAATTTTCTCCACTCTAAACAAGAGATGTATGGAGTGATACACGTGAACACCTAACACTGGTAGGCCATTGACAGCCGAAGATTTAACCATTTTGCTACAGTACGCAGCACAATTGACCTCCCTTCCATGCCAATATCATCCGCCTAGCACATGCAGCATCATGCGCCTACCGTCCTCGTATCTTCCGCAGACGTCGCACGGCGCCTTGGAAGGCACGATCACATGGAAACGACGCATGACGTACCCATACCATACGCAATGAAATGGAGCGTACATACTTCCGTCTAACGGAGGTGGAAGTTACGTGGATAGACGATTCTTGAATTCGCAGATCTGCACTCACTTCTGCCGAAATCTCAACCAGAACCTCGATCTGCAACCGGCTGACGTGATGCCAGCAATGGTCAAGTCTGACGCAACATCTTCGATGTCACTGTCGTGGGGTTGTACGCGGTCAGGACATGACGACTGATTGGATCCTCCTAGTTTTACCATGTTGCTGAATTTCGATGTGCGCGCAGCGCGTACATCACCAGCGACTGATCAGATCAGTTGCTTTCAGTTGCAAGTGCGATGTACGCAAGGCTTTAGTCATTTGAACCTGTTTGGTGACAACGTGAAGGAAGAGGCCAGACATTGCAAGAAGCCCTACTCTGCCGGCATCAAAAACAACCCGAACCTTTCATTTGAAATCTACGAAGGTCGACAGGCCTCTTTCAGACATGGCGCCTTTTTCTCGACGATGTTAAGCAGAATTTAATCCTTAAGGCTCCATCAGATTACGCTTAAACCTTACATGACATTTCTCTGATAGATGAGCTCCTTCACATCCGAGGCCTCGCCCATTCATTTCAAGACTGTCAGTGAAAATCTTGGTTGAACATTTCTGGAAAGATGTGTCAGTTTCTTTCAGAGCTATGGTAATTGATATAACAGACCATTGGTCACGTCGGTAACTGAGGAACAGAGGGTGTAACATTAATTTTTTTGTGTCATTCCAGCGGGGCAAATCCGGCCCGAGCCCCCATTTTTTGGTGGCCAACTTAGAAAAATTTGCCCTTTTTCAAAGTGCCACAGAATTGCCTTGTAATTTGTCCTTCAGATGCTGGGAAATCGCACCAACAGCCTTCCAGATTTCACAGTTTTCTGGGGTAGACCTCCCCCCGGCCGTGGCTTCGCACCTTCAGCGCTTGCCTTCATCGGTCCCCCTGTGGCGTTCTGTGCCCCCCCCCTTTACCATAATCCTGGATCCCCCCTGCATTTCAACACTGACAGCTCCAATATTCGACTGTGATTCGAAACGTTGATCTNCAGCACACCAGGTGATATTGTGAGCGATCTAATCGCCACCGATCTTCTTGCCAACCACCGCAGACTAGGTCATATTGGCTTTGGTGTTGTTTGATATTGGGTGATCATTGCTGGCAAGAGGATTCCATGCATCTGAGTGACAAGTCCTAATGATTGCACTATGCCACTCCAGCACCAGCCCCCAACTTTCCCTCTCAAAAACCACATGTACTTTTGCACAATACTAAATATATCAATCCTTGGCATTCTGTTTTGTCTCAAACATTCAAATCCTTGGTGTTACAAAGAAATACATTCCATGGGAGACATTTCTTTGAGAATAGCACATTTTGCAACCAAATACATTTCCAATATCGGCCTCGGAAACGCAATACAAAAACATCTTTTCATATGAATCATCTTATAATATTTTTCATTTTTTGCCAACAAAACGGCATAAATTTTCCACCAATGATAGCATCGACGTTTGGCATGACACCATCTGCAACTGGGTGATGACGTGATCCCTATCAGTTTCAAGACTACGAAAAACGATTTATTCCGGCATCCGTCGTATAGCCACATGTGGTGTAATAACCGCCATTCGGACAAATCCAATGGACAAATGGTTATGACAGCAAATAAGTAATGCTTGACGATTATCACCTGTCAGTCATCCAGGGTGTTATTGACAGGTCTAATTGGGCAATCTATGGATGGGTACGACCGGGAAAATATATGTCATAAGCATGGATTGGAAGGAGAAACTGGTGTCGATGCTTGGTTATCCTCTGAAGGCCTAGCGTACATCGCATTTGTGACAGAATACAACTAGTCGCCACTGAGCTACTGGCGACTGGGAGGAACTGGCTGGAGCTGGAGGCGACTGATCAGTCGCCAGAAACGACAGTCGATGTACGCACCCTTGCGACTCGCTGGAACTGAGAAATCGCCAGTCGCCGTGACTTGCACATGTTCAGCCTTCTAGCGACTCGATGTACCCAGTTTTGTTCAGTCGCTGCGATGTATACGGGCTTGCGACTGATCAGTTCCACTGAGTTTTCTGAACGAAACCTAGTCTCGTCGAGTCTCAATGCCCCGGATGTTACCTGAGTTGTCGCCAGTCGCAAGTGCGATGTACGCCTGACTTAACGCATGTGACCAGAAAATGGCAATGCCTATAACCAGGGATAGTAGGCCACCCACTTGTCCCGGCATAATGCAGTTAGCACAGAAACCTACTCATTAGTACTACTCCCCCTTGCTATTATACCCCCCAGTCCCCAGTCCCGACTCCCTGCCCAGGGGCATAAAATGTACATCACATGGAGCTAATTATTTCTCTGACTGTCTAATATCCCAGAGGAAGGGATATACATATCATGTATCATATCACAAATTAATGATCACTCAAACTTCAATGACTTCCAACGACCCCTTTGGGGGTTTCACGTCATTGATCCTGTCCCCCTGATAAGTGGAAGGCAGATTGTGAGCCCAGTGGGTCGTCTTTGGAGGTCTGACTTCATCAGTCCTTGGTAACCCTCTCGTTCAGCATCATTCAAGTAGAAACACACAGTAATATTCATTTCCTTTTGGTGTGCTTCTTGAAATGTACATGGAAATTAAGGTTTTGAATGGAATACTTGTCCCATGTTTTCAATACACATCAAAATCACAGTTAAGGCCAACGAGGTCTGGCACTGCCGGGGTCCGTCCAACTTCTCCTGTTGGTGACGGTTAGCATTGCTGATATTGCAGTTGTAAGGTCACAGATGTCTGGCATTGCCGGGGTCCAGCTCCTGTTGGTGATGGTCTGCATTGCTGACCACACAGCAGGCTGTTGATGTCTGCGAACCGAAGTCTCGACACTGACACTTTTGATACTGGTGGAGGAGCTAGATCCGAGTGGCAAAGCCAGGTCTCTGTGACTTAACAGTTAAGATTTTGGTGCAGGTTTGTCACTCAGTCTAAATGAACAGAAATGACCAGTTTGGGCTGACTTTGGTGTCCCTAATATTGAGGTGTCCTGCTGACAGAGGTGTCCGCTGAGGGAGGTTCTATCAGAGGTTCTTTGTGCTCGCTCCCTTCATCACCGCACACAATCATTTGTGTGCGGTGATGAAGGGAGTGAACGCTAAAAAACTCTGAATTCCCAAGATGGGCACTCTCGTCCTCGTGACGAAGTTTGAGTAGTGTAATGTCCTTTTTAAAGCGATTTTCTGCTAATGAGTGCCATCCACACAAGATCCAGCGGAAAAAATCACAACCTCCAATACGCGATCAATAACGGTACAGATTTCACTTAAGATGAATCAGAAAATTCGAAATTTTAATTTCAATGATGCCGCCAATCTAAATATGAAATTAGATCAATTCTCGTCGATGCCTCGGGGGGAAGTTAACCCTGTGATAGTATGCACATCATTATATCGTTATAATGGGTCTAAATGAGTTCTTTACGGGATCAAAGTGTTCGACGAGTAATCGCCTTGACGGAGAGTTTGGTACAGGGAGGGATATCAGTTTCAGCATGCAGTGGTGAGTATTGACTCGTCCTTAAGGGGGATCTTTTAACCACTTATGTGCCCATATTTTAGAATGCTCCTCAACGTAAAGGAGTTCCTCAAAGCTATTGTTCTCCTGTTGAGAACAAAGCCTTGAGGAACTCCTTTACGTTGAGGAGCATTCTAAATATGGGCCATGATCCGTCCTTTTGTTTCAGGGTTCATCAACCTATACACAATTCTCAGATTGACAAGAAAGATCTGCGCACTTCTGCCGAAATTGCAACCACAACCTCAGCCTGAAACTGAATGACGTGCTGCAGACAACTGAATCATGGATTGCCTCTTGTCACCTGGTTTCAGATCGAGGTTGTGGTTGCGATTTTGGCGGAAGTGTGGAGATCTGCGAATTCGAGAATCGTCTATCGTGCAACTCTCTGGAAACACCAGCAGCCCTACATCAGTGCTCACCATACAGACAGGAACTGTTCACTGTTTGTTGAGTTAACCTGGCATTCGACTGTTCGGCAGGGCCACAAGAGGTAGGGGGCAAAGCATGGTCCTGAACTGTGGGCAAAACTACAGGAACACTGTTGGCTTAACACCACCAGTAGAGGAAAACTGGAGTTCCAGACTTTGAGCAAAATTTGCCACGAGTCTAGTAGAATGGCAGAACGTGCTGGAGATGGACCATTAAAGGAACACATGGCAAATTTAGAGGGAGAAAGTCCCCCTGGCCCAACAATTTTTCAAACAAAATGTAGTAAGAAATGGGCAAAATAGCTACATGTAAGAATATATGTGACCCACTCCAGCAAAAGCAGGCACTTGTCGCAAGTGATCATCATTGGTCATCAATTTACACAACTATTATCACTGCTCTCCACTAGAAAGTACATTTCAGCTATTGTGATGTAAGGGCGTTAACCCTTTCTTCTGTTGCGACAAGTGCATACTTTTGCTGGAGCGATCACATACATCAATGCCCCCACCAGAGATCAATGCCCCTCTGGAGGGAAAAGCTAGATACTGCCCTCGAAGAAATCTAGACTTCACCAAGAAAAGTAGCCATTGTGGTATCCACCAACAACTGGTGTCCAACGCAGCTGTAATGAATGAATGAACTATCGGGAATAAGGAGAAGAAATGAACAGACTTACCAGCTGCATGATGACAATATCCCCATCTGTTCCACCCGCTATATGTGTGAAGTTGCTCTTGATGCCTCCTAGTTGGTACTCGTACGCTGTGCCCCAGTTTACATCCACTAAAATGTCCGTATTGTTGGCCGTATCCTCAAACGTGACATCACCCTGGAAAATAGAATATTGAAAATTTGTAAGAATTTCACTAAATTGATTTGCCCGGACTTGAAGACGGTAAAAGAAAGAAACAGGCCTATAAAACCTTCGTGGGGAACCCACAGAACTACCACCACTGTGAGCACTTGTAGCTGTCTCAGTCTGTGTTGCACTGCGTCAAGGACGTCCTGACGCGACGATACAGACAAATCCCAAACTGACGAAACGAGAAAGATCTGCACAATTCCACCAAAATCGCAAACACAACCTCGGTCTGAAACTGAATAAACCACATAACAGGCGTCACGTCAGCTGGTTTCAGATCGAGGTTGTGGTTGCGATTTTGGCGGAAGTGCGCAGATCTGCGAATTCGAGAATTATCTATTGTATAGGTGTTTGACGTCTTTGGTAGAACGGCTTGCAGTGCCGAACCTGTTAGGATAAGAAGTTGTGGAGACTCCCCATTCTGGACGTCTTTTTACCAGTAGCAGGCAATAACTTTAAGGCATGCTCCACATGAGATTTTCCTGTGTGTGCAAGTTTGCTCTCAATGGGCAAATCGACCGTAGAAACCTGACTGAAGTTCCATCAATTAACAGAGTGATCACTGTAATTTGTAATACGCCTTGTAACAGCCACTTCACTAAGTAGTAAGCCAGTAACAAGTTTACAACAGTGCACGTATCGGGACGATTAATCCTTGAAACGGTGATTTACACGAACACTTTATTCTCTGAAAGCAACTGCGGTAAAAATGCCAGCACTACTGCTACCTACTTAAATGAGATAAGATATCAGCAAAACTTCCAAGATTCTACCATGAACCAACTGTTCGTTCACCAAAAAACACCTTTGCTTTACTTCAGATATACTACTGGATGTATCAACAACAGGTAATCGAAATTGAAGGGAAAAGATCGGTGGTATTTTCGAACCGAAATTCTCGTAAGATATCAGAGTACCTCGTCATGAGTGACAGAATGCCGATGTTGAACGGACGATAATCGTAACAGGCAAAAAATTGTCATGTCTAATACCAGAACGTCAGATAAAAGATTCATCAAATAGGCTTAGAAGAAATTGATAAGGTTTTATACTAAATTACTTTCATGTATTGGCTCCGACTATTTATTGACTTCTTGTCTGAGGAATTTCAAATATAGACCTTTCCAAAAAAGATGGTGGCCTACTAGTTCTCCAACATGAGGAGCCTTAAGCCTAGTGGTTATCATGTCTGCTTAGCAAGCGGCAGATCCCGGGTTAGAATCCCAAGCCATGTGGGATTAATCATCCCTGGCTCTTCAGTCCGTCGCATGGTGCCATAGTGCCTTGTAACTTGTGCCTTTGCGAAGGCAAGTAAAAGACCCCATCCAAGTGAGGAACATGAGTAGCTTGAGATGGCCTCTTCCATACTTAGGAGAGCAAATAATGCTTTGGCTTTGGCCCTGTTGGAAAAATCTAATACAAATACAAGACGTCACGGCCATTCATTGTCCAAGCACGATAACACTACCAAATGCATCCTCTCACCATTGCCGCCATCTTGGATATGCAGCGATGCCGACCATCAAAAGGAACCCTCCCCTCATAGAGACAAACCCTCACTAAAATTTTCAGGTTGATCGCTCAATGCGTTCTCAAGATATCTGACGGAAACAGAATTCAAGATGGCCACCATTGCTGCCATCTTGGATAGAAATTTCAGGTTGTTCGNATGTGCCACAAGGAACAAAACTTGCCGACAGTCATGTACTTATTTTTCTGAATATCACCCGTTTCCATTTGCTACAATTTCTACCAGAATGTGCAGCATATAATCCCGTTAAATCCTTCAACATGACATCCGAAAGAATTACAACCGAGTTTCAGGTCAAACATTAGCACAAAAAGAACATCCTCGACCAAATAAGAGCATTAGATGCAAAATGGAAATCGCAACATGCCATTGTCTTCAAACGCAACAGGGAATAAATACCAATGGATGTAACGAGATAAAGGGATAAGCCAGCATCGCCTCCAACTAATGAACTGTGATGCATTGCACAGAGAGGTAACCTCAGTTTCAGGTTCAGGATTACAGGTGTTTTGGTTTCAATCACTTTCTAGAGTCGATGCCTTTGAAATGTACAAAGGATTGTAAGTGTATACATTGTAGCGGTTTGTAAACTTGGGGTGAAGTTTGGAAAAATGGCATCCGCTGCTTCTAACGCTGAGACACGAAAAAACGTAAAGTGACAGAGTTGATGTCACATTAAGTTGACCCGGTATTTGATGCATCAAATATGTGTAAATGTACACGAGTACATCTCAAAAGGTGAAATCAGTGATGTTCATCAATATGATCCCTACAACGAAAAACAATAATGGAAACTCACTAGCAAGACTGTATCGATTTCATATTTAGTTCACCAAAATTTGTGTACAAAGATGTGTACAGATGTATTGAAGATTACAGTAACTTTAGAGTGAAACTGATTCTATCTGATACCAAGTTCACCCTAACAAGACCAGTGTCTTGTATACAAGGTTGTAGTGGATGAAACAGATAGCAAGTCAAGTGGAAGATGGAACGAACCGTGTGGTAAATGTCTTGTGCCTATTCATTTGAGTAACAAGATTGCATATCAAAGGATTTTTGACATTCAAACAAGAAGCAAGTGACAATGAAAAATACTTCAAGCATCTTTTAATACGTATTATACTTTTTTATAAAACTAATCACAAAATGCCATCTGTCTGTGTCTTAAAACAAAAATATCTTCTTTGTAAAAGCAACGGTTGAAATTCACTTTGACATAAAATAAAAGAATTGTTGATGAATTTGTGTAGTGATACTTAAATGCAGGGTTTTATATTACATGTATACAGCAGTATGGCTCTTTCCTGATTCACCAAAAGTGACCTTCGGTTGTCACAGGCCTTTCTGTTTGACGGGTGCTAAAATGTGCATGCGCCTCGCAAACAATAGCATTTCTGTTGTTTGTGCTCTCCTGCGAGTTGTGTGTAATCTCACGTATTTCCCCAAAAGTGGAGCTCTTCAGAAAAATTGTTCCCCTATTTCACAAACTGCATTTTCCAACCGCCTTTGCTGGCTATCGTCTGCTCAGGCAGCGCTCGCACCATCTGCGGTTCGACTCTGTAATCAGTGTTTTACCACCAATGCTATCTGACCAATCGCCGCCCTTCGCTGAAGGACATTGTGCGCCGTGTGGTTTTGTGCAAATCTTTGAAAAGCTGATCACGTTTCAGATGCTCAAACAAGGCAACCTCAAAATGGCCCATTCTCCAGCAAAATCTTGCCCAAGCTCCAGCAGAACACCCTATTTGACACTGGGCGAACATTATTGGCGAGAAGATTCCACGCATCGCAGTCCAGTGCACACCTGGCGTCAACACCCTGCCCTTTTCAAGCGGCAGGTAAAATGGCCGGCCTTGTTGAAATCCTGGTTAAAATACGACTCCTGTCCAGATCTGGTCCCTCCATTCCTCATGCCATCCACTCTTGGTGTTATACTGGGATTCCATTTCATCCGTCTTCAGAAGTTGTGGTGGCCAGGGATATGAACACCATTAACTTATCCCTTTGAGCCACGTACACCGTACACCAAATATCTTTTTAGCTCTTCACAACGTCAGATGACTGCCTCGGAAGCCCTGGGTGATTCTCAGCATTACGGGATAAAGTGACCAGCAAGATTCTTTCCAAAGACGGTTTAGTTTTTTAACGTTTGGTGATTCACCACTGGTTATCTCAGTGTTCAGGCAGCAAAGAAGGATTTCCATTTCGAACTGCACTTTCAACTACTAGTAACTGTAGAATCGGATATGTTGAAAGTGCCATGCAATGTCTCCAAGTTCAGGAACAAACCTTTTGACTACAGTAAATATAGAATGGTAAATAGAAGATATGTTTGCTGACAGTCTCGAGCAAATCTCCCAGGTATTAAGGAAGAAATCTTTATAACGGTAACTTTCGAATTGTAAATACAAGATATCGTTTTGCTCCCAGTTAAGCCAGCAGCACACCAGGTGATATCACAAGTGATCTGATCAACAGGATTTTTTGTTGCAATGAAGTCACAGCTGAAAAATTGGGAATATTTGACTGTTTTGGAACAACTTGAGTGTTTTTTGAAGCAAATTATGTTTTTAGAATCACTTTCAAGCTGACTTGGAGACAACTGCAATTTTATATCGAGAATAACAATCTTGGATCCAAATGGTAACAAAGGGAATGTTATAAACCAAAATCGCAGTTATAAGGTCACAGAGGTCTGGCACTGCTGATGTCCAGCTTCTCCTGTTGGTGACATCTGGTGCTCACCAGTCTATCTGGCCTGACGGCCATCTAGCCTGGTTCGAATCCATCACATTTCCCGTTTCTGAGGAGGTGAGAGCCTCAGCCAATCATCGGGGCGCGAAGGAAAATCGACGTGCCAATCAACATCCATGTTACAAATTCGAGCGTGAAGAGCAAAGAAAGTGTCCAACGGTGATTTGTTTCGCGAGTTCTGATTGGCTCGGAGGCGGGGTCAAGTAGGGGTCAGGTTCATTAATAATTTATGCATTAACGGAAAAGATGACATGATTCGGACAAGGCTAAAGACGGAGTCCGTCGATAGCCTTGTTTGGACAAGATGGTTGGTGATGGTCGGCATTACTGACCACACAGCAGGCTGTTGATATCTTCAAATGTAAGGCCTGACACTGACGCTTTTGATATGGTGATATTGGAGGAGCTAGATCCTGGTGTTTTGGTGATGGTTGCTTCTTCACCACGTCACATTTAACAACATGACCAGCTCAGGATGACAAGCTCGAGCTGCAAAAGGAAGGACTTTGATTCTTCATTGGTCAACATAAGGGAGCCTCTGGTTGGTCAACCAGTAAAACGTTGGTGCATCATGCTGTGTATCATGTTGGCTACTGTACAGCTGCTACTGGAAGAATTTTTGGAGCAACCTCAGCTTCACTGAGTAGAAAAAATTCCACTGTAATGTTGAAATTTCATCAGTGTTTTTCTTCCAACAATTATACATCCATTTGTCAATTGATTGGGAACCGTTGGAGTGAGCCGGAGAGACTTTAGTGGAAGAGAGAGCAATCGATCACATCTCGTCTTACAAAAAACATGTCAGCAGAGGATATCATTGATTACTAAGGAACAGAGTAGGCAGATCGAAATATACTAGACTTCTAATAGACTGACTCATTTTTGTTATTGTTAAGCCAAGCAGCTACATTTTCTTACAATAGACCGTTCTCAAACTGACGTAGACGACAAAGAACTGCGCACTTCCGCCGAAATCTCAACCACAACCTCGGTCTGAAGCTGAATGATGTAACGCAGCCAACCCCACGACAGTGACATCGAAGACGTTGCCTCAGACTCGACCATTGCTGAATCATGGATGGTGTCACATCAGCCGGTTTCAGATCGAGGTTCTGGTTGAGATTTCGGCAGAAGTGCACAGATCTGCGAATTTGAGTTTTGAATTTTGAATTGAATTTCAATTTCACAATTGAATATTGTTCAAATAAATGTTTTGTTACAATACAAATTCACATTCTGTTGTTGTTCATCATTTAATCTTTTTCACAGCGAAGACTTCCCTGTAAAAAGAGAATCCCTTGACATTGTCTTTGCTTACAAAGATCATACCTAAACAAGCACAATAATCACATTAAGCTAATGGCATCGATCAATACCGTTTGGTTTTTTCACCGATCTTTTTCTTTCGTTCTCACGATGCAGAGAAAAACTTGAGAGTGAAGATTAGTTCTGCCTCGTTGACCTTTCTCAAGGGTAGGAAGAAGCAATTAGGAGCTAAATGCAAAAAGTTTTTGACAAAAAATCAGTCAAATGTTTTGAAATTGACAAGGGTAATATGCACAGGTGTGCCTCTTACTTGCAAGTGGTGAATTTGTTTTGCACTGAAGTTTTGTAAGTTCACACAAGTCTGGCATTGCTGGAGTCCAGCTTCTCCTGTTGGTGATGGTCGGCATTGCTGACCACACAGCAGGCTGTTGATATCGTCAAATCGAAGTCCTGACACTGACACTTTTGATATGATAATGTTGGAGGAGCTAGATCCCAGTGGCAAAGCCAGGTCTCTGTGACCTTACAACTGCTATTTTGGTTTAATTTCACACTCTTATATGGACATTTGTATTAGATTTTTCCATCAGGGGCAAAGCCATAGCATTATTGGCCCCTGGTGAGTAGAGGCCACCTCAAGCTACTCAGCCAGGCACAGATCTAAGGGGGGGGGGTGCACCTGGCACATGCCCCCTTTTCGGCCAACAAATATGTAAAATCGACTGTGAAATTCCAAAATTTGCAGCAAATCATTGAAATTCACTGCAGATTTCAATGTTTCTAGCACAGTGCGCCCCCTCTTTTCCCGAAATCGTGGATCTGCCGCTGTGTTCCTCACTTGGATGGGGTCTTTTACTTGCCATTGCAAAGGCACAAGGTACAAGGCACCACGGCTTACTGTCCCATGCGACGGACATGAAGAACCAGGGATGATTCGTCCCATATGGCCCGGGATTTGAACAAGGCTATCAAGGCTCCTATATGGACATCTTCCTATAACGTCCCACTCTTGTCCTGGTGAGATGATCCTCAGGTTGATTCAGAAGCCCACACACAAATAAAATCGTTTATCGGACAATAGCGAAGAGTTATTGGTCCTACTGGGCGTACTATGCAAGATTGCCTCATTGGACAAGCAATGAATCCGACGCTATTGTAGAACATGTCTCGCCTTTATGTAACGCTGCTGTTACAATGAAATCACACTATTTATACACTAAAGAGATTTGTCACTTGCCGAGGGGTCAGCTACGGTCAAGAGCAATTTCTTTTTTTGAAGTCATCCCCTGGGGTTCGTACAAGTAGGATTGCTTTTATAGAAGTTGACATTGTTTTTTGAAGAGCGTAATCGTCTGAACTAGGGAGATTGTGAAAGCAAGATTCAAAGGAAACATGATGTTCAACAGTTGTATCCTCATATGTATACCTGGGCCCGGTTGCACGAAACTCACGACAGTGCTATCTTGGTGTTAGTGCTATCATCATGTTAGATGACATAAAAATCCATTGTTCTTTTACGTCATTTAACATCAAGTTAGCGCTAACACCAAGATAGCACTGTCGTGAGTTTCGTGCAACCGGGCCCTGATTGTTCTCGCAATGATATCGCCTGAGGGAATATCATGTTTCAACTTTTGTAGGTTTATAATCCAACATTACATAATGGATCACATCAGGAGTAAACCCTGATCACTTAGTACTAGATTTTTCCTCAAAGGTTTTCAGCTCATATCACTGTACTAATACCCACCCACTAATTACATCATGTAACGTACGTGTACGGTACTATAGGAAATATCTTCTAAAAGCTTTGAGACTTCTTTAAGATATCAAATTAAATGTCATTCAATGCTGTGTATTGAAACGCAAAGGATGCCTGTTGCTGTTGATGAATGGAGCTTTAAAGTCGAGTTTGTCTTGATCTTCAGTTTAAAGTACACACCATCAAATATAACACCATGAATCTTTTTCTGCAGCTTTGTGTAGTCTTGACAGAAACGTCATAAACGAACGACGACAGCAACATCAAGAACCACTGACGTCGCAGTCGAACACAGCGCAACAAAAACTACTTAGAGTGGGGCCGCAACTTGACAACTTTGAAACAGATGAATTTGAAACACCGTGAATCTGTTTCTTCAGCTTTGCGTACTCCGACAGAAACGTCATAAACGAACAACGACAGCAACATCAAGAACCAGTGAAGTCACAGTCGAACACAGTGCACAAAAACGACTTAGAGTGGGGCCGCAACTTTGAAACAGATGAATTTGAAACATCGTGAATCTTTTTCTACAGCTTTGCGTACTCTGACAGAAACGTCGTAAACGAACTACGACAGCAACACCAAGAACCAGTGAAGTCGCAGTCGAACACAGCGCACAAAAACTACTTCTAGTGGGGCTGCAACTTGGCAACTTTGAAACCGATGAATTTGAAACACCGTGAATCTTTTTCTTCAGCTTTGCGTACTCTGACAGAAACGTCGTAAACCAACAACGACAGCAACATCAAGAACCACTGAAGTTGCAGTCGAACACAGCGCAACAAAAACTACTTCTAGTGGGGCTGCAACTTGGCAACTTTGAAACAGATATGTTCCCTACTTCTGCTGAGATCTAAATTTACTACTGATGATCAATTTCAGTCTTTTTTCGAAAACGTCAATACGTATTGCCGACTGCACAAGATCTTTTGTTCCATAGTCCCCTGGATATTACAAGTGTCATGCCCGCGCTCGATAATGTGGTGTACGGGTTTTCGCTAACGGCTGATTTACTCCAAAATGAGGCAATCCGTTTGTGTTAACTGCACTGCATTGGGTCATATAGAATTTGTTTTTTCTTTGAATGGGTTCGTAAATTGTGTGAAGTGGTGGTTTGCTTCGTTGGTGCGCACAAACCTGGATGGGGCATCGTCCTCTGGGAATGTTCTTCACCAGAATCATGTATCAATTTCTCACAAATTCAACATACATGACCTTGTGCTACTGGTAAGATCTAAATATAAACAAAGATTTGTATTATGTATTAGATTTTTCCATCAGGGCCGAAGCCATAGCATTATTGGGCCTGGTAAGTATGGAAGAGGCCATCTCAAGTACTCATGTTCCTCACATGGATGGAGTCTTTTACTTGCCCTTGCAAAGACACAAGGTACAAGGCATCACAGCTTACTGTCCCATGCAATGGATGTGAAGAGCCAGAGTAACTTATTCCATTTGACCAAGGCTGGATTTGAACCCAGGACCTGCCGCTTGCTAAGCAGACGTGGTGACGACAAAGCTATAAAGGCTCCTCAACAGTGTCAAGATAAACCAAGAAACACGAAATGTATTTTATCCTGTACATCAAAAATGTATGGGGAAACCAGTATTTACTGAAGCACAAATGCCTCCAACCATAAAGAAGGACATACCAAGGTTAAGAATGAACCCACCACCTGATGTCATCGTTAAATATTTACGAAACAAGCTTCTGGTGTTGTTTTACCGATATGTAGCCATCTTGGAGACGGAATGGAAACATCTCGTCCGTCTGCTGAATGTCAAAGATTGACAGAAGAATCTTAACATCCGACGTTGCCATTTATGTTCAGAAACAATGCCGTAAAGGCATCCGCACCATTACTGCCTTTCACACTGTGTTTAGCAGCATACCTTTTTTATTTTCTGCTGCTAAAAGTCACATCGCAATCTGGACAAGTGTGCAGAGGCATTGAGCGTGTTATAGTCTTTATTTCACATCAAACAAGGCAGAGTCTCTGGTACATCTTGCTCTTAGATCTTCCCAGTGTAAGGTTTTTGATTGTTCCCCATCTGTGAATGTTCCCTTACTTATTTTCTGACAGAATATGCTGCAACTTGACGATAGGAGACAAAGAGTAACATCATAAAGGAATCAACCATAAAGGTTCAACTGACAAATTTAGCATTTTATAAATGTGGACAATATCCCTTTAAAACCCAACAGATTTGCATTCTGACGTTTCCATGTGATAGGCAAGGCCCTTCTGCACATTCACTGCAAATTTTGTTGAATTCCGACTAGTTGATCTTATGATACAAAAGGTCTGAATTAATGAGAACCCCACGAACGATGTGTGTTCAGGGTCATCAGTGTACATTTGAATAGGCTGATGTACATTTGTACATGGAACACTAATTGTGCTGAAAATAGCTCAGTTATCGTCAGAAATGGAATTCAAAGCATCATGTTGGCAGGTTCATGTACCTCTTCACCACAAAAAAAGTTGAAGCTCGTGCCTATTACGTAAAGCCAAAATTGAGGCAGTGAGAGACATCTGGTGGCAATACAAGAAGTGTATCCCACAGTAAGCTCATCGTTCGCAGTTAAACCTTTATGGTTGATTCCTTTATGGTAACATGTTGAATGATCTGCCAGTGTTTTGGAAATAAAGGGAAACACTGACATACAGAAACATTGGCAGATGTTACACCGGGTAACTGTTGATAGAGTTTCTCTCTGTAGAAGCCACAACTTCTTGCCATGGCCTACCAATGATGATGATCCATCGTGATGACCAAGGCTTTTGTTCCACACCAAATATCCACGTTGACACTCCGGATGAAGTTGTGGAGCATGTAATCGTTTTTGCCCTCTCACTTTTCAAACTGTCAGTGCAGTATTTTCCTCTTTTCATCATCCGCAACCCAAATTTCCCTTGACAATGAAGGAACAATACAAACATGGCCTCATCCTTTGCACATTCACATCATGTCATATAAACTTTTCCAACAAAGATCTTACAAGTTCTCCCACATGACGTCGTGGCCATTCATTGTCCAAGTATGATATAACACTACCAAATACATCCTCATGAACAATTATTTTACCTAAACTTTTGTACCCATGGCCCACTTGACCAGCTTAGTCTCCCAGTGGCCATTGAATGGTATTAAGCTTCTGGCATCATATGATGAGAACTATTTGACTGCCATCTTTGTTGGAAGTATACTCTGAATGTTCACGAAAACAAATACATCATCGTCTCACTTTTTTTTCTTGCTTTCCTTGTGAAAAGAAAACGTGGATCGATCAGCCAACACCTCGTTCCCCATGGGTGAAACAGGTTGGGCAAGACAATTACAATTCCACAGACACCTCCGCAATAATCCAAGAAAAAAATCAACATCGCTAGGAAAAAAAACATGAGACTCTAGGTAGAGCTACCTTTAGTTGAAAAAGGTAATTTGCTCTGTAATGATCAGAAGGTGACAAGGTGGATGTATTTGTAAGCAAATGTGAAATGTATTTTAACAAAGCCTTATGGATGGTGAACAACAACAAAATATGAAAGAGTATTTTAACAAAGCCTTACTTGGATGGTGAACAATAACAAAATGTGAAACCGTATTGTGACAAAGCCTTAATTGGATGGTGAACAACAACAAAATGTGGAACTGTATTTTAACAAAGCCTTATTTGGATGGTGAACAACAACAAAATGTAAAACTATTGTAACAAAACCTTTATTGGATGATGAACAACAACAAAATATGAAGTGTACTGTAACAAAGCCTTTACTTGGATGGTGAACAACAAAATGTGAAACTCTATTGTAACAAAGCCTTTACCTGAATGATGAACAACAACAAAATGTGAAAGTGTATTGTAACAAAGCTTTCACTTGAGTGGTGAACAACAACAAAATGTGACACTGTTATGTAATAAAGTTTGACTTCTTCAGGTCTTTTGTTATTCTTTTACCTCAATTCTTTACAAGAAGACAACAAAATCATGAAAAAGACAAGGTTCAGAAGGTGGTAGAGTCAATAACGCAACAGGCCGCCCCCTCCCGCCAGCAAATGTCTCGTTATTGAACTAGATCTCAGGTAAGACTCTACCTATTGACATAACTGACAAATCAGTCGAGCTTGGACCATCTATCCTTCAATATGTAGTTAATCTCTGATCCCTTTCCATTACATACAGTCACAATACGTCACAGATTAAGTATACTGTCATGGATTAAGTATAAAGTTAGTCAGCGTATTGCTTAATTAAACTGGCTGTCGATTTTTCTAACTCGCCCCAATTTGCTATTTTTGCCAATTTTCATCAGAATTAATTTTCACAGGAAGACTCATCGTTAAATCTTTTTAAAAATTTAAATTTAAAAGCCAAATTTCAAATAACGATCCCTCCATTTTTATCTTAGAAAATGTCATGCGCCAAACATGAGGTAATTGTACCCAGTAACCTGTCAGTGAAGGGAAGTCTAAAATAGGAACTATTCAGCGACAGCGGGAGGTGTTGTTTGCAACTTCTTTACAAGTCAATTTCCATAGCAGGTGATCTGACTCGGCCACCTTCCTGTGAATGGTCATTTTTTATGCTCAAAGGGACCATATAGACAGCCTACTCATAGGCATTTTTATGCGGCCAGGGGGTGTAGTAGTTTGGGTCTCCGACTGGCCGTCAGAGGGTCCCGGGTTCAAATCCCACTGGGCGTGAGACTTTGGGCAAGTCT
>NMRB01000122.1:89306-100775 GCA_002633025.1 Notospermus geniculatus | reverse complement strand
GGTCATTTTTTATGCTCAAAGGGACCATATAGACAGCCTACTCATAGGCATTTTTATGCCGCCAGGGGGTGTAGTAGTTTGGGTCTCCGACTGGCCGTCAGAGGGTCCCGGGTTCAAATCCCACTGGGCGTGAGACTTTGGGCAAGTCTCTTTGCCTCACTGGCCTCTCTCCGACCAGGTGTATAAATGGGTAGGCCTACCGGTCAGAAATGCTCAGATTGTAGCGCTGAATTAGCAGCTCATCTGAGTTCTACTGAAAGGTTTCAGGATAGACCGGGGTTGAAGTGTAAAGTCGGATGACACCTCTATCATTTGATATCAGACTACCCAAATGTGCTCACCACATCGATCGGTTGGCATGTAGTTTGTAGTCGTTTTGCTGCCACTGGGTGGCTCCCTCTATATCGGCAGTCAAATAATGCATTAGAAATCCAACACCATGCTCCTTTAGAAGCGGGGTATATTTTGCAGAAAGCATTCAAAAATGTGTGAAAATCTCAAGCTGAAGGTGAAATGCATACTACAGCCAAAGGTGAAATCTACACCAGTCATAACAGAGATGGCAAGCCTGATGACACCATTGCTCCTTTCCCCACCCCCAGGCACACAATTACTGCATTTTGCCATCTACAATTGCAGGAAATGACGGAAGAGTCCAATCACGGGTGATGACAAGAACCTAAGAACGCTGCATGACGGCGACAGAAAAAGATCCACTCGCGATAAACCACTTCTGTACAGGAAGTTTAGTTCGCTATCTTGATTTACGACAACATCTCCTGGATTCACCGACAGAACACCAGTAAAAACCATCGACTGACCAGATGTTTTATCTAGAAGATATTCACCAAAAAATTTTCTTTCGTTTTCTTTAATCATTATAGTCTCCTTTTGATGTATGTGTTGGCCAACTTTGAATTACGAACGTTGAATTCTCACACCAAAAGTTCACATTCTTACAGTAAGATAACCAGAGTATAGACTCTTCTCAAATTGATGTAAACCACAAAGATCTGCACACTTCCACCGAAATCTCAACCATAACTTGGTATGAAATTGAATGACGTGATGCAGTCAACCCTACGAAAGCCCAGATTGCTGATTCAAAATTCAAAATTTGAATTGGTGGAACCCGAACTAATTCCTAGCCAATCAGATCCTACATATCTTGACATTTTGGCCAATGATTATTGTGGTGACATACTTGATTTAGAATCGAATGGAGGCTCATCTCTAACAATTCCTTGCCAGAGCTAACCATAAGTAAATCTATAACTACTGAATTCCTCATTCTGTACATGTAGGTTAGTCAAAGTATTCACCAGTTCTGGGAAAATGGTACCAGAAAAAACATGTAAATCATGTCGAAGCTTTCATATGATGGGGAACCATTGTTATGTTTTGCAATGATTCATTTGACAGTCAGCTCTCAGTTTAAAACAAACAATGAAAAATAATCAAATCCATTAGATAACCTCCTCCATGACAGAACTAAGAGCTCAGATAAAACCCGGGATATCATTGAATGATGAATTACAAGCCTGGCCTATCAGATCTCCATACCATACCTCGAGTAATGATACCATGAAAGAGGTAATATCTGGCAGGCTAAGGTCAGTCGGTCTTCGGGGATGTCCACGTCCGTTACGGCAAAGAAATATCTTAATCACCGGTATCATGAATGCTGTCAGCAATGGACGGTACCGTCATGAGATGTGTCGTAGACCAAGAACTTGGTTGTGGATGAGAGGGACTGTCATNGGGGGGGGGGGTCGGGTGGCAAATGTAGCTACAGGATATTCCACTCTGTTGTTGCCTATGTATGATCACTGTCAATCTAGCCCACCCCTTAAGTACATTCAGCCTAATTTGAAAATACTACTCACTGAAGCATAGCATAAAGCCAGGCATACATTGCACTTGCGACTGGAAGTAACTGATCTGATCAGTCGCTGGTGATGTACACGCTGTGCGCACATCGCAAATTCAGCAACTCAGTAAAACTAGGAGGATCCAATCAGTCATCATGTCCTGACTGCGTACATCGCAGCGATTGGCAAGATCTCCGTTCCAGCGAGTCGCAAGGGTGTGTACATCGACCGTTTCTGGCGACTGATCAGTCGCCTCCAGTTCCAGCTAGATCCTCCCAGTCGCCAGTAGCTCAGTGGCGACTACATGTAGTTGTCTCCAGTCGCAAGTGTTATGTACGCTAGCTAGGCTTACTGGCCCTGGTAAGTATGGAAGAGGCCATCTCAAGCTACTCATGTTCCTCACTTGGATGGGGTCTTTTACTTGCCCTTGCAAAGGCACAAGGTACGAGGCACCACGGCTTACTGTCCCATGGACGTGAAGAGCCGGGAATGAATGACAATCCCATCTGACCAGGGCTGGATTCGAAGTTGTGACCTGCCACTTGCTTAGCGGACGTGATAACCACAAGTCTATCAGGTCTCTTCATATGTGGTGAAAAGGGTTAGTATATAGTCGAATAACAATTAGTATATATACATGGTTCTCCAGGGTTTGTGGCCCGTGCTCATCCCATACGGTTATGTCAGTTCTACGGCCATAAAAAAGTCATTCATCTAACAGCAATCAGGGAGTGTCGTCCACAGAATTAGACCGGGTTGAACAACACATCACGAAAATGCTGTCCAAGTCTTAAACAGGATCGTTTTTCTGTAATAAACTGCTGTAGCCACAGCTCTTTTCGATCAATTTGTTTGGCGCATAAAGCAGTCTTTGGCCTTGAAGTTGGAGTTACTGTCATGAAATTTGCGCTCGTGCCTTTTGGAGATCTGAGCTGATCATCGTATATCACTCCTGGTGGATAAACAACCGGCTCAGCATCTATCAAGACTAATGCAATTTCATACTATCCATTAATGCCTTTGTAATTGTCCATCAGATGGTCCTTGTTCATTTCAACGATGCTCTGGATTAGATTTTAATGGCGTATCATAGCATGTCCCTTGTCAGGGTACGATCTGTGGTATTTGTGAGCCGTTTATCAATGAGTCTTCACTAAAGGAGCAGCATAATAGATCTTTCCAACAAAGATGGTGGCCCACTAGTTCTTCCACATGACGTATTTGTATTTGTATTTGTATTTCATTTTCCGTCAAGGCCGACGCTATACCATTATTGGCCCTGGAAAGTATGGAAGAGGCCATCTCAAGCTACTCATGTTCCTCACTTGGATGGGGTCTTTTACTTGCTCTTGCAAAGACACACGGTACAAGGCACCATGGCTTACTGTCCCATGCGACGGACTGAAGAGCCGGGAATGAAATCCCATATGACCCGGGCTGGATTCGAACCCAATACCTGACGCGTGAGAAGCGGAGATGATAACCACTCGGCTATCAGGGCTCCTCCCACATGACGTCGTGGCCATTCATTGTCCAAACATGATACAACACTACCAAATGCATCCTCTCACATTGTCTCAGACAATTATTTTACCTAAACTTTTGCGCCTATGGCCCACTTGACCATTTAGCATGCCAGCGGCCATTAAGCTTCTGACATCATATGGTGAGAATTATTGGACCACCATCTTTGTTGGAAAGGTCTGTAAAATAAATTTAATTTCAGGAGTCTGAATTACTCCACAACGGGCAGAAAATCAGGCAGTATCGGTTTGGTATTGTTTGATTAAATGGGCGAGCTGGCGAGAGGATTCCATGCATCGCTGTCCAGCACACACCTGGCGTCAACAGCCGATTTTTCTCGCTGGCGATCCGAATTCAGATTTCACAATTTTTTACTAATCCCTCTTTATGTAGCATAATCTATACATTAATCCACAGCATATTGTAATCAACAGTGGTTATTTTTAACCAGTTTGTAAACGTTGGTGAATTTCAACTTTGGTAATTCCATTTCATCCTGACAGCTTATTAATCGGTGATGAATGAAACCAAAACAGGAGAAAACATAATTAATTACTCAACTCGGTAATTAATTGATCAATTAAATATGGGTGCATTGTTTTTATTCACCCTGTCTAATCATGTCAAACTCAATGAGAATGGCCTAAAATCTTTATGGGTTTGTCAACTCTCTCCATGTTTCACATCAAGTCTTTTGCAGAATGTCTTGGGAACCAAGGTGGTGTAGTGGTTCTGGTCTCCGACTAGCGATCAGAGGGTCCTGGGTTCGAATCCCACTGGTTGTGATACTTTGGGCAAGTCTCTTTGCCTTACTGGGCTCTCTCCACCCAGGTGTATAAATGGGTACCACAGTTGGAAATGCTCAGATTGTAGCGCTGAATGAGCAGCTCATCTGAGATCATTCCGCAACATTTGCCGGGTTTTCCTAGACCGCCACACAATTATTACAAGTGTCTGAGCCTGAATGTTGGCGACAGACCTTTTTAGTGCAGAAGTACAGTATGTCTTAAATTGGCACTCAAACTATTCAACTCCAGTCACATTACGGCAACTTCAAAACGAGTTTAGCTGATTGGAACGCTGGAATGCGCCCAAAACATTTAAATCTGTCGATACGGATGCAGCGCCATACAAGAGAATGAATGTAATTCCATTCCTCCCACAACAGTTTACTTGAATAATGCCCACAAAATGTCCGACCGATATCGTGGTTAATGTGACCGTGGGTTGAGGACAAATGGCTTTGGCATTTATCCGATACCCTCAGCTATAGCATCATGATTTCAAGGATATGTGACAAAACCATGTTGCAGTTGTGTGCCCATTCTGAAGGAGCATTAGGACGTGACCATGCATGCATCAAGGGTGGCACAGATACCCTGGAGTGCCTTCACAGAGACTGATACGTCGAATGTTTCAGTTTGTGGCCAATAAGGATTAGCCCTTTCCGAAGGTTTCATGGAGATTCAACAGGGGTTGTGTCTGTATAGCGATATTGAGGTGGTGGTCTTGGTGATGGTCGGCATTGCTGACCACACAGCAGGCTGTTGATATCTTCGAATCAAAGTCCTGACACTGACACTTTTGATATGATAATGCTGGAGGAGCTAGACCCCAGTGGAAAGCCAGGGTTCTGTGACCTTACAACTACAATTTTAGTGTAAAATTTGAATAAACATGTCTAGAACCAATCCAAGTTGGGATTGCTGTCTCCATTCTTTGTATTGAAAGAGATTGGCACCAAAGACGCTGGCACCAGTTTGGCACCAAGGACGCTGAGATGCAATGCCATTGCATTGCTTTGCTCTGTTTTTTTAACGACTTTGGTTCTACCACTCTCAGTACTCCCGTCAGGAGCTCTGATAGCCGAGTGGTTATCACATCCACTCAGCAAGCAGCTGGTCCCGGGTTCGAATCAAGTCCGGGCCATATGGGATTTCCGTTGCATGGGACAGTAAGCCGTGGTGCCTTGTACCTTGTTTCTTTGCAAGGGCAAGGAAAAGACCCCATCCAAGTGAGGAACATGAGTAGCTTGTGAAGGCCTCTTCCGTATTCACCAGGGCCAATGATGCTATGGCTTTTGCCCTGATGAAAAATTCAATACAACACAAACTGCTCGCAAGACCCTCCTGTTGGGATAAAAAGTCACAGGGATTCCTCATTGATGAATTTCCTCAACTATTTCAACAGTTCATCACCACTTCATGTAGGGGAGACCGGGGCTGGTTGTAACAGGGGTAGGTTGTAACAGAGCTAATATTTCCTTGAATATCCACTGGGAAGGGCTGAGTTTCCTCACATATATTGACATTGATACTGGCCACCTTTGTACCAAAGGGCACCTGAATGTCCGAATTGACTTTCCAAAAAATCGACAAAAATCGTTTTTAGTACATGAAAGTAAAAAATGACCTGATCAGAAAATCTCTTCTGCTTCACTGCCTGTGCAGTTTTAGAAGTTTGTTTGGATACTACTTGAATAATGATGTAAAGCCTGTACAACTGGTCCAGAGTGATAAGGCCCACTTCCACATGCTTTGGTATTGCAGCCCACATTTGACCTGAACTATAGGTGGGGTTGGTTGTAACAAACATGGTAACATCGTCACCCTGCTAAGATATTTGCCTATCTCACTTTTTCAGGTTTTGATAAAATGGCAAAAAACCAAATTGCTTACCTCACCACTTGGAGATAGGCAAAATTAAGGTTTTCATCAATCCTCACCCCTCATCCTATAGACTGTTCAATCGATTATTTTTTGTAAGAAGAACGGATTTGCTGTGTTTAGAAGTTTATTTAGGAGACAAATACCCGTGTCGTTTTGAAAAACACATGAAGAAGTAAAGGGAAATTTGCCATGCTCACTTTATGAGATGTGTTACAACCAACCCCGAAATTTTTTGACGGGGCAGGTGGTACCACTCGACTTTGGACCCATTTTTCAGAGACATGGATAGAGATGGCTAAACTTTGTTTAGTGCACAAGTGACCATTGATATCAAATATTCAAAAGACCAAGCAGGTTATAAATACCTCCTGTAATTAGGAAGTAATCGACCTCAAAAGAAAAAGTGTTACAACCAGCCCCGGTCTCCCCTAACCTCATAATACCGTGAGGAGGTTTTTGAGAGAAGCTGTCCAAGTGGTAATCCAAGAGGCACTCCCACCAGATCAATCCCCGCTTCAAATGACAGATTATTCTTTGAATGGCACAGCAGCTGATCCTGTTTTATTGATAAGCACTCTATTTTTATCCACAGACAAATTAAAATTGATATTGAAAAATTGGGGAATTCATTTGGCGGGTCACCAGATAATGAATCAGAAAAATCAAAGATTTCCAATTGGTTAGTTCATGAGTGATCTGATGTGAAATCAATGTTCCTGTGATTTCATTCACATTCTAATGCTTTCTGCACCTGCAATATTTTCTATAGACCGTTCTCAAATTGACATAAACGACAAAGATCTGTGCACTTCCGCCGAAATCTTAACCACAACCTTGGTCTGAAACTGAATGACGTAATGCAGACAACCCCGTGACAGTGAAGTCGAAGACGTTGCTTCAGACTCATTCGACCATTGCTGAATCATGGATGGCATCACGTCAGCCGGTTTCAGATCGAGGTTCTGGTTGAGATTTCGGCGGAAGTGCACAGATCTGCGAATTCCTGAATCGTCTATTACATGTCTTGGCAAGAAGAACAAGGATTCGAATATGTCCAAGATGTGTGCTGCTGGCTTAAACGTTTATCCAACTGCCCCCTCACACAGACAAAATCCAACCAATGCAAAAGGAACCGGGACCACAGTAATGGGGACGTGATATCGTATCATTTTGTCATTCGCTAGACACTATGGTCCGGGAAACATTCTTACAATCCTATGGTAGATTGGAGACATGTTGTTCTGTGACCAGACAGAGTCTACAATCAATGACAATAGATGTGACAGCCTGGCATTTACTGAAGCAACATTTAAGCGGGAGAGATATTGAGAGAGAATTATTTGGGAAACAAATCCTAACAGCGGAGAGAGGACAGTGAACAGTTTTAGGGAGAGAAGTACATGTAGTGAGAGAGTGGCAGAGATTTTGGAACAGGTTGTGGAAGAACAGAAACTTGTAGTGCTTCCTCTATCACATGTGTAGTGATAACGTCATGACCTCATTAACGCACACTGACTGCTCTTTTGTTTTGAAGCTCACATGCGCAAGGAGCATTTACCCTATTTATTGAAACAATTCTTTTACCGATACAGCGCTTCTGGCCATCTCAGAGCCAGTTGAAGAAAGAGACAGTCAATCCAGTCAAGACCAGAAGCCATCGGCCGTCTTGTTAGCAAACTGTCAAAATGCGTAATCCAGATGGCGATGATGAGGAAACGAGCGGCCAGGCCACCTGGTGCCAATAACTTCACACCTTCCCTCAACACAATATTAACCTAAAGAGACAAGACCATTACATAGAATAACACTTTCTGGAGTAGCGAAAGCTGTTGGTGTGTTTTTGTGTATTGAGTGTTTATGGTCTTGAAATGGAGACGTGAGACTGAAGTGAACCGCGGTGGTCTACCGTGTCTCTGGCTAACGGTCATGATGTCCCTGTTTCAAATCCCACTGTCAGTGTGAGACTCTGGGCAGGTCACTGTGCCTACTTTGCCTCACTCCACCTAGATGTATGAAATGGCCAGGGCCATTGTGCTCACCTCTGTGACAGAGTATGAAGTGTGAGTAGCCTGGTGATACACTGAATTGTGAAGGATTAGTGCAGAAACATCGTAATATTTACTACCGATGAGATATGGCCAAAGTCAATTTTTCAAGATGGCCACCTGGCAGCCATGTTGAAGTCCAATCGAACCAAAATTCAGCATATAAGTAGACGGTACCAAGACACATATTTAGGCACAGTTAAAGCATCCTAGCTGCCACTATATATGAGGTGTGGGTCGAAGTCCATTTTTCAAGATGGCTCCCTGGCGGCCATATTTGACGTCGAATCTGACTGAAATTTACCATAATATATTTATATGGTACCTAGATACATATTTTGACAACGTTAAAACATCCTACCTACTCCTATTTATAAAATGTGGGTCAAAGTCCATTTTTCAAGATGGCTTCCTGGCGGCCATATTTGATGTCCGATCGGGTTGAAATTTGGTGCATTCGTGTAGGGTGCCTAGATATATCTTCACACCAAATCACAACACTCTATGTCAAATAGCAATGAAATGTGCCACCAAACAGTGAATTTTGAACTTTGACCTCTGTGACCTTGAAAAGTAGGTCAAATCAAAAACCCGGGATTTATGTGATGAAGTCTCATCAGAGGAACCCACCATAAAAGTTTCGTGGTTCTAGCTAACCGCGTTCAGGAGATACGGCCAAAAGAAGGTTTTCACAAAGCGCCCCCTACAGGCCAGAGTGTACAAGCAGCAGCGATAAATTTCGGTCCAGAGATAGTTTTTACCATAGGGTACCTGCACACCAAATTTCAAGTTTGTAACCCAAGCGGTTTAGAAACGTGCCACCCCTGTTAACGACGACGGACGACAACGACGACGGACGACGACAACGACGACGGACGACACACCATGGGAGAAGCTCACCTCACAGAGGTGAGCTAATAAATGGGTACCAATCGGAAATGCTCAGATTGTACCGCTGAGTGAGCAGCTCGTCTGAGTTTTATTGAAAGGTAAAGTGTAAAGTCGGAAAAACCTGTACCTTTGTTGATATCAGACTATAAACCAAAACTCCAACTTTTAACATTGAATCGCTGTAGGGTACTGTACTACTCTACAGGTGGCAGCACTGTCAGGGAACACTCTGGAAAGTAGCCATCCATCACTCTGGAGAGACTCCTGGGTGACTGAAAGGTACTTGTATTTGTATTAAATTTTTCCACCAGGGTGATAGCCAAAGCATTATCGGCCCTGGTAAGTACGGAAGAGGCCATCACAAGCTAATCATGTTCCTCACTTGGATGGGGTCTTTTACTTGGCCTTGCAAAGGCACAAGGTACAAGGTACCATGGCTTACTGTCCCATGCGACGGACTGAAGCACCAGGATGATTAATCCCATATGGCCCGGGATTCGAACCCAGGCCCTGCTGCTTGCAAAGCAGACGTGATAACCACGAGGCTATCAAACCCCTCAAGAAAGGTTGCAGTTTCAGAGCCCTATACCTAAAGCTGCAGCCCCTTTCATATCAATATTGACTATAATCACTCAGAGAATCTCCCCATTTCTATCGGAGTCATCTCCCCAATCTAATACTCCCAGCAACACAACAGAATACGCCATTTTTTCTCCACTCCGCATCACCTTACCCACAGGGACATCGGCGTGTAATGAAAATAAGTTACGTTTGCACATGTTCGAGACAAATACTGCCGTCACGTGATTCGACTAGAAAATACCCTTATTTCACCGCGGAAAAAACACTTGACTGATATTAATGATGGATACGTCGTTGGTAGGTTTCGTCAAGAAGCTAAGACGGGGCGGCGATGAATCTCCTTAGCTATCCCATCAAGCCTATCTTTGTATGTAATGCAATACTTATGATATTGTTTGAAGGTTTTCGAACAAGAGATGGAGAACCAGAGGCATAAAAGACGTGGCTGTTTTTGATTACAGAGGAAGAACAATGGTAAAAGGCAGTGGCGGTGCTTATGATCAGCAGGATCATGGTTCTTTGAAGTAAAAGCACTATTGTATATAGCTTCCAAGTGCACTGTTGTGTTTAGAGTGCAGCTGTTACTTTATTTATCCACCTTCCCACTGTTAGTGTCAGTACTGCTTTTTATCAATGGAGAACTGGGTGCTAACGTCACGACAACGACGTGGTGCTGTGAGCAGTTGTACCAAAGTCTCTTTTTTCTAATGTTATTTCCATTTATTTCTGGTGTGAAAATAAATCATTTGTGTTGGTCACCCGACTTCAGCTAATGGTACCATTAACTTCAATGCATTTTCCATTTGGTTAAAGGTACCATTAACTTAAAGTCACTTTATGAAACAGGCCCCTGCTCGCCACCAAGTAAAATTGGCTGTTGACGTCAGGTGTGCCCTGGACAGCAATGCACGGAATCTTCTCGACACTAATGCTCGCCCAGTATAAAACAATACCAAACCGATATCAGCTAGTCTGTGGTGGCTGGTGAGATCAGTGGCGATCAGATCACTTGTGATATCACCTGCTGTGCAGCTGGCTTTACAGCCAACTAGCCAATGGCTGACAAAGCACTCACCCACCCCAAACAACGAAAGTACACCCAAAGTTGAGAGTCGAAAGATACGTCAGGGCAGCAATAACTAGACATACAGTGATTGCGAGCAAACACTAATTATACCCCCGCTGTAGCGCCGTAACGGTCCTAGTGGCTAAGGTGAAAACTTGTTATTGAGGGCAGGTGATAAAGAAATGGGCAGGAGATTTTTTGAGAAAAGGTCATTTAAGGGCGAATGAGCACAGGGAGTGGTTTTTAGTAACACAAAGGTTCCTTGCAAAAATATAGGGCTCCAATTTCACCAATGGGTGAAATAAAATTCTGTTGGCTCCTTTTATACAGCCACTGCCAGGCTACTATTTTTTTCCTATTTTTGACCAAGAATATCTGTCATTTGGAGTGTTGTACTCCATCAGCAGTTGATCGCGACCCAGTTTTGGCTGCACTTATTTTTGGTCCAGCTGGACCTCTGAAATATGGTTGTTGTACTGGCAGCGTGGCAATTTTGATTTTGGTTGTTGGTAATTGTATGGCTATAGAGAAGACCTTCACTTGAAGAACGTGTGTGGAGATCAATGACAGAAAATGGTACACCATAAGAGCTCACCACAGGTGAGCTAATAAAAGCAATCCCTACAGTCGTTTTGCCTTAATAGAGCGGAAACCGAAATCAAGACGGCAGCCAAGGCGGCCATATTGGATGCGCTAGGAGTCTGATTTTCTAAAGGAACCTTCCTATGGTCAATAGGAATCTACCACATTAAAACAAAAGCAATCCTTGCAGTCATTCTCCCTTAAATGAGCGGAAACCGAAATCAAGATGGCAGCCATGG
>NMRB01000122.1:2547-70317 GCA_002633025.1 Notospermus geniculatus | reverse complement strand
CATTCTGATACTACCATCCTTCTTCGGCACAATCACAATTCCAGATCCCCAGGGACTAACGGATGGTTCAATTATCCGGGCATCTTCAAGCTCCTTCAGGTGTTTCCTCAGCGCTTCCTTGTGGCACTCCGGTACTCTGTAGGGTTTCGTGCGCTTGGGAGTCGGGTCGGTCAGCTTGACATCGTGCACCGCCACGTTCGTCGCACTGGGAGCATCTGAAAAGATATCACCATAGTTACCAGCCAATTTCCGTAATCGGACCTTTTCAATGGACGTCAGGCTTTCGGAAATTCTGACGTCAGCGGCCGATTCTGTGGCTTGCTGCTTGGGCAAATAACTGTCCACATTATCGTCATCGAAGATATAGGCCTTGGCATAGAACGCAAGCTGTTCCCGGGTTTTCCACTTCCGGAGTAAGTTTGCATGGAACACCTGTAATTTCTGTCTCACTCGACCGGTATTCACTTCATAGTCAACGGGCGAGATCTTACGAGTTATCGGGAAGGGACCTCGCCAAGTCGCTTGCAACTTGTTCGACGCACTAGGCAGCAAGACCAACACTTCCTCGCCTACTTCATAACTTTTACCCCTAGCGTTCTTGTCATACCACGTCTTTTGCTTCTTTTGACTTCGAGTCACATTCTTCTCTGCTATCTCTGACATTTCAGCCAGTCTCTCCCTGACCTTGAGCACATGCTCGACCAGGTTCTCGTCTTCCTGGGTCTCTCCCACCCAGGACTCCTTCAGGATCGCTAAAGGACCCCTGACAGACCTACCGTGCATTAACTCGAAGGGGGAGAAGCCAGTGCTAGCTTCAGGAACTTCCCTATAAGCAAAAAGCAGAAAAGGAATCATCTTATCCCAATTTGAGGGATCTTCACACACATACTTGTTTAGCATGCTTTTCAAAGTCTTGTGGAACCTTTCCACAAGACCGTTTGCCTGGGGATATGATAAACAGTGGTTCGTAGTTTCTTTACCCCTAGCTTTTTGACGAGCTGTTTCATTAGTTCGGAGGTAAAATTACTTCCGTTATCACTCAGAAGCTCCTTTGAAATCTCGTGCCTAGAAAAAATCTCGATGAGACCATCTGCCACACTTTCAGAGGTTACGTTTTTCATAGGAATAGCCTCCGGATACCTGGTGGCGTATTCAACTAAGGTCAACAGGAATTTGTTCCCACTTGCACTCCTTGGTAAGGGCCCAACAATGTCTATAGAAACTTTACGAAAGGGCTGACCGATCATTGGGACACTCACCAACCTGGCCTTCTCTGATGCCAACTTCCGGGCAGACTTTTGACATTCAGGGCATGACGCACAGAAATCCTGCACATCGGTAGTATGTAAACATTGAAGGTAGTATGTAAACATTGAAACGTTTCAAAAGAAACGGGCCAAATGAAACGACCCAAAAAAACATGCTAAATCTGAAGTTACATGGCAGAAACGGTGTAATTTTGTTATTTCCAATTAATTTTTGGCATAATAGCATTAAAAACTCTCAAAACACACGTCTCCCGTTCAAAACACACGTGTTGTTATTGTTTACATGACACCATGCTTCCCTTCATTCAGTGTTCAAGGTCTCCGTCCCAAATATGGAAGTCGTCGCTTCAGAAATTCTCTATGCGATTATTAATACATTTTATCATATACTTTCTCTATACTGTATAATATGACTTATCCGGCCACCACGGCCAACCTGCGAACCACGCGAATTATTGACTATACACGATCCAGGCCAAGTTATGAAAGGCCTAGTCAGGGTTACATGTTCAATGGAAATCGTTTTACGCCTGGTGAGNTATAATTATCTATAGACCTTCCCAACAAAGATGGTGGCCAACTAGTTCTCACACATGAAGTGGTGGCCATCCACTGTCCAAGATATAACTGCCCCTGAGTGCTGGCGATTAATACCTCATGCGAGGGTCTGTGGGTTTGAGTCCAGTAGGAAGCTATGCCTTTCACCTTAGAAACCCGTTATTATTATTTGCCCAAGCATGATAACACTACCAAATGCATCCTCTCAGACAATTATTTTACCTAAACTTTTGTGCCCATGGCCCGCTTGACCAGCTTAGCACGTGCCAGTGGCCATTGAATGGCATTATACTTCTGACGTCATATGGTGAGAACTGTTAGACCGCCATCTTTGTGGGAAAGGTCTATTTGTCTTTAAGCGGGAGTACACCAGGTGATATCGCAAGGTTATCTGCATCACATCATTCAGTTTCAAACCGAGATGGTTGAGATTTCGGCGGAAGTGTGCAGCTCTTTGTCGTTTACGTCAATTTGAGAAAATTGTGACGCACATGAAGAAGCCACAACCTGCAGGCCATGAAGGGTTACAATTACCGTCACAGTTTCTCATTAAGACCCAGGAAAATAATGATACTACCATAATATTCCCAACCCGTTATAAGGAGAGTGATTTATGTATTGTCCCAGTAAGTGTTGCGTGGCGGGCAGATCTTGTGGAAAATCTAAGTAGGTACAAACCTCTCCAAGTTGTTACGCCTAATGCATACTAATGATCATTAATTCATCTCTACAGTTTGTAACGAAATAAACCGATAGAATCATTGTTATAGGTTCTTGTCCCCGTGCAATGCTGACATTGTTAAGTTCCATGCTGAATTGCAATGGGATAGCTGTCGCAATGCCTGGTGATTTTATCACATGCAATCTTGTATTTTTCTATCAGGGCTGAAGTCATAGCATTATTGGTGCTGATAAGTACGGAAGAGGCCATCTCAAGCTACTCATATTCCTCACTTGGATGGGGTCTTTTACTTGCCCTTGCAAAGGAACAAGGTACATTACTGTCCCATGTGATGGACATGAAGAGCCAGAGAATAGAGATGAATCCCATATGATCTATTGCTGGATTTGAACCTGGGACCTCCCCTTGCTCAGCAGACATGATAACCACTTGACTGTCAGGCCTCTTCACTTGGGCTCTTGTTTGAAGTATTTGACCATTTATAAGAGCCTAAAGCCAGCAGCACACCAGGTGATATCACAAGCGATTTAATCGCCACCGATCTTCTCGCCAGCCACCACAGACTTGGCGATATCACTTTTGGTATTGTTTGATATTTGGGCAAGCATCGTTGGCGAGAAGATTCCACGTATCGCTGTCCACCACACCATCAACAGCTGATTTTGGTCGCTTCTGACCGGATCATTTGCGACATTGCCTGCTCTGCTGCCTGCTTTAGTCGAGTTCTTTGCAAACTTCATTCTCATTCCACAACTGTGGAAGCTCTTCCATATCATGACCATCTGTAATATTTACCCTTTTGTGATATGTATGGACCTTTTTTGCCAAATTTCTCTAAAACTCCCAAAAGATTTTTTCACAATCATGAGTGATATTAAGAATTCACAAAAGCTATGATTTCTCAGTCAAGTTGAACAAAAATACTTCAAGTGTGGCCCATTAAATAATTCAAACTATATGTGTAGTAAAAGATGTAAACTTCAATACCCATATTGATTTCAATATTCAGCCCAGCTCGTTATTACGCTGCTAGTTTGGTGAGATAATTGATGAAATTTCCGCGCCATAAACATTTCCTCCTTATACCATCCTCACCTGATGTGCTCGTCAGTATTACCATCCAAAAATGAGGTCAACAGCAACGCCACCGTGCAAACCACTTTAAAAACTTCCGAGATTGCTACAGCCTTCAATAATGATTGCCGAAACTTCTCCTTCATTTGAGATAAGGTTGTCAAGTGTCATCTAACAAATGAGCCAAGGTATTAGGCATAGCTCCAGCTATCAATTAGGGAAAATATGTAAGGTACATACACATTTAATTCCTTGATAATACAGGGTGGCCCCCAAAAATTCACAAGCATACATGTATATCTCCAAGCCCCTCAGTCCCACCAGTAAAGATGCTTTGCCACCCGCAGCTGCATCCGCATCCGTGCCTGCCCATGCCTCGTGGAAAAGCAGCTTAAGAATGGATAGAGAATCTTTCTGGGAGATAAATAAGACCAAGATACCTTGATTCGGTAGTTTTAACTCCAATGAGAGCCAGTTTTGTGAAGCAAACTTCGAGGTCGTTAACTGACTTTTCCAGCAAACTGCAAATTCAGCATGATTACAGGGCCTCGACTTGGCTTTACAAAACAGGGTCTAGCGCTCGAACCACTGGACCGAATCAGGATATCTTGGTGTCTTCTTTCTTCTAGAAAGATTCTCCATCCATTGCTATCAGCAGATTTGGGCTCCTGCTAGTGGAAATATTGTGCATTTTTTTGCGCCACCCTGTATAAAATAGTAGATTTCATACTGAGATAGGTTGTTACAATCCAAATTGCTACAGTGATGAATATGAGCCAATTTCTTTGAGAGTTATACTCCTAATCTTCTTTTTATAAGAATTCAATATGATTTTTACAGCACTTTTCCCTCATTGGGACTTTTTAACATGATATCCTTCTCAATTTCAAAGCATTATTGTTGTGGGTGTACCGTAACTTCCATGGTGGGTGTACCGTAACTTCCATGGTGGTGAGATTAACTTGGGAGTTGAGGCACAAAAGAAGGATTGGTTTTCAAATTCAAAATTTTTCAACGTAGGTGAGAGAGAACAATATGTGAGGTGGTTGAGGAAAACCTGTTGGATGTTGCTGAATGATCAACAAGGGCTTTCATATTACATTTGCACTGATCTGCTGTTTACCTGTTATCAAATTCATTTCAGATATTGAAATGTGCGGGTTCACCAAGGCCATTAACACTTTCCTTAAATGCGACATCCAATGGGTTTTCCTCTGTAGCCTCGCATGAGATCCATTGCAACTGCATGTGTATCACCATAAAGGAATCAAACATAAAGGTTTAACTGTGAACGATGAAGTGACTGAGGGATACACTTCATCTGTTGCCACCAGATGTCTCTCACTGCCTGAATTTTAGCTTTACGTAATAGGCAGGGGCTTCAACTTTTTTTTATGGTAGTGGGGTATATAAATCTGTCAACCTGATGCCTTGAATTCCATTTCTGAGGATAACAGAGCTATTTTCAGCACAATTAGTGTTCCACGAGCAAATGTACGTCACCCTACTCAAATGTACACAGATGACCCTGCGCTCTCATCATCCATGGGGTTCTCATTAATTCAGTCCTTTTGTATCATAAGATCAACTCATCTGAATTCAACAAAATTTGTACTAAACATGCAGAAGGGTCTTGCCTATAACAGTCAGAATGCAAATCTGTTGAGGCTTAAAGGGATACTGTCCACATTTATAAAATGCTAAATTTGTAAGTTGAACCTTTATGTTTGATTCCTTCATGGTATCACACACAGTTTGATGTCAAGAAAACTCACAGAAGCATATTCAGGGGCGCAAGCGGCGTCGACCCCTTTATGCCGCATATGTTGTCTCCTCTTGTCCAAAACCCTGGATCCGCCTGCGCTTAGAGGCAAGGAGGCACAATAGAAGTAACTCAAGACTAATCTGTTCTCGATCAGCTATCTCTGGCACTACTTTATGTACTACAACCAACGCAACGTTGGCAACAAGAAAACCCAGATACTACACAGCAACAATGTTTGACCAGAATACAAAATCGTCCCAAATGGCCTCGTGACAAATTATCACACCAGGAAGGGCAGTAGTTATGGTGCGGCACGTCGACCAACTGGTGTGGAAACATAAAGTAGGTACAAACCTCTCGTATTAAACGCGCTTCATGACTTTACGTCGATGATATCCGTACTCATTCACCCAGCTGGCGTATTGATTTTGCCTTGAGGCAGAATATGGCTGATTCTAATTCCCTCGTATTTTTTTAAGAAAAGAAGCGATTTTTTAGAAATAAATTTGACACTACCATTTTTCTTGAGTGTATTTGTACGGTGGAACCTCCCTTAACGGACACCTCTGCCAGGAGGACACCTCTCTATTAAGGACACCAAAGTTCAGTCCCAAATTGACTGTTTCTATTCATTTTGACCTCTATAATCAGGACACCTCTCAATTAAGGGCAGCATTTGTCAGTCCCACAGGTGTCCTTAATAGAGAAGTTCCACTGTATTTGTATTTGATTTTTCCGTCAGGGCCGACGCAGTAGCATTATTGGCCCTGGTAAGTACGGAGGAGGCCATCTCAAGCTACTCATGTTCCTCACTTGGATGGGATCTTTTACTTGCCCTTGCAAAGGCACAAGGTACAAGACACCACGGCTTACTGTCCCATGTGAAGGACTGAAGAGCCGATGAAATCCCATATGGCCCGGGCTGGATTTGAACCCGGGACCTGCCACTTACTGAGCGGACGTGATAACCACTACGCTATCAGGGCTCCTTTTCTTGACTGTAAAGCTGGTATCAGATTCACTATCATATTCTGGAATAACACATTCCAAATTCGTTATTTCTTTTTTTTACAGTGTGTTTGTATTTGATTTTTTCCATCAGGGCCGACGCTATAATAGCATTATTGGCCTTGGTAAATACGGAGAAAGCCATCCCAAGCTACTTACAGTGTGAAGCCTAGCGTACATCGACCTTGCGACTGGAAGCAACTTCCAGCAATGGCATTTCCGGCAACGGTGGGCGACTACCTGGAACCAGCAGCAACTGATCAGATGCTCAAACAGGCCGATGTACGCGCCCCGGCAATGCTATTGCCGACTAGTTTCAGCCAGTTGCTCATGTTCTACTCGTTGCCAACGGTTGCTTCTAGTCGTCTTCAGTCACTTCCAATGTACGTGCGCTGGCAATGAATTTCCTGTTTGTGGAGCACATCTGGTCATGTGATGGAATCATGTTACCCACAAAATGACTCCTGAGTGGTCTGATCAGAAGACATCGACAGTTTCCGTGTAGCATTCAGTTCAGTTGCCTGTCCGATGTGCACACTCCAGAAGGAAGACTGGATTGTGCTACTTGTTGCCACAGTGACCAGTCGTAACCGATGTGCGTGGAACGCATACACCGATAGCAACTGTTGCGTTCAGTTGCTTCCAGTCGCAAGGCCGATGTATACCTGGCTTTAATGAAACAAAACTGATATTACACTGATATTCAAGACAACTGTTTTGGAAAATGAACCCGAGCAAGCAAAGCCAAGTGATGGAGCTTCGTGTTGTATCTACAAAATGTCTAATAATGCTCATTAGCTGAGCAATATATGGTAGTTTGTGGCACTGGCCTTGGACTGTTGTGTATCTCATTTCATGGACCCCCAGGGATACGACGGGCAGCCCAGAATAAACCACCAAATGAATCTTGATGAGATGGTATTTTGCCAACAGCTATACACTCTTGTATATTTTAGATGAAAGTAATCAAAAAGACACACAATGTACAGTTACGCATTCCAAAGAATACACATGATTCATTACAGGAATAAAATTCATTTGTTTTAAGGCCCAAGAGTTTTATCTTAAATACAGATCCCCACCAATTCCAGACCTGATAGGCCCAACCATTGCCGGAAACGCCATTGCCGGTAGTTGCTTCCAGTCGCAAGGCCGATCTACGCTAGGCTTTACACTACTAAAGAGTCTATATCCTGCCCCTTCAATTCAGGTCGTAGAGCGTTGGACTAAAGCAGAAAATCCCAGGTTCAGGACCTAGCATGGCTCTTCCTTTTCTTAACTCCAGCTAAAGAAGTCTATACTCTCATGTCCTGGAACATCATCAATATTTCCGTCTGACTGATAAACGAGTTGAGATGCCGTACAAGTAGAAACTCAATCAGAAACTGTGCCAGCATGAAGCAAGAAAATTTGACATAAGACACTAATGATTTTTGATGAGAAAAGTACGATATCTGATACATTTCTGCAACTGTGGACGAAAGAATACCACCGTGGCCAAGTAGAAAACTCGTGAAGATATTGGCAATATTCAAATGAGGACTTCACCTCAACATATTGCGACATTTCAAACAACTGGAATGGATGGAGTGGCATCTTGAGAACTCCAGCTTATCAACCCACTAAGGATGAAAGCAGCTCTTTGTCATTTGGAAGAGATTTTCAAAATATTCGAGACACCTCGACCTGCGTATTTTATTTATGGGAACAGGCCCACAGAGATCTTTCATCTTGTACTTAAAGCCAGCAGCACACCAGGCGATTTCGCAAGCGATTGGGCCCATATTCGTAAAACCGCTGAGAACGCAACCCGTGTCGGGTCAAGAACAGTGTTCTTCTCACTCCCCACTCAGAGGAGGGTTGAGAAGAACACGTTCTTGGGCCCACTCGGGTTGTGTTCTCGGCGTTCGAGACTGCCGTTCTCGAGTTGAGTCAACAACTACATGAACTGGGTCAACACGAGTGTGGTCAAGAACGGGGATTCGAATACGCCCCACGTGGAACTACACACTAGTTATGAGCACCATACAACTCTGCCACCTTTTGCTAAGATTATGAACAAACTCAGAACAGGTTACTAAGAAAATTCATTGAAACCATGCACAAGCAACTCTGATTCAAATGTTTATCAAACCAACTCAGAGTTTACTACATTCCATAGGAAAATATTTGGATTTGTAAGAATAACATCGTCCACTGTCTGTTCCACATCAACTCTGCAACACTTCCGCAGACATTCCACACTCTCGTGTACAACACTTTCAGGTCACGTTCTCTTGGAATGAACATTCGATGATGTAGTCTTTCAAGTGGTTGTCAAAGTTGTGGATTATAGAAGAAACCTGAGAAAATCCCTACTTATCTCAACCTATACTTAGTATCTGTACTGAGGTTTATTGGAACGACAGTAGTCTGGTATTCTAAGAGCTGTCATCAGCCTTGACATCTCCCTGGGCACTTGATTCTCAGTCTTATCTCTGTAAAGCAGTAGTATTGGCATCTGTCGCCGAGGTATCTGCATCTAGTCCAAGTAAATGTTGATTTCATGCTAGCCAGGCCATACTGTCCTCAACTGAAGTCATGGCTCTCCAACTTGTTGTTAAGCCTAGCGTACATCGGCCTTGCGACTGGAAGCAACTACCGGCAATGGCGTTTCCGGCAACGGTTGGCAACAACCTGGAACCAGCAGCAACTGATCAGATGCTCAAACAGGCCAATGTACGCGCACCGGCAACGCTATTGCTGACCGTTGCCGCTAGTTCCAGCCAGTTGCTCATGCTCTACTCATTGCCGACGGTTGCTTCTAGTCGTCTTCAGTCGCTTCCGATGTACGCGTGCTGGCAATGAATTTCCTCATTTGTGGAGCGCACCTGGTCACGTAAATGTTTATTACATGACTCCCGAGTGGTGCAATCGGAAGACAAGGACAATTTCCGTGTAGCATTCAGTACAATTGCCTGTCTGATGTGCGCACTCCAGATTGAAGACTGGATTGTGCCCCTTGTTGCCGCAATGACCTGTCATAACTGATGTGCACAGAACGCGTACACCGATAGCGACTGTTGCATCCAGTTTCTTCCAGTCGCAAGGCCGATGTATGCTAGGCTTAAGGCTGCCAAACTGCCCTCAAATGATGATCAGTTGAAAACTGTTTGAATGAAGTATTATGGCCTGAGTGGGCCGACAAAGTTATGTAGAGTAAGACTGCCCATACTGACCTCCAATGGTGGTAACCAGTGAAAAGTGGCCTTCAGCAAATAGTTTTTCAGCAAATATCTTGTAATTCATACAACCGATGTTTACTATCAACCAAAACCCTTGAACAGCTGCAGATGGCCGCTAACAAAATCCTAGGCCAGCAAGTGCCAGCCTACACAATCATCGATGACAATGTCCGAGTCTCATCATGGCTGAAAGTATCCGAGGTCAGTGGCCGTCGGAGAATTTTCAAAGCAGCCGGTCGCACCATTATAGAGCCTAAAGGGTTAACTTCTCAGCACTCCACACTGTACATCCCATCTTTGATGTACTGAATCAAGCCCTAATCTGCCACAGTATCATTCAATGCTTTCTCTTGATACCAATAACAGTAAAGGCAATTTCGACTGTGGCCAGTCAACATTGGCCAGACCTAAACAAACAAGCACTAGTCCCCAAGTATAGTAAAATATTTACATGCACATATATTGAGATATGTGGAACAGCATCTGAGTATGGGATGAATTCATCAGGGGTGTCTTTGAATGTTATTCAGCAAAATTTCTTGATAAAGGATGCCCTGGGGAGGGGCATTGCCGGGTTTATTGAGAAAGTCCTAAATGCAGGGGTCAATATCGAATAAAGGACTGAACTTACTTGTCCTGAGTTGGGAGGTGTCCTAGTGGCGCAGGTGTCCAACAAGAGAGGTCAGATTAGATTTGTATTATATTTTTCCATCAGGGCCGAAGCCACAGCATTATTGGGCGTGGTAAGTATGGAAGAGGCCATCTCAAGCTATCAAGCTACTGATATTCCTCAATTGATGGGGTCTTTTACTTGCCCTTGCAAAGGCACAAGGTACAAGGCACCACGGCTTACTGTCGCATGCGATGGACTGAAGAGACAGGGGTGATGAGTCCCATATGGCCCGGGATTCGAACCTGGACCTGCCACTTAAATGGATGTGGTAACCACTAGGCTATTAAGGTTCTGCAAGGGAGGTTCTGTGCATTTTCACTTAAACATGTGGTTGTCATAGGAAACTGTTCCTGCCTCCATCTTCCCAGGCTTTTAGCACATAATGCCGCAGTTTTTTAGGCCGTAAATGCGGTTTTCACTTGGTGAACCCTAGGCTTATATGTCATGTCATCTGGTACTAATGGAAGGGGCTAAACCTACACAAACCAAGCTTATTCTGGCATAGCAACCATCATCTGTGTGGGTTGGCGTCTTTCAATGTCCCTGATCTGTTCATTATGTATATAGCCCTGGTTACACCTATCTAGAATCCCTGTGGTTTTTTCCGAACCAGAAAAAACACGGCGAGTGGTTACACATCTTAAAGTGTGATTGGTAATAAGTTCCGTAACCCGGCGATAGGGGCATTGCATGTGGGCAACTCTCCTTAATCAAGTGGCTACTGGAGGCGTGAAATAGCCAATACGCATGTGCATGACTCATCGATTTGCATCACCGTATGTCGGGGTGCTCTGAACAACAGGCAGACACGGGGATTTCGCGGTTACACTAAATAAAATCCCTGTGTCTAAATAGCCCCGGCGTAGCCCCTTCGAGCTCGCTGGGGCTAATAAGCACGGGGATTTCAGACACGGTCTATTTAGACTTGGCGATTTATAGGTGTAACCACAAAATCCCCGGGGAAAGCACGGGGATTTATGTAGTGTAACCACAGCTTATTCCCTTCCACATGTCAGGCTTGCTGGCTGGCTGCCTTACTGTGTCAACCATGTGTGTCAGACCTACCACAAGCTACCCCATTACAGCCCCGGTTAACCCATATTTTCTCATTAAAGACCATTATATGAACCTCCTTCCCTCTTTCAAAGATATTGAGAAGCTTTTTAAAAGCGACAGATATAATGAGCTCTAATGAATTGTAACCAACAGGTTAAGAAGCCGTGACTTACGGCCACATATTTCTTTTTCAAAACCAGCCTAGCGTGAAAACAGCACTGATTCGCACGGTTGGATATGACCTATTGATGCCGTCTGAGCCGGTTGATAAACTCAATATTATTCATTAGCTATTCAAATGCAATGTTGAATTGCAACTGAAATGTAGGTGATTAAAAATATACCTTGCTTAGAAATATAATTCTATGTGTACAACATGACATTGTGCATTTATCAGCTGTACTTTAATCACTGGACTTCCCCTGACTTGCAGGGAAAGCCATACGGTCCAATCACCATCCACCAGATATACTGGGTCGGAATTTTTACACAAATACAGAATCAGCCAGGAGTGAGAAGTCAACGTAATCTAAATCGGATCAAGCATAGGTTACATTGTGGGACAGGACCATTTTTTCAACCGCGTGTTCCAACTGTCACAGACCACACGGGGAATCGAACCCGGATCTCCCGCCTGCAAGGCCAGTCTTCTTCCATCGAACCAGAAGTCAGGACATTAGGCTTGAGGCCCTGTACACCTCCTAGATCTACCACATGCCTCCCCATCTTATCCCTGAGATCCTTCACCTGTTACGACCTAAGGTGGCTATCAGATCTGCAGATCAGACTCCCTCTATTCAGAGTGAGCCGTGCTTTAAGGCAAAGGTAGTCAAATCCAAGATGAGAGAGGAAAGTGCCTTCGTCGACAACACCGAATGTCACAGACCACACCGGGAATCGAACCTGAATCTCCTGCGTCCAAGGCTGGCGTTCTTCGATTGAACCAAAAGTTGGGACATTAGGCTCAAGGGCCTAACACCTCCTAAATTGACCACAATCATCCCCATGTTATCCTTGAGATCCTTCACCGGTTATGACTTATGGTAGCCATCACAACTGATCAGACTCCCTCTGTTCAGAGAGATCCAAGCTACAGGCAAAGATGGTCAAAGCCAAGATGAGAGAGGAAAGCGTCTTCGCCGACAACACCAAATGTTGCAGACCGCTCCGGGAATGGAACTCAGACCTCCCACGTGCAAGGCAGGCACTCCTTCATCGAGCCAGAAGTCTGGATGTTAGGCTTGAGGGCCTAAAGGGGCCTACAGGTCGACACTGAATCTTGAAACAACTCGACAGATCTGTTGCAGATAAAAAACCACCACGCACAGGTCGACATTTCAGCAATTGAGAGGAACTCGGAGCAACTGGCAGTTCCTTGAAAAGCATGCTCAACTAAACACGGATCTGGCAGTTGCTCGGAGCTGCAAGCGTACTCAGGTCAACAAAATTGGCAACTGATCAGTCACTCCGAGTTGCTTCCATCACCGGAAAGCTAGTTGCCGCAAGTTGCTTCAAGATGCAATGTCGACCTGTAGGCACCTCCTAAACACCTCCTAAATCTACCATACAACCACAAAGACTAAACTAACTTCTTTTATGAACAAAACCAGAACAGACAGATGTGGTCAGCCTCTAGTCCTTCACATCATGGTGGACAAAGTACGACAAACAGTCAAAGGAGGTGTTATGCCATGCTGTATTGACTCTCGACGTCCAGCGAGTGCCGAGAAGGAATTATAAAACCTTCTTTGACACCCAGTACGATATTCAAGAAACCACAATCATATGCCGTCGACTAGTCTGCTACATGAACCAGTCCTCAAAGTGCTACACGACGCAGATAATGCATCCTTTCTACCGCAAGGCTTGTCAAAGAGAATGGGACATCATAAAGCGAGGCATGTTCATCACTTATTAAGCGTGTCATCTGAGACGTTTAATGTCGAGACCACAACGAGGAGACAACTCTTTCAAAGCATCGAAAACATTTTTTTTAAACTTGCAGTACAGTTCTGGTGAAGATAATGAAGCGTTTGAGAAAATTGGAAGAGTTGTCAGGATTCAGGAAATCAGTGTGTGAATCAACAAGACACTGTGTTAGTTTGACAGCTGTGACGTGCAGTTATGTACTGGAGCATTCACAATGCCACAGGGAGAGTTGTAGACCTGTAAAAGTGCATGACTGGTTCCCCATCTTCCCGATCTATCTTATTTAAGCCCGGTGGTTGACTGGTTAGCGCAGTTGACTACCAAACTGTGACATCAGTCGGCACAAGCTGAGTTTGACTTATGGGCGAAGGCATATATACACACGCTGTGAAATATTAAGGGTCCGTCGGACGGGACTAAAAGCCATGGTCCCTTGTACCTGAGTGTCTATGCCAGGGCAAGTAAAAGACCCCACGCAGGTGGACGGTAGCCTCTCATGGACTCCATACCTCTGGCAAAACCCAATAGGGTTATGATGCCCTGCAGTAAGCATGATGACCACCTGACATGGACTCAGTCATCATATGGACCTGCAAGTCCTCTGAAGGCTTCATCAGCGAGGTCCAATGCGGGACCTTTTGTGAAGCCTTCATAACTTGTGGATAAGTCGGCTGGTTACCAATCTTTTAGCTGTCATTGTGACAGAAGATGCACCCAGTCACCATTTGTACTTATTTTAGATTTTCTATCAGGGCTGAAGCCATAGCATTATAGGCCCTGGTAAGTATGGAAGAGGCCATCTCAAGCTACTCGTGTTCCTCACTTGGATGGGGTCTTTTACTTGCCCTTGGAAAGGCACAAGGCACCACGGCTTACTGTCCCATGCGATGGACATGAAGAGCCAGGAATGAAATCGCATATGGCCCGGGCTGGGTTCGAACCCGGGACTCGCCGCTTGCTGAGCAGATGTGATAACCACTAGGCTATCAGGGCTCCTCCAGCAAGTCCTCAACGCACTCCTCCACACTAGAAGAGGTCTCTTGTACGATTGGCTCTCAATAGCCAATTCACCATTGTTGGTTTCTTTATGACTTGCGCTCAGACCAATGACACAAACGATTGCCAATAGTTTTGTAGTGCTGAGTCGCCCACAGAGTGCCAACTCTGACTTGGAATGGTGCCTTCGACAACTGATTCCCTAAGAGCCTCGATGGCCTAGTGGTTATCTCGTTCGCTTAGCAAGGCACAGGTCCCGGGTTCGAATCCAGGAATATGGTAAATATCATCCCTGGCTCTTCACTCCATCGCATGGGACAGTAAGCCATGGTGCCTTGTACAAGTTTGCAAGGGCAAGTAAAAGACCCCATCCAAGTAAGGATCATGAGTAGCTTGAGATGGCCTCCTCCATACTTACCGGGGCAAATAATGCTATGGCTTTGGCCCTGATGGAAAAATCTAATACATACTGACTCTCCAACTTTCCAATGTCATAGGGGGTTGATGACGCAAGCAGTCACCTTACAAAGCCGTAACTAAGGTCCCAGATCTTCAGTCATAACACAAGTGCTCAAGATGCCCCAGGACTTCGCGCAATAAATCACCCAGCATCTTCTCATGAATGTATTGTTTTGGCTTCAACACATAATCCGTCAATATATTGACGAGTGCGGTGAAATGAAAACGCAACCGCAGCAGCTGTGATCTCAATATGGTGTGACAACTTCTTCTGACGATAAAGTCGGACAATAGACGCCGGAGATTTATAAAGCCGAGAACTGCGAGTATCGGATCTGAGTGCGCACATGTTCCCACCCGGGGAGCGAGACCAATTGTTGCAGCATGGAATGCACTAGATAATCTGTAGGCCTATTGTAGCTATAAATTATTGAAACTGAATTAGATACATCCTATGATGTCCAACCGGGCCTCAGTTTCCATTCACTGCTGATAATAAGCATTGATATAGATTACCAGAAAAGAACTTGCGTGATTTGAGGTGGAGCTCATTTATCTTTTTCAGTGCAGCTGTTATACAGTGCATTTCCAAGAAATAAAGACCCCACCCGAGTTTGAACCGGGGATCCTCTTAAGTGGGTGATCCACTGTTGCGATTTTGGTTTGCGGCATGCCGGCGACGGGTCACTTGTGTTGTGACAAAGGAAACATATCAGTGTAGAAGGGTCTTTCGTCTACTATGTGGTAAGATGGAAGAACGCCTGCCTTCCATCGGGAGATCCGGGTTCGATTCCCGGTGTGGTCTGCGACAGTTTGAAGGGCCAAAAGTACAGACATTCCAAACCAGTGTCCATTTGATGGTCAAACATCCACCCTACATGTACCTTTGATGGACTAATTCAAACTTGATGGATGATAATTCAAACTTACCTGAAAAGAGAAAGAGACAAAAATCTTCATTAGTCATTTGCTGAAAAGGCTTTTTCTAAGAGTTAAATACAACAAGACAATACCGGTGTTATATACGCGCTGGTCACCCATCCAAGTAGCCTATTAGAAACACCCTGTATACTGATTCTTCTGTAATACATTCTCAAAGCACTTGACGTAATTACCACCGTCTCGCCAGGAACCTTTCGTAAGGACTCAAGGAGCTGCTCATAGCACTTGTTTGATCCTTACAGACCTGTTGAAATTATGTAGCAGTGGCCACAAGTAGGGTCCGAGTGGCTTGGCCATTTTTACATGCCTGGCGAGGGAGGGATACACAATTCTACCAAAGGAAAGTACAACAACATTTTCTGGTATGTTGGTCCTTGAGCCAACTAAAAGGAACTAAAGCCTGTAGCACACCAGGCGATATCACAAGCGACCTGTTCGCAGCGAGCAAAATCAGTTGTTGACACCAAGTGTGCGCTGGACAGCGATGTGTGGAATCCTCTCACAGGCAGATACAGAGGGGGGGGTTCTGGGGGTTGGAACCCCCCTCGGCGACCAAAGGTAACTTTTTTATCACCATCAAGCATCTCGCTTGTGGTGTAGTGCCCGCCCATCGTTGCATCCATGTTTCGACGACCCTCTATTCCCCTGCTTGAGACAACTGTTGGCCTACTATTATACTGGTACTGCATTGGTTATGTTTACATTTCACTGTTTCGAAATGTCTAAGAGGTGTGGCTCTGACTGGCTGAGGCTGCCAGTAAGAACAGGAAGATCACCTAGTCAACAAAAGGTTTCTATAAGACTTTCTCAACCTCACATGTCGGGAAATCGCATCTCAGACCTTCTACTTTTAAATATTTTCCTCGTGGGGGAGGTCTCCCGCCAAATCGCCCCCAGTGAAGCACGCATCTTCAGCACAAGGGATTCCAGGGGCCTCTACATGTACCTTAAGAACCCACCCCTCGACGAAATCCTGAATCCGCCCCTGGGAATCCTCTCACCAGCGATGTTCACCCAGTATTAAGCAATACCAGCTGACATCACCAAGTCTGCGGTGGCTGGTGACAGTATCACTTGCGATATCGCCTGGTCTGCTGCTGGATTTACTCACCTCTCTTCAAATGAATTTACATAAAGCAAGTCAAGTGAATTTACATAAAGCAAGTCAAGTGAATTTACATAAAGCAAGTCAAATGAATTTACATAAAGCAAGTCAAATGAATTTACATCAAGCAAGTCAAATGAATTTACATAAAGCAAGTCAAGTGAATTTACATAAAGCAAGTCAAATGAATTTACATCAAGCAAGTCAAGTGAATTTACATCAAGCAAGTCAAATGAATTTACATAAAGCAAGTCAAGTGAATTTACATAAAGCAAGTCAAGTGAATTTACATAAAGCAAGTCAACTTTCAGAAACATGTATTGAACAAGTCATCTGGTCTGTCCTCAGAAAGTAACACATGTCATCTGCCCGTGGTTCGTACTCAATAACTTATAGGATTAAAAGCCAGGGCCCAAATCCATAAAACCTTGCTAGCTTAGTTGGTTGCTAGTTGTGTACATCGGCCTGTACAAACTGGGCACTTTAGCAGGCAACTAAGCCTAGCAAGGTTTTATGGATTTGGGCCCTGATCTATATCTTTTTTCAAGTGCAATTCTCATGATGTTTCGAAAAAGGCCACCATACTCAATTCTTCTTAAATGTCAATATAAATGACACACGGGGCACCTCAGTTGCAGCAGAGATATTTTAACATCCATCTATTTTACCGCCGAGAGGTTTCAGATGGGTCTGAACCACTGAAACCAAGTGCCATCACAAAAGTCAATAGTTTTAAATCCATTCCATGCCTACTTGACTTCAGAATATAGTGTATTTACAATGGAAATCTTACATGAATTTCACCTGCAGATGGTGAAATCTGTTGCAGGGAAATCTGATACCAGTCTGAGATGGCCGTATAAGGACAATGTCAAATATCTTTTATAAAGATATGGCCACACATGAAATGAACTCAACAGAAAGGTATATCAGGTAACATTGTTTAGATATTTTATCCAAATCCTCACAGTGGGATTTAAAGATGTAAATCTGGACCAAGTCCTGTTCCTTTGGCCAAGGGTGTAGTTTACAGGGAGATCAGATTCCGTATATCCTCCTTTAGAATAAGTCCATAGGGTTTTATGTCTCAGATTAAGGCATGTGTCCGTAAGGCAAATTTGACTTTTTGAATATGATATTGTATGCAAACTTTTGATATCATGTTGACATAAAGTGAGCGTGTTCGTCTATGAGATGCAAAAGAAGAGGAAAAGATGGCACAAGATGGAATTACAGCATGGAGATCTTCAGGTCACGTCCGTCACATGGGACAGTATATAGGAACCTGCACACTAATGTCACGACGTAACATCTGCAACGCCACATGAGTAGCTTGAGATGGCCTCCTCCATACTTACCAGGGCCAATAATGCGATGGCTTCGGCCCTGACGGAAATATCAAATACAAAATACAAGATTTACGTATTGGAAAGCGAATATGAAATGCAGAAGGAGAAGAAGAACTGTCCCTTTAACAGCAGAAGGAGAAGATGAACTGTCCCTTTAACAGCAGAAGGAGAAGATGAACTGTCCCTTTGACAGCAGAAGGAGAAGATGAACTGTCCCTTTAACAGCAACAGATTGAGTCAGGCTCGTCCAAGTGAGAAGCCAACAATTGGCCTTGGCATTCCGCAACGATTTGTGACCGCCAACCATCCAATCTCAAGCAATCAGCACGGTAATATTGCACCTTTGAATCGGATCCAATAATGAGAGCAGTGGCCAGACAAATCATCATAGTTGTTAGATACAAGATGCAGTCGCAATCGAACGAAGCTTTTAGGGCGCTTGTTTGCCGTCGTGGATTGATCCCTCCCGAGGCAGTAATAGGAATCTTAGCTTTAGGGGAACCACAAACAGATTATGGGACCGGCAGATCACGGCCCTGTGGGTGAAAACTCCACTTGCTCCTAACCTGCCATTTGACAACTAGATCAGAATGGCAGTGTATAGACCGTTCTCAAATTGACATAATGACAAAGATCTGCGCACTTCTGCCGAAATCTCAACCATAACCTGCAGTCTGAAACTGAATGACGTAACGCAGACAATGCCACGACAGTGACGTCAAAGACGTTGCATCAGACTCGACCATTGCTGAATCATGGATGGCATCACGTCAGCCGGTTTCAGATCGAGGTTCTGGTTGAGATTTCGGGAGAAGTGAGCAGATCTGCGAATTCGAGAATCGTCTTGCATTATTCCGTCAGGGCCGAAGCCACAGCATTATTGGCCCTGGTAAGTATGGAAGAGCCCATCTCAAGCTACTCATGTTCCTCACTTGGATGGGGTCTTTTACTTGCCCTTGCAGCCGATGTGAAGAGCCACGGTTGATTTATCCCATATAGCCCAGGCTGGTTTCGAACCCAGGACCTGCTGCTTGCTGAGCGGGCTGATAACTACTAGACTATCAAGACTCGTGGAAAAGTCGGCCTTATCATGGAGAGCACTACCTTCTCCAGCGAAGCTCTTGCAGCGAGGACAAGTCTCCGTTCAGTTGGACCTTTATAATCAGTACCCCTCTCAGTTAAAGCTCCTCTGTAATCAATTTGAAAAACACGAATCATCGCCGTGATTATTGACGTCAGTGCACGACGTCTCTGAAATACATGTACATATCAGGCAAGCATTTTGGAGACCTTCATAAGCTATGAGACCTCTACATGCACTCTCCTAATATTTTGAAAATACCACAAAGTTAATACAGGGTGGCTTTAAGGACATGTTTCGTCAGTCCCAAATCTGTCTGTCCTTTATAGAGAGATTCCAATGTATATTGAGAGAACTTCAGAAACCCACTCCATCCACAACTTTATTACATACTTTCAAAGAAGACCAATACAAACTGCAGTATTCAGACTCCATTAAATCAACACATTCGTTTTCTCCACAGACCCAGCGTCGTAAAAAACATCTTAAGATCACCACGGGATCAACCCAGACACAAGGAGACCATTCTAAGTACAAAATACTTGATTTGTAAGTGCCTGGTACCGGGAATCGAACGCAGCGGGATGTCACGACTCCAGAACAAGCCAGCCAGCGATTGATCCACCCTTAGGCCAAACAGGCTATCATAAGCCCGGCGTACATCGCACTTGCGACTGGAAGTAACTGATCTGATCAGTCGCTGGTGATGTACATGCTGCACACACATCGCAAATTCAGCAACTCAGTAAAACAAGAGCAACGCAGAGCGTGGCATATGCCCCCGACTGGTATGTTGTTTGTGGGCGAAGCAATCTGAAATTAACTGACGGAAACTCGATTTCAAGATGGCCACCATAGCCGCCATCTTGGATGGGCGGCAGAGCTGGTCATCGAAAGGAACCTTCCCCTCATAGATGCAAACCCTCACAAAAAAATTCAGGTTGATTGTGCAAAGCGTTCTCATGTTAAATAAACGGAAGCCAATTTCAAGATGGCCACCATAGCCGCCATCTTGGATGGGTGGCGGAGCTGGTCGTCGAAAGGAACCGTCCCCTTATAGAGACCAACCCTCACAAAAAAATTTAGGTTGACTGCGCAAAGCATTTTCAAGTTAATCGACGGAAACCGATTTCACGCTGGCCACCATAGCCGCCATCTTGGATGGGCGGCGGAGCTGGTCATCGAAAGGAACCGTCCCCTCATAGAGACCAACCCTCACAAAAAAATTCAGGTTGATCGGTCAAAGCGTTCTCAAGCTAATTGACGGAAACCAAATGTTAACGGACACCGACGACGACACCGACACCGACACCGACACCGACGACGACACCGACGACGACACCGACACCGACGCACGCACCACGACATAATGCCCCCAACTTTTTCGGAAGTCGGGGGCATAACTAGGAGGATCCAATCAGTCATCATGTCCTCACCGCATACATCGCACTTTCGACTGGCAGCAACTCAACATCTGGGCATTGAGACTCGACGAGACTGGTTTCGTTCAGAAAACTGGCACTTATCAGTCGCAAGCCCGCGTACATCGCAGCAACTGAACAAAACTGGGTACAACTAGTCACTAGAAAGTTGAACATGTGCAACTCGCGGCGACTGGTAAAATCTCAGTTCCAGCGAGTCGCAAGGGTGCGTACATCGACCGTTTCTGGCAACTGATCAGTCGCCTCCAGTTCCAGCTAGATCCTCCCAGTCGCCAGGTGGCTCATTGGCAACTAGTTGTCTCCAGTCGCAATGCGATGTACGCTAGGCTTAAGTGCCCGGTATAGGAATCAAACACAGCGGAATACACTTGCTAGCGACTGATCCACCCTTAGGCCAACCAGGCTATCATACGGAGCTAGTTGCCACAAGTAGTAATGCTAGCAAAGTGGGGGATGTATGCTATTGGAATGAGTGAAAAGAATCCTTACAGTGCCAAGTGGTAAATTCTGTTAGGATTAGCAATGAGAAATATCTCTTGTCTAGTGGCTTAGCATTCTGGCCTCCCATAAAAGACAACGCTCAAAAGCATCTTCAACATTGCTCTCCCTGTAGAAGGCTCTTTACTTTGCCTTTCAGATTCTGCTTCACTGATGGAGCAGCCGTGTTTGGCCCAGTGGCTTAGCACTCTGGCCTCCCATAAAAGACAATCTCACACACCTGAAAATACTGACCCAAAATCTGCCTTCGTTGCAATATTATTATAGGCTGGAAGGGATATTTGCGTCAAAGGTCATAGGGTCAAGGTCAAAGGTCGCATCGCGACAGTTACGGTGCGCGACACACCTTTGACTGCTCACACACCATCTCTGAAAATATAGTTGTAAAATCTGGTTTCGTTGCAAAGTTATAGGCCGGAAGGGATTTGGACAGAAACGTGCATAGACCAGGGGTTTCTCTATATCCCTACTGAACTTTGTTCGGTGCGGTAACAAGGAAGACGAGGTCCATACTGAAACATCAACATAGAATGCAGAAATGGTGACTGATTCATTAGAAGACAGTGTTCCTGCAATCCCTTGGGACCGCACCCTTCACTGTGTATGAACCCCAAGACCATCATCCTGTAATTAGCCATCAGCACCAGTGAATGACAACCACAGTCATCAGGACAGTTTCCTTTAATCTTTGAGGTCATTGTTGCCGATAGCAGGGGGTCGTTTTTCTCATTGCGACAGACGCAAAGACCAGGTCACGACTGTAATTAGGGTCCAGAATATCACAAAATAGCATAACGAAGATCCAGTTCTTGGTTCTAAAGTATTGATTTCGCAGTTTGTAATTAGTGACCAGGGGTATGAATGACCAATCACGGTATAATATCGGAATTTTCTCCGTCTTCTCCGTGGCTGCTCGGGCGACGTGAGGCACAAGCTGTTATGATTTCTGAGGTAATGAAGCGCGGCTCACTTACTGGTGATCTGACTGATGACTTTGCCCGAGTGGCGTGCCAATAAATGATTTTTGTAATACGTAGTCGGTAATTATCTGATCACTTACTTCACGTTTGGTGACGATTTTGTTGGGGATTGTGGGATGGGCACCAGAATGGCAGGTGCAGGCCAGACTTGAGACATTTTGGCAGAATATCAGGGAATCTCGTTCCATAGGGATGGCAGACTGCTACTTTGATTTTAGCCTCTGGCAATCTCCAAGGCCGGATTTAGAGGGGGTGGATGGGAGGTGGAAGGGACCAAAGCCATAGCATTATTGGCCCTGGTAAGTATGGAAGAGGCCATCTCAAGCTACTCATGTTCCTCACTTGGATGGGGTCTTTTACTTGCCCTTGCAAAGGAACAAGGTACAAGGCACCACGGCTTACTGTCCCAGGCAATGGACCTGAAGAGCCAGGGATGATTTATCCCAAATGGCCTGGGGTGGATTTGAACCCAGGACCTGCTACTTGCTAAACAGGATGGTAACTTTAGTGTCCTGCCGATATCTGATCACTCCCTTTTCAATCATCCAATACCCCAAGAATTCCCTGCCGTATCACCACCATTTATCAAATGACTACAACCTCTTTGCTGCTGACCGTTAACTGTCGTTCCAATCTAGAACTAATTAGCCGACTCTTCATTAAGGTCTCTAACGACATCGATACTGGTAGAGCTGGAAGAAGGACAGCTTAATGAGCCTGATGAGGTGGAAACCAGCCTTTCTTTCCAGTTGAATGAAGCTCTAATGAAAAGCATTAACACTTCTGAAGCTGGACGAATCTGCAGATGTCATTTTCAAAAGGTTTTCCTTAAAGCCAGCAACACACCAGTCGATATCGAATGCGATCTGGGCCCATATTCACAAAGTTAGTTACTTGCTAAGGGGTCCAGTTTGTACAGACTGATGTACAAAACTAGCAACCAACTGAGCTAACAAGGTTTTATGGCCCTGATCGCCACCGATCTTCTTGCCAACCACTGCAGACTTGGCAATATCAGCTTTGGTATTGTTCAACAATGGACAAACATCGCTAGTGAGAGGAATCCATGCATCGCTGCCAAGGAGCCATGGTGGCGAAGTGTTTCAGGTCTCCCACTAGCAGTCAGAGGGTCCCGGGTTCAAATCCCACTGTGGCGTGAGACTTTGGGCAAGTCTCTTTGCTTCACTGGCCTCTCTCCACCCAGGTGTATAAATGGGTACCGGTCGGAAATGCTCAGATTGTAGCGCTGAATGAGCAGCTCATCTGAGTTCTACTGGATAGACTGGGGTTAAAATGTAAAGTCGGATGAGAACCTCTACCGTAGTTGATATCAGACTATAAAACCAAACTTTTTTTTGCTCCCTTGCCATCAGATCACTTGCGATATCGCCTGGTGTGCTGCTGGCTAAACTTACTTAGCCTCCCTCACTCTACCATCTTGCCCTTGCTAGCCTACACTCGTCCCCAGTGGCCTCGAGCTTTGTACCAGTTATACACTCTCAACCACTGGCAGATGTGGCCTAATCATGTTTCGAACGCTAGATGGCGCAAACTGTCATCAACCAATCAGCGACCAGTATTTCACGCAAGTTGGGGAAAACATGAAACATTGTCTTATTGGCTGATCGTTCATTGGCTAGTTGATCGAGCGTGTTCGTCAACAACTGGTAGTGACATCTAGTGTTCAGAAACGGACTTTTGGACCAAGTGTTTCAGTGGTTGAGGATGACAGCTTCAAGCGGAGGCCGATACCACTGAATTATTGAGTGTTGTGCTAGCCAAGACTTTCTTCTTTTGAAGGATGCCCAGCCTCCCAGCACTTCGCTCAAGTCAAACACACATACTTGACTTCCATCACAGCATCTTCTCATTTCCAATTAACTGCATGTTCATCACCATAAACCACTCATAACATGGAGGCAAAAATGACCATTCAGGGAACACTGCGGCAAATGATGGTATACCAATCATTGTTTCTTAAACTTAAAGGAGTGAAACATTCCCTGCTGGGAATACTCAAATTATATTTTGGTAATTTGTAGGCAAGTATTTGCTGTTTCGGTAATGTTAGCTCATTGATTTTCTAAAAGTATGTTTGTCTGTATACCCAAGCTCTTTTGGCTTCTCTCAAGATTTTGATTTATGGCGACTTCTTGTCCCCGATTTAAAATCGTCTGTTAAATTTGGCTGTGCCTTAACGAGATAGGGACAGTAAAGATAGGGGATTACTTTCGGCGTGATTTGATGGGACAAACAAGAAGCCGGGGTTTGCTTTTGAGACTAGAGACATTGGTTCCCAACCCATACATACCAATGAGGCAACCATCGTCTACTATTTCTGCACTTCGTTCAGGCTTCTGCCAGTGGTAGACAGCAGTGGACGGCTTGCACCACCTAGGCTGAGAAGTATTCATATTTGTATGTTTCATTAAGGCCAAAGCAGCGCTGTAGCATTATTGGCCCTGGTGAGTACGGAAGAGGCCATCTCAAGTTACTCGCGTTACTCACTTGGGTGGGGTCTTTTACTTGCCTTTGCAAAGGCACAAGGTACAAGGCACCACGGCTTACTGTCCCATGTGATGGACGTGAAGAGCCAATGATATTCAATTATATTCAATTTCTCCCTTAGGTATGTTTAGCGTCGGCTAGGAATAGGAATACTGTTTCCCTTTAAGGGAGGTTCGACTGTATAATTTTTGTTTATCTCGTGTTTGTGGCTATGGCTTCCGCGTGATGCAAGTACCGCAAAAGGAGATCATGAACGCCGCCACGAACATGTCCAATCAAAAGAAGTGAAAAATCTTTGCTGTGTCACGATAGGGAAGGATGCGCCTGATGAGTATGACCAACCTGTCCATTAATCTGCTAGATCGGGGTGAGATAAAGGCAATGGAATACCTTGTCCATCAAATTAGGTAACGCAAGATGGGAACACAACCGATCGTTCCCTTTGAAGTGGTCTGCAAGCATTCACGTGGAATCACGCGCCGATTCCTCGAGCAGTCAAATATTTGTTTGATGCGATTCCGTCGAGATAAACAGAATTATTTTGTTCGTTGTCACTTTTGCGTAAAATGGCCAGCGCACATGACAGATAAGTGGGCAAATTCTACATGATGTGCGATTCCTTTGAAGGTTATCATCCCTGTTGTGTGCATTATCGGTGCAATTCTCTTGAGGAAGAGCTAAATGCGGCTCCTGATAAACTGTTCCTTTATTGGCATTTTTCTAAACATTACAACATTACAAATGACAAAACCATGTAACAACGGAGTTCGCTGAATGAGCTCTGTGCAAAAAAACAAACTTTTGTGCCTGAATGCATAAGAGGATCTCAAAATGGATGTGATTTTCTTTAACGGATATAATTACATTCTGTACACATAGCACAACAATCAAGGAAATGGAAAAAATAAAGGAAATGTATTGTCCACAGATTTGTGCTGACTGAGTCATTTCTATTCATACCAACCGGGGACACACAGTAATGCACATAAATGTGGACTATGGGAGTGTCCTCAATTGGATATGTATGGAAAAAACAACGGAAATGTATTCTCCACAATTAGCTGATTTGTGCTGACTGAGTCATTTCTATTCATACCAACCGGGGACACATAGTAATGCACATAAATGTGAACTATGGGAGTGTCCTCAATTGGATATGTATGGAAAAAGCAACGGAAATGTATTGTCCACAATTGGCTGATTTGTGCTGACTGAGTCATTTCTATTCATACCAACCGGGGACACACAGTAATGCACATAAATGTGAACTATGGGAGTGTCCTCAATTGGATATGTATGGAAAAACAACGGAAATGTATTGTACAAAATTGGCTGATTTGTGCTGACTGAGTCATTTCTATTCATACCAACTGGGGACACTTAGTCACGCACATACATGTGGACTATGTGAGGAAGCTTCTAGAATATGACCCCGTAGTGTTCTGAATGCCCAACTGTGTACTTGTGTGGGTGGGTATTTTTTATCATATTATTAAATGCAAATGGGCACAAGTTCCCGTCAAATCAAAACAAGATAATTCTAACAGCATGAAAATGACAAAAACCGTCACTTCTAAAAAAAATCTGGTACATTAATCCATTAGGGAGATGGGTACATCACGATTCGTTTAATAAAGCCATACATGTCATTCTGTCCCTTGCCTAGGTGACCGATGTTTTTCCGTGATTAGCCGCTAGACTGAAACAACAGTTAATCCTCTCAGCATCGGCCATGACAAATGACGCGATTTCCCCGATAAGCGCCAAGACAAATTGGTAATCATAGAAGATGAATCATAATATAATTACGGCAGCTCTCCCACGGGAATATCGCATCAGAAAAAGCGTATTTTGGTGACTTAAGAAGTGTCACGGTTTTTTCTTTGGGTGATACCATAGATTACTGAATCAGGGCTTTTTCTCAGCAGTCAGACAATTAGTGGTCATTATTTTGCGGTGTGCTTTGGTTGAGGAGGCAATAGGATTCACATCATCTTCTCCAACATTTTTGTAACATCGGAAATTAATTTGAGCAGCGTTTGCGAGGGGAGGTCGTCAGGGCAGAATATTAATATCACCTATCTGGTTGTGAGTTGAGTTCTGTGGTCATTCTTCAAGTGATGAAGACTTTCTCTAGGGAGGTTGGCTTACTTAAGATTGTTTATTAACTCACCTGATATTTTCCCCAGAGTCAATTACGTTTTTCTTCACGTATCAACACTCTTTCACTGGGATTATTTCTAAAGTGAATCACGTCAAACCCATACTAACTAAGACCTTGGGCAGCAGTTTGAGGTCCTGTGGCAGATCACCGTTACCACAAGGGAACCTTGCTAGCTGTCCGCTTATGCCCCATCATACTGAGCGAGTTCTCAGTATGTTCTTGAAAATGTTGCCGAATGGGCTCAAACTGTGTGCGAACGGAGTGGACGTAGTGGCAACCTTTTAAGTCTTTTTACGAACTTTCATGGACGGGCTCGGACGGGAAGGGTGCTCCAGAACTTCGAGACATTATTTGGCCAATATTACACGTTCTAGCCCGTTTTATGATTTTTTTAGGACGGGACAGGACATTTTGAGAACTAGCTCAGTGTGAAAGTTCCTTTCGCAAGCAACATGTCTTGGGTTAGAATCCCGGACCGTAGGCCTATGGGGTTAACCCTTTCAGTGCCCGTATACCGGCCACCGGTGGATCCTAAACCTCTCTAATGTTGCCTGCATACCGGTCACCGGTGACCTAGATTTTCAATAGAATCCCAAAGTGCCGATCAACCGGTGGCCGGCGGATGGTTTTAACATTGCAAATGCATAGCGGCGACGGTGCTGCCATCTGTGAATCAGCGGTTTAACTACCGCTGGTGCGATTTTTCGTCAGGAGAGTAAAATGTGAGGAACGTTTTCGGCACTTTCGGTACGGGTATTGCTCGGCACTGAAAGGGTTAATCCCTGGCTCTTCAGTCCGTCACATTGAACAGTGACCTGGCGAGCCTTGTACTTTGTGCCTTTGCAAGGGCAAGTAAAAGACCCCATCCAGGTGAGGAACATGAGTAGCTTGTGATGGCCTCTTCCATACTTGCCAGGGCCGATAATCCATGGTGTCAGCTCTTGTGGAAAAATTTAATACAAACACAATACCACAGGATCAAAAGTCTGTCCAGTGTGCTCAGCAACTGTTCATATGAAATGTGCAGCAATGCCATGCAGCCGTGAAATGTTTCGCCTTCTATATCATTCCATTTGACACCCCAAGAACAAGTGTCCAGACTGGCCAGATTTTAACTGCATATTGACATATCCAATGGCAGGCAGTCTGCCACTTTTGGACACTTGGGTTGAGGGGTGTTGGCCATTTATTTAGGACGCACTGCAGAGTGAAGCATTGTGAAGTCCTACTTCAGTTTTGCATACCAAGCCGGAAAATTTGCTTTGCCATGTGTCCCACACTGCACATTCTACAGTATAGACGATTCTCGAATTCGCAGATCTGTGCACTTCCACTGAAATCTCAACCAGAACCTCAATCTTAAACCAGCTGACGTGACGCCATCCATAATTCAGCAATGGTCGAGTCTGATGCAACGTCTTCCAAGTCACTGTTGTGAGGTAGTCTGCGTTACGTCATTCAGTTTCAGTGGTAGTCTGCGTTACGTCATTCAGTTTCAGTGGTAGTCTGCGTTACGTCATTCAGTTTCAGTGGTAGTCTGCGTTACGTCATTCAGTTTCAGACCGAGGTTGTGGTTGAGATTTTGGCAGAAGTGCTCAGATCTTTGTCGTTTATGTCAATTTGAGAACGGTCTATAGGCCAAATATGACCCAACTTTACCCCCAAGTAAAATGTTCATTGATTAATCATAACAGCAACAAAATATTGTCGGTCACCAAATTTGATTTCACAAAAAGCAAATTTTTGTAACCAGTCCGGCAGTATCCCCTCAAGAGCTATGCACTAATATTATTTCGGAATTCAGGCTCGGAGCCAGTGAACTTTTGAATACATTTTGGAGGGACGCCAACGTAACGGCAGAATTCTGTAGGATATCATCATCATTTGTATTCACGTCTCGCCCGCGAGTTCCCTTCAATCGTCCACAGAAGATTGTTAGACCCACGAATATCAATTCTGAATGTCAGATTATGAATATTCGAGCGGATATCTCAGATATGGGGAGATGAATTAGGCATCAACAAAAGGAACATGTTTGCTCCATGGAATGAAACCCCTGTCAATCAAACACTAATGTTGCTGTACCATTAATGACGCTGGAGGGGTTATTGTTGTCCTGGGTACACATGAAGTGTACCCAGGTTCGATGTCATCAAGTGAAATTGTACCCTGGGTCCGCTTTCTTGTTACAAACTGCACCCACATTCTGATTTAGAGACCTAGGCATGAGGTCATCCTCAAGATCTCATTGGACACATGAATTAGGTAGGTTGATTCCACGACCCTCTGCCAGGTGGTACTGTTGCCATATCACATGATCAGACACACCCATCACCGCATGCACACATGACACATGCACACGTAGGCCTTACATGGGTATGGCACGTTTTCTTGTCCAGCTGGCAAGTTGGTTAACTTTCTCTGTAGCAGTCTGTGACATTTGGCGTTGTCAGGAAAGGCACTTTCCTCAGAGGGAACAGAGGGAGTCTTAAGATTCCCTGCGCACAGAGGCTGCCTGTTCCACAATGCGAGCACATATTCGCTTTTGCGACCTGACCTTCATATCTTCACTTGATGCCCTCTGTTCCATCATGGTGCAGCCAATCATAGACGCGACCAGACATCAGCACAAGAAGTCCTCACATCATACTCCTCCACTTCATAGCAGTTATCTACTACAGCCTAATGCATTGGTGCCTCATCTCAAGCATAAAAGCAGAATATTTCAAAAACAATTTCAAGTGTGACAACCTTCTTGCATTATCTTTCAAGGATACTATTTTACTCCATGACTAAGAGCTTACGAAGCCAGAGAACATCAGTTGATGCCAGAACAAGCCGCACGCTAAGCGTGGCAAATAACCAGGTTTTCGAAGTGGACTAGTGAATAAAATGAAATGGTGCATGGACTATATGCTCACCTGGGTGGACATACATGTAAAGGCTGATTCATACTCCGTCCGGATTTTGCGCCGACTATGATCAATTTCACTGCGTGTGCACATTCACGTCGTGGAAACCTGCGATCAGTTTCATGCGCTTGACGGTCCGCAAGCGAGTATGAATCAGCCCTAATAGTTTTGTGACAGATGAAGGTACATATCAGTTATGAGCAATCTGGGTGAAGTCATTTCTGAGTTATTTTTTGGGTTATGCCACCTGGTGGCCATATTTGATGTCCATTCAGGCCGAAACTTCACATGCACATAAATGTCATTGAGAGGGACCCATATAGCAAATTTGAGCACTCTTGGTCAAGTCGTTCCTGAGTTATAGCACTTTGATGATTTTTGGGTTGCGCCACCTGGTGGCCAGTTTGGATGTCCGATCAGGCTCAAACTTTACATGCACATGTAAATTATGTAGAGGGAGCCAATCGAATCTTAGCAGTGTAGCTCAAGTCATTCCAGAGTTATAGCACTTCGATGATTTTCGGGTTATGCCACCTGGTGGCCATAATGGAAGTCAAATCAATCCGAAAGTTGACGTGTACATAAAGGTCATCTAGAAGGAGGTACATATCATGTTTGAGCAGTGTGGGTCAAGGCATCCCTGAGTTATAGCACTTAGATGTTTTTCAGGTTACGCCACCTGGCGGCCATACTAGTAGTCCAATTGTGCCGAAACTCAGTATTTTTGAAGGTACCCCTCTTACCTACATTTATGCAAGATAAGAAGTTGCTCAGTGAAATAATGGCGAACTGTGGCAGGTTCGTTACTTTTGTACAACTCTGACCTCGGTGACCTTCAAAAGTAGGTCAAATCAAAAACCCGGGTATTATGTTATGTATCGTCATTAGATATACCTATGATAAAAATTTGGTGACGATCCATCCATTTGTTCAGGAGAAATAGCTGTTTTCCTGTTTTCACATTTAGCCCCCTATTGGCCAAGCCTTGAATCGAATGACGCTGAATATCGAAAGGAAACAATGTCTACTCACAAGCAACATGTCCACAAAATTTCACAAGAAAATCTCAAGTCGTTCCCATGTTATAACACTTCGATGATTTTCGGGTAACGCTGCCTGGCGGCCATATTGGATGTCCGATCGGCCCGAAACTTCGTATTTCAGAAGGTATCCCTCTAGTACACNTCGCATCAGAAAAAGCGTATTTTGGTGACTTAAGAAGTGTCACGGTTTTTTCTTTGGGTGATACCATAGATTACTGAATCAGGGCTTTTTCTCAGCAGTCAGACAATTAGTGGTCATTATTTTGCGGTGTGCTTTGGTTGAGGAGGCAATAGGATTCACATCATCTTCTCCTGCGTTTTTGTAACATCGGAAATTAATTTGAGCAGCGTTTGGGAGGGGAGGCCGTTAGGGCAGAATATTAATGTCACCTATCTGGTTGTGAGTTGAGTTCTGTGGTCATTCTTCAAGTGATGAAGACTTTCTCTAGGGAGGTTGGCTTACTTAAGATTGTTTATTAACTCACCTGATATTTTCCCCGGAGTCAATTACGTTTTTCTTCACGTATCAACACTCTTTCAGTGGGATTATTTCTAAAGTGAATCACGTCAAATCCATACTAACTAAGACCTTGGGCAGCAGTTTGAGGTCCTGTGGCAGCACCGTTACCACAAGGGAACCTTGCTAGCTCTCCGCTTATGCCCCCATCATACTGAACGAGTTTTCAGTATGTTCTTGAAAATGTTGTCGAATGGGCTCAAACTGTGTGCGAACGGAGTGGATGTAGTGGCAACCTTTTAAGTCTTTTTACGAACTTCATGGACGGGCTCGGACAGGAAGGGTGCTTCAGAACTTCGAGGCATTATTTGGCCAACATTACACGTTCTAGCCCATTATACGATTTTTTAGGATGGGACAGGACATTTTGAGAACTAGCTCAGTGTGAGAGTACTTTTCGCAAGCAACATGTCTTAGGTTCGAATCCCGGACTGTAGGCCTATGGGGTTAATCCCTGGCTCTTTGACACCCCAAGAACAAGTATCCAGACTGGCCAGATTTTAACTGCATATTGACATATCCAATGGCAGGCAGTCTGCCACTTTTGGACACTTGGGTTGAGAGGTGTTGGCCATTTATTTTAGGACGCACTGCAGAGTGAAGCATGGTGAAGTCCTACTTCAGTTTTGCATACCAAGCCGGAAAATTTGCTTTGCCATGTGTCCCACACTGCACATTCTAAAGTATAGACGATTCTCGAATTCGCAGATCTGCGCACTTTGCTGAAATCTCAACCAGAACCTTGATCTTAAACCAGCTGGCGCCATCCATAATTCAGCAGTCTGATGCAACGTCTTCGAAGTCACTGTCGTGGGGTTGTCTCCATTATGTCATTCAGTTTCAGACCAAGGTTGTGGTTGAGATTTTGGCAGAAGTGCGCTGATCTTTGTCGTTTACGTCAATTTGAGAACGGTCTATAGGCCAAATATGACCCAACTTTACCCCCAAGTAAAATGTTCGTTGATTAATCATAACAGCAACAAAATATTGTCGGTCACCAAATTTGATTTCACAAAAAGCAAATTTTTGTAACCAGTCCGGCAGTATCCCCTCAAGAGCTATGCACTAATATTATTTCGGAATTCAGGCTCGGAGCCAGTGAACTTTTGAATACGTTTTGGAGGGACGCCAACGTAACGGCAGAATTCCGTAGGATATCATCATCATTTGTATTCACGTCTCGCCGGCGAGTTCCCTTCAATCGTCCACAGAAGATTGTTAGACCCACGAATATCAATTCTGAATGTCAGATTATGAATATTCGAGCGGATATCTCAGATATGGGAAGATGAATTAGGCATCAACAAAAGGAACATGTTTGCTCCATGGAATGAAACCCCTGTCAATCAAACACCAATGTTGCTGTACCATTAATGACGCTGGAGGGGTTATTGTCGTCCTGGGAGGGGTTATTGTCGTCAAGTGAAATTGTACCCTGGGTCCACTTTCTTGTTACGAACTGTACCCAGGTTCTGATTTAAAGACCTAGGCACGTGGTCATCCTCAAGATCTCATTGGACACGTGAATTAGGTAGGCTGATTCCACGACCCTCCACCAGGTGGTACTGTAGCCGTCACATGATCAGACACACCCATCATGGCATGCACACATGACACACGAACACGTAGGCCTTACATGGGTATGACATGTTTCTCAAGTTGGTTAACTTTCTCTGTAGCGGTCTGTGACATTTGGCGTTGTCAGCGAAGGCACTTTCCTCAGAGGGAACAGAGGGAGTCTTAAGATTCCCTGCGCACAGAGGCTGCCTGTTCCACAATGCGGGCACATTTTCGCTTTTGCGACCTGACCTTCATATCTTCACTTGATGCCGACTGTTCCATTGTGGCGCAGCCAATCGTAGACGCGACCCGACATCAACTCCTCCACTTCATAGCAGTTATCTACTACAGCCTAATGCATTGGTGCCTCATCTCAAGCATAAAAGCAGAATTCAAAAACAATTTCAAGTGTGACAACCTTCTTGCATTATCTTTCAAGGATACTATTTTACTCCATGACTAAGAGCTTACGAAGCCAGAGAACATCAGTTGATGCCAGAAAAACCTTATTACAACGAGTAAGCAGATCAGATGATTAGGATGTTATTTTGATCTTGGGCAAATAAGTCACATAGATTCTTTATATAGTGTTTGTATTAGATTTTTCTGTCAGGGCCGAAGCCGTATCATTATTGGTCCTGGTATTAAGTNGAAAGGAAACAACGTATACTTACAAGCAACATGTCCCAAAAATTTCAAAAGAAAATCTCAAGTCGTTTTTAAGTTATCAGGCGGACAAGAGAAAAGCAGACGCCCGGACGCCCGACCGCCCGGACGCCCGCCACTTTCGGTAATTTAATAACCAGGACTTTCTTCGAAAACCTGGTTAAAAACCTTATTACAACGAGTAAGCAGATCTTGGGCAAATAAGTCACATAGATTCTTTACATAGTGTTTGTATTCGATTTTTCCGTCAGGGCCGACGCCGTATCATTATTGGTCCTGGTATTAAGTATGGAAGAGGCCATCTCAAGCTACTCGTGTTCCTCACTTGGATGGGGTCTTTTACTTGCCCTTACCCTCTCCAGCCACAATTCCAGCATGCTGCAGCTGTATCAGCAGTGTGATTGCAGCTCCGCTCTAGCCACGATTCCAGTCACACTGCAACCTTAACAGCAGTGCCATTGTAGCTTTATTCCAGCCACCATTCTAGCCGTTGTGCAACCCAAACAGCAGTACCATTGCAGCCCCTTTCCAGCCACCATTCCAGCCACACTGTGACCCTAATAGCAGTGCCATCGCAGCTCCTGTCCAGCCACCATTCCAGCCACACTGCAACCCTATCAGCAGCACCATTGCAGCCACCATTCCAGCACTACTACAACCCTAACAGCCATGCCATTGTAGCTCCTCTCCAACCACCATTTCAACCCTACTGCAATCCTAACAGCCATGCCATTGTAGCTCTTCTCCAGCCACCATTCCAACCACACTGCAACCCTAGGAGTCGTGCCATTGTAGCTCCTCTCCAGGCACCATTCCAGCCACACTGCAACCCTAGGAGCCGTGCCATTGTGGCTACTGTCCAGTCAACATTCCAACCACACTGCGACCACAACAGCAGTGCCATTGCAGCCCCTTTCCACTCTGCCATTGAAGCCTCTAAATATTCCTGTCCTACGAAAGCTCTCACAGCAGAGCTTATTTGGCAAAAGGAGTTCTGTATGACTGGTGTGACTGTCGGGTAATTTTATCCTCCCTCATACATGTCTCACTCACTCTTAGCCACAGTATCAACATCACAAGGTTTTATTTCAAATATAAATCAATAGAAACAAGTAGGTGAAACACCATCCTAAACCGAAAATCGACCACCGGGACCCAGCTGGGAATTGTAAGTATGTAGTTGTGTCAGAATAAGCCTGGTTTATAGAATCTCGCCTCTTTCATTGCACATCAGAAATCGTTACTATGAAACTCTCAGGAGTCGGAAAACGAGCCAAAAATTGACAACCATACATTCGGATGATATTTTCAAATGAAACCGTTGCTTAGGAACTTAAAAATCAATTGAAAATTATCTCCTGCACGAGACAAGCAGTGTTCCCATATTGCAAGTCCAGTGATCGTCATACCATATCGACGGAAAAGCCCCCACAGTAGCCTAATTGCCAACATGAAATTAGTAGTTGTATGTTCGGTCCGCTGGGGAAAACTGGCTCGATATTACAAAGTTGAGATAGGCGGGCTCTGTGCTTTGGGTGGGTCTGGTTAAGCAGCTTGATATAGGGATCAAATATGAACAACAATGATTTAACCCTTTCCATCCTAGAGCTGTTTTGAATGTCTGACAAAGAAGTTTAGCCTGATCAACTGGCTTTTGACATCAGTATGAAGGAAATGAAGGCGGCTTGGCTCACAATTTACTCGAGCTATTTGTATTTTGCATATATTTGTATTTGATTTTTCCATCAGGGCCGAAGCCATAGCATTATTGGACCTGGTAAGTATGGAAGAGGCCATCTCAAGCTACTCATGTTCCTCACTTGGATGGAGTCTTTTACTTGCCCTTGCGAAGGTACAAGGCACCACGGGTGTGAAATCACTCACGTACTTGCTGTGAGCTACCTGTGAAGAAATCACGCGTGAGATTTCACAAGCACTGCTCACGCTGTTAGAAGCATAGTTTATCGATTTTTTAGTGATTATTTCCAGGATATTTTGAACCTAAGATAACTGTAAATGTTGATACACGCCATCTAGTGGCACGCATTCGAAGAACCGACCTCGAACTGGATCGAGGCCAGTTACCAAACCCGCACCATGTAGAAGTCGTCAATCCATCTTGAGCCGAACCCACCCGGGGAGGGTGGAGAGTTTCCTCAAACCTGCAACCCCTCGGCCTCTGTCACCTTGAAATGTAGGTGTAATCAAAAACCCGTCTGATATGTTGTGTACCCTGACTGGATACACCCACCATAAAAATTTCATGAAGTTTCGATGACCAGTTTAGGAGTAACGCAAATTTTGTGTTTTCACTATGTGCCCCCTGGTGGCCAAAGTAGGAATCAGATCCAGCCGATTTTCAATAGCGAGAAGCGTCATGTCATGAGGTATCACCATACAAAATTTGAGACGAAAATTCCGAAGCATTCTCAAGTTAGAGCGTTCACGTCGTTTTTGCGTGACGCTGACGACGGACGACGCCGACGCCGGACAGACAGACGCCAGCGTGATGACAATACCCCGAAGACCCTGATGGGCCTCGGGGTGAAAAGGCTTTCTGTGACCTTAGAATTGCTCTTTTACTGTGCTATTTTAATGTATTCAGCACTCACCATGCAGCTATTGATTCAATATACTAACATCTCTCAATGCCGCTATGATAGAGCAAACTGAGGTAATCCATGAAGCAACCATTTAGAAATTCCCCTTCAACGATTCGCCATTGTTTAATTCAACTACGTACCCTCCACAGCGCTGCAGCGATGAATGATTGATACTCGGAGCCCCGAGATTCTACATGATAGATGAAACCAACTCTCGTCTGGTTCAACGTCAATTACAACTAGGCGATCAAGTATTCAAGATATCGGTTTCAATTGCTCCGCTGGTGATACCTGAATTACTTGTTTTATTGTTACTACTTGATCCCTGTCAAGCGTCATCAATAAAACAGAGAATGGCTACGATGGCGAGTAGACCTGGTAGATATATGTGACCCGCTGCGGCGAAAAGAGTCACATGTCGCTCAGAAGGTGAGCCTAAGGCTGCAATCACATAGAACTACACGCTACACGTGCATGTCTGTTAACAAAGGCTTCACAGTCACGAACCCTTTATTTACAGGCATGTCCATGTAGCGTGTAGGTCTATGTGATTGTGGCCTTATGGGTGGTGTCCACTAGAGCGCTGACAGCATCAGGAAGGGTTGCGGAAGCAGTTATTCATTTCGGCATTCTTTCCAAACTGCGATGAGCCTTATTGCTCTCCTGAAATCAATAGACCATTCTCGATTTCGCAGATCTGCGCACTTCCACATCATTCAGTTTCAGACCGAGGTTATGGTTGAGATTTCAGCGGAAGTGCACAGATCGTTGTGGTTTATGTCAATTTGAGAACGGCCTAGAGCACAAAGTTTATGGCACCATGGCTTACTGTCCAATGCAATGGACCTGAAAAGCCAGGGCTGGTTTTGGACCCAGGACTGCTGCTTACTGAGCAGACGTGATAACCACTCAGCTACCAGGTGTCCAACTTCACGGGGTTGCCGCATGCATGGCTGCGAGACATGATGATCAACGCAGCGACTGATCCGCTTGAACTGAAATCTTCTGACGACATCATGCAAACATGATATGCTTAGCTAGTGCAAAATATCCCCATCCCATCACCTAGCTCTCCGCAATTTTTTCCCGCACAAGTCAGTCTTCAGCATTAGATCCGGCAGCAATGCACACGGACTACATGTACATGTACGCCACTGCAGCGTTTCCCTAGTCCATCACAAAAATTCCCCGCCAAGACTCTCAGAGCATTTTAATTTCCTGGTGTCAACACTTTTGTGAAGAGTTTGTAATGCAGGCATCAGAAAGTCATGATTGCACGTTAATGCATTTGACCCTGTCAAAACATATGATGATATTTCTACTTGAGGGCAAATTGGTCATGTTTCTGTTGATGCAACAACCAACAAGCATCTAGTCCATTAGTAGCATATCTTTGATAGTGTGAATGGGCAATATAGTAATGGCAGTACCTAGAATGACCTCCATTTAGATGTGACATGCGATGACAGCAAATTATGGTGGTTGAAAGGCTTTAATTTTTTCATATCAAATGTTTGAAAACCGTAGTTAGCTGTTGCCTTACTGCATATGTTCTAAGATAGGGTACATGTAGCAGACTGCAGTAGCTGCATGTACGGCCTCATTTATGGACATGAAACTGCTGTAAAATGCACTGGCCTTAAGCTAAAGTGAGCAGTCAAGCTTGGCCTTTTTTCATGTGCAACATGAAAGCAGCAGCTAATGCAGTAATCAAGCTTGGCCACTTTTCATTTGTGACATAACAGACAGCAAATGCAGTAGTCAAGCTTGGCCTCTTTTCATGTGTGGCATAAAAGAAAAGACAGCAAAAGGCAGTAGTCAAGCTTGGCCTCTTTTCATGTGTTGCAAGAAATGACAAAATGCAGTGTAGTCAAGCTTGGCCTCTTTTCATGTGTGACAACAAATGATAGCAAAGGGCAGTAGTCAAGCATGGCCTCTTTTCATGAGTGGCAACAAATTACAGCAAAGGCAGTAGTCAAGCTTGGCTTCTTTTCATGTGCGACTTGAAATGATGAAAGATAGGACCCTATTTCAAATGACAGCAACACCCAGATACAGTCAGGTGAACGTTCGTTATTGCTGAACACACAATATAATGAAAATACAAAGAGCCCAGTTTACCTCCAACATGAGAGTCTCATTCATACTTTCCTTTATAATATGGCTTTATCTTCTTACAGCGTCTGAGCATCACAATCGATGTTCTCATATAATCCCATTGATTCTTGATAACTCCATCATAACAAGCAGAAGGTGACACTTTCTCAATTGTTACATCTGACATTTGAACAACAAACGTCTCGACTTAAGTAGTTTGTTAAGCAACATCAGCTTTGATAGAGTTTATCAAAGGATTCGATTTTTATTCTGAAATAAGGTTCCAATGGATTGTTATAGGACAATCAGGTAGAAACATCAAAAGGCAGACGTACAGGTGATGTGGGGGTGGCGGCGGAAATTATGCGCAGAAGAATCAACGTCCTTCTGTACGCGTAGCTCAGCAAAATATATTTGCTACAGGGATTGGCCTTTCCAACAAAGACGGCGGTCTAAAATTTCTCACCATATGACATCAGAAGCTTGACCATTCCGATTCGGCCGTGATAGCCGAGTGGTTCACGCAGCATTAGTGGTAGATCCTGGGTTCGAATCCAGCCCGGGCCATATGGGATTTCATTCCCAGCTCTTCACGTCCATCGCATGGGACAGAAAGCCGTGGTGCCTTGTACCTATGTTCCTTTGCAAGGGCAAGTAAAAGACTCCATCCAAGTGAGGAACATGAGTAGCTTGAGATGGCCTCTTCCATACTTACCAGGGCCAATAATGCTATAGCGTCGGCAAGGATGGAAAAATGTAATACAACAAATACAATTCTGATGACACGGCAGCTGCCAAGTTACTCAGACTTTTATTGTCTTTGTCACAGTCAACATTTTCCATGCACTGCAATAAAGTTGTGCAGTGAGCTTATAAAAATAAGCACAGGTGGGATTAAAGCTGTGTTTTCCTTTGATCTATAGACAATGTACATGTACATTACTAGATAAATTTAATTGCAATGATCTGAGAATGAAGTTTTCATGAAATTTTTAAACAAAGGAACATGTAGGCCTAACTCTAATACGATGCATAATTAAATTCAACACTGATAGAGCTTCTTCACTGACGTCACACGGCTGCCATATTGGCCGTCAAAATGAAGCGATGGAGGCTGCCATCTTGTTCTCGGTTCAAAAGTTTAGCGGCCCGTACAGACCACTGGGAGCATACAACTTAACAAATCACTTTCTCTAAGCAAGAAGCCTTCTTAACCAAGTGATGTCTCCAATAGGCTGTTGGCCATATGAAACTGGGACAAAGAGTAGAGTGGGAAGGTTATTCACAAGATAGTTTGAAGGATACCAGAGGTGGGACAAGATACAGGTGATTCTAACTCGTGTGGTAGAATGTAGAGGATGGATCCATCAGCCAGTATTTGCCAATTTATCAGACCGCAATCATCACATCATTCTTGAAACAGTGCAGACACCAAAATCATTATCGAGCACTTGAAAATACTCTGAAACATCTGTTGTAGTAGTGATAGTATTGGCAACAGGCATGGCATGCCCTGCGAGTGGAACACACAGTCGGGTGCATGGAAAGCCTGATGGATTTTACGCATGATTCTTGTAGGAAATGTAGGCAACGTATTCTGTTTATAAAGTCACAAAATGCTTCCTAGCTGCCCTCATTTTGAACTAGGTCAAATTTGCCCTGCCCTCATTTTTGAATAAGTCAATTTTACCCTGCCCTCATTTTGAACAATGTCAAATGCACCCTGCCCATTTTTTGAAGCAGGCCTAGAGATTATGCAATCTACCATTACGGTGCATTTGGATAGGACAAACATTGTAGATTGGTTGATCTGATACACTTGAACCAAGGCTCATGACGTTTTTTTTCTTTCAAACTTCTGCTTTGGAGTGAGTGCCCTTTTCAGAAAAGTGCCCTGCCCTTTTTAAATTCTAGCTAGGGGTCTGCCAAGGTTTTCAATGCAGAAGCCTGAAAATCTGATATTATAGTATGAGCACTTATGTATAGCCATGTACATGTACATTGACTGCACTGATCAAGCACTACTGCCATGCCTAAGAACCCCAGGGCCAATTCTTGTCATAAATGGATATTTCCTTCTGTTTGCCAAGTGCAAATACGAACCCGGTAGCCAGTCTTATGCCTTGTGGCAAAAATTCTGATTTCGCCAGTGCTTTAGTTTTGGTAGCTGTACACGTACTCTTTTTTAACTTTCACTAGGCCTACTTTCAATGGTGATCAGTTGAGGTTTGCCGTTTCTAAAATGTGACGATGTGATAACAATTGTGTGATATTTTTGGTGCTTTCACAAGTTCATGAACTTCAAAGACAACAGATCGTACACAGCTGCATAACAAAACGTTCAAAATAAAAAATAATATTCCCGCAGTTCAATATAGGCCCCACTCTTTTCACTTGTGGAACTGAATTAACACAAGTTTTTCAAGTGTTGAACTAAAAGTACTGTTTTCAAAACCATCCTACACATTTGACTGTTTTTAAATAGTAGAAAATAGCAACATACACAATTCATGCTTTATTTAGGAAAAAAATTGTCGGAGTATAAATAAGTTGAATAAAAAATAGTATCGTTCCTATTGTTTGTTTTTCCTGCATTGTATTAAAGCAACCTGTAACTACAGTTCAATATCACCCCCAAATATCACGAATTATTTATTAACTCAAATAAAGGTTTTATTAACTCAAATAAAGGTTTTACAAATTCGATAAACACTGGTATTTTTATGTTATTTCACTTCATTCTAATTCATTTTGTACTTGTTGAAAGGCTTCAAGTTCCACCGTTTACAATGAACAAAGGGGCTGGGCAGAAATGAAGGGTTGTTACAAGTTCGGCATAATTCTGAAACTACTGTTTCGATTTGCTTGAAACTTGCACAGATGATGCTTTGTACTGAATGATTAACAACTATGATGACACAAAAACAATTGCATTACTCTTTACCAATTAGGGAGACAATGCCAGATTTCAGAGGCCTAGAAAGACAAGGAATATTCACTATTTCGCCGCAGAATTTCACATGGGCCTGTGTCACATAGAATGCTAACAAGTTTGTGTGGTAGAGTTAATTGTTTTAATTGTTTTCTACAAAAAAAATGTGTTTTAGATTTTTTGTTCAAATGCCTAACCTCTGCAAGTTCAGCAAACTTTTACAAAGGCATTCTAACCAATGTGAAAACTGACCACAGGCCTGAAACCACTCACAATTCACCAGGAATGACTCAGTCAAACTTGATTTCACATGAATTACTTTGGGTTGGAATTGAAGTGTTCATTTTCAATGGGTCATTTTGGGTGACATCACCAATTCCCAGGCCTGTGGTCAGCTTTTGTCTGGTTGAATGGCTTTGTAAACCTTGCTCAACTTGCAGTGTTGGCCATGTGAACCAAAAATGTAAAATACCATTTTCTTCTAGAAAATAATTAAAATAATTAACAGATATCACACAAACTTGTTAGCATTTTATGTGACACAGGCCCAGGTGAAATTCTGCGCTGAAATAATGACTCTTTCTAGTCTTTCTAGGCCTCCAAAATCTGGCATTGTCTCCCTAATTTAATTAGTAAAGATGAATGCAATTGTTTTTGTGTCATCATAATTGTTAATCATCAGTAATGATGGCATCAAGGCTGGGTCTGTTCAGGAATGGTGGCATCAAGACTGGGTCTGTTCAGGAATGACAGCATCAAGACTGGGTCTGTTCAGGAGTGAAGGCAACGAGACTGGGTCTGTTCAGGAGTGATGGCATCAAGACTGGGTCTGTTCAGGGAAGATGGCATGAAGACTGGGTCCGTTCAGGAATGATGGCATCAAGACTGGGTCTGTTCAGGAGTGATGGCATTCAAGTTTGTGAGTTGGACACGTCCTTTGAAATGAACTGAGATTGTTTCCACAGCAATGCACAGACAGTGCACCTAGAAGATATCATACCGACAACTCCTGATCCCCGTGCCTTCATTTGACCTTCTCTCTCTGAAATGAAGTGCTCTCAGCTCGCTTTACAAAATCTTCTCCAATCAATATTGTCAGATTAAAACATGTCATCATAATCTTTAAAGGTGCATCGCTGCACTTAAGTCTTAGCTGGTTGAAATTGAAATTCATGTGCCTCAGCATGGTACACAGCTACCATTCATGACATATACAGTGTTACATGCATAACTCATAACATGCATAATTTGAGTAGAGTTTGTGTGTGTGTTTGTTTTGTTCGTGATTTTCTCCAAGACTGACGAACGGATCGCCCCCAAACTTGGTATGCACATGCAGACAGACCTGGGAACTGTCATTATGAAGCCCGAATTTTGATATGACTTATAGTTTTCAAAAATCAAGATATTAACGAAAATAACAAGCACAGCATTGAACGTCCCCCGTCGCCCCGGGTGCAAGTTCGACGGGCCTGTATTTTGAAGATTCCGTTCAGTATTAATGGCACAATCACAGTTTATATGATTCGGCTTTTTGGCCCCCTGGTGGCAAAGTGGGAAATCAGATTTGGTCGATTCTTTGACGCGACACACCGTTGGCCCATGATACATCCCTCCACCAAATATCAACCCAAAATTTTCAGTCGTTCAGAAGTTACAGAGAGGAAGGGAACTTATGTGGTTTGTACAAAGCGCCCCCTACAGGGCTGGAAAATGAATGTAATTGAAAACCCGCAGAGTATATTATGTAGCCTTGCTAGATGAGGCTACCATAAAAATTTTGTGAAATTCCGTTCAGTATTAAAGGTGTAACCGCAGTTTTTGTGTTTTGGCTTTTGGCCCCCTGGTGGCAAAGTGGAGAATCGGATTTGGCCGATTCTTTCACGCGACACACCGTTGGCCCATGGTACATCCCCCCATCAAATATCAACCCAAAATTTTCAGTCGTTCAGAAGTTACAGAGCGGAAGGGAACTTATGTGGTTTTTACAAAGCGCCCCCTACAGGGCTGAAAAATGAATTAAATTGAAAACCCGTATGATATGTTATGTACCCTTGCTAGATGAGCCTACCATAAAAATTTCGTGAAATTCCATTCAGTATTAAAGGCGTAATCGCAGTTTTTGTGTTTTGGCTTTCGGCCCCCTGGTGGCAAAGTGGAGAATCGGATTTGGCCGATTCTTTCACGCGACACACCTTTGGCCCATGATACATCCCTCCACCAAATATGAATCCAAAATCTTTAGTCGTTCTTAAGTTATAGAGCGGAAGGGACTAGTAGCGGCGAGCGGCGAGCGGCGAGCACCGAGCGCCGAGCGGCGAGTGCCGAGCGGCAGAGGCGCACAGACGGCCGGTATTTTCAAGTCCCCCTCCGAGGGCTCCGGGGGACAACAATGCCATTTTGCCTTTTGACGTCACCGAGATTGCCGTTGCATCATCCGTGACGTCGGAAACGTCATGTGACGAAATGACGTGATTACGCTACTCAAACAGGCATGACATCATTACGTCCTCCAAGCGCTCGTAATGATGCAATGTGCGCATCTCGCATGAATTCAGCAGTTTACCACTGAACGGGTATTGCCTAGTACAATAAATGTACTATAGATCTGCACAGACATTTTACCTTTGTGAGACATGTGTTCCCCTTAGGGTTAGTAAAGACAACACAGGCAAGAGACATCTGTTTTGGAAGACACCAATCAATAGGAAAGGTTCAGTGTTATTAAGAAGGACAAATCCAATGCACCAAGGATATGGTATCCAAGCTTGTTATCACCAAGGCAGAACTTGAGAATTCCTTTTTTACTATTTTCTTTGGTATTCAGCAAATACTTGAGGTAACACTCTTTATTTTTCTTATCTAGATGTTTTCTGGTGCTGGAACTCCCAACATAAACTTCTAATTGTTTTGACTCACAAATGTTTTGACAATCCGTCAACACAACTTCCGTGTTTTGACACTGACAGCCAAATTGTGGTATCTTAGCCTCACCTGTTTTGACAAAGGTAAATTCAATTCAGTCTTCCTACAGGGTGGCCAAAAAATGTACCATAGAGAGTTTTTCAGGAGGTAGCTATAGGCCTACCAACTGTTGACAATAGATTTTTGCTGTTTTCTGTTATTTTATACCTTTCTTCCTGGACAAAGAAAATATCCCTCTAGAACATCAAGAGTGATAATGGACATTTTTTCCAGAGGTAACCTAGGCCTACTCTAGTGCCTTCTGTTGAAAACACAACTTTGCTCTTTTCTGTTAAGGCCTTCTTATACCTTTGTCTCTGTATGCCCGGGGATCAGTTTCAGGAATACAAATCAAGAAATAAATACGTGGCTTTGCAACATCTAAAGGTGCTTACAGGTCGACATTGCACCTTGAAGCAACTTGACGGATCTGTTGCTGTCCAAAATGTCAGGCACTTTCTACTAGAGATCCCAGCGAGTGGTCTACTATAAAGTGCCTGAGGAAGACCCTGGGGGGGTCAAAAATTTGCGAAATTTGGAGACGACTTTACGTCTACTATCATTTTGTGTGTCGTTTTTGTGCTCTATGTTGGATATCTGTGTAGGGTTGAAAAGAATTCAGATGAAGAATTCTGTTGATTTCATGAAAATTTCTCATCATGACAAATGATTGGCAAAGGGTTAACATGATAAATACCTATGTCTGCCTCATACATTATGAACTGCACAGACTATACAGACCAAGTTAGGTTGAAATGAAGCAAGCTATTGATCTGTAAAGTGAGATTCCCACTCCAGTTGTTCTAGTGATACCATTATACCATCGAAGATAACCAAGTGGTCTCATCCTAATATCGCTAATATCTGGCGCGGCAGAGGGCTCGGATATCTGACGATCGAGGACAGTCGCCTCCGCATGATGTCTGCTTCAGGTCCCATCTCTGCTGCAGATCATCTGCTCCGTGACGACAGGGGCGGATTCTGAGAAGACGTGGGCCTATCACTTGTATTATCAGAGGGAAACACAAGAACTATCGATGCCTGATATATTTGAGGCAACGGTTCAATACTTATTTCATGCAAGAGGCAAATTCAGTTGCAAATTCAAGGCCTTTTAAAGGCTTTTCACGGGCAAACAAGGCCAAAATTGAGGTCAACATTTTGTGAATATACTAAAAAGTTTTAAAAAGATAAAGTTTTGGGTTTATAGTCTGATATCAACAGGTGTCATCCGACTTTAGACTTTAACCCTGGTCTATCTTGAAACCTTTCAGTAGAACTCAGATGAGCTGCTCATTCAGCGCTACAATCTGAGCTTTTCCGACTGGTACCCATTTATACACCTGGTGGAGAGAGGCCAGTGAGGCATAGAGACTTGCCCAAAGTCTCACGTCCAGTGGGGATTTGAACCCAGGACCCTCCAACCGCTAGTTGGAGACCCGAACCACTACACCACCAGGCTCCTACAAAGGCTATTCCAGTGTTCGTTTAAGGCTATTCCAGTGTTCGTTTAAGGCTATTCCAGTGTTCGTTTAAGGCTATTCCAGTGTTTGAAGCTGAAAAACAAAATTCAATGCTTTTCAAGGATCTGCAAAACCATGTTAAAGTTGGATCTCAGTTTGGGCATCTTGCTACGTGTCGGATTGGTGACAGTGACCTGACAAGGCCAGGGTTTCGCTGAACAAACAAGTCCTCGATGGAGATGTTTTCAAGGTCTGAAGATGGCCGCTGACGTGATCAACACATGCGGTTGATTAAGTGGATATCTAACCTAAGGTGCTGTACAGTTACCATTATGCACTTGAAGATAACTGAGGGCACAGTGGAAAGATCTTAGACTGGATGTCATTGGTATTGGAAATCTTGACACATTAAGCCTCACTTATGTCGCCCTTACGTACAGTCAGAACTAGTTGGCAACTGATAATCGGCGCATAGTTGGAACTAATTAGTCACAACTACTAGGTGACATAAGCTCTCGGGCCTCAGCGAGTAACTAGTTGCAAAGTACAAATATCCAGATCCAGAAAATCGCACGTGTTCAACTTCAGCACGTTTTACTTAAAATCAAAAGAAATCAGTGTCGACATACGCACTCAAAAGACGGCGATAAACTAGTTCCAGGTAGTTGCGACCGATCGGTATTTTTCTAGTCGGTGGTGACATAAGTTATCAGTTGCAACTTGTTGACGCTATTTCTATCACAGCGTAGGGCGACATAAGCGAGGCTTTAGGGTTGACTGTCTTTGGAGAGCATCTTGTGCTGAAGCAAGTCAAGTTTTACTTGGGGAAGAGAAATGGTACCACAGCTAGACATGGCGTCATACAGGGAAGCCTAGAAAGAACGATAAGGCCCGTTACCACTGCAGAGGTCTCCCTATCTAAAACAAGTAGCGACTTCACCACTTTTTTTGCTCATAAACACAATTTTCGTGATCGCCACAAAAATGGCCAAGTGTGCAGTGGCTGGCAACGATCAAATACCACGGAAGTGGTGACCAGGGCACAAATTCATGAAGCCTTATTAAGTTAAAGCAGAGTCTACACCATACAACTTCAGGTGTATCCCCGCACATCGGTTACGACAGGTCATTGCAGCAACAAGTGGCACAATCCAGTCTTCAATCTGGAGTGCGCACATCGGACAGGCGATGAAATTGTCGATGTCTTCCGATCGACCACTTGAGTCATTTTGTGGGTCACATGATTCCATCACGTGACCAGGTGTGCTCCACAAACGAGGAAATTCATTGCCAGCGCACGTACGTACATTGGAAGCGACTGAAGACGACTAGAAGCAACCATTGGCAACGAGTAGAACATGAGCAACTGGCTGGAACTAGCGGCAAGGGTCAGCAATAGCATTGTCGGTGCGCGTACATCGGCATGTTTGAGCATCTGATCAGTTGCTGCTGGTTCCAGGTAGTTGCCCACCGTTGCCGGAAACGCCAGTAGTTGCTTCCAGTCGCAAGGCTGATGTACGCTAGGCTTAAGCATAGGAACATGATACCTGACGAAACAGCTCCGCAGGAGCCGTAAACCACTGAGTGGAAACGGGTCGGCTCATGCAGGGTTAACCCATCAGTAAACATCCTGAAACCAGCAAGTACACAAGACATGTGTCTGAGCAAGATAGACATGGTAATCCTGTACTGAATGCACAATGAGGATATATTAATAACATTTTTGTACATGAGAAGCGGAGAATATAGATCTCATTCTAATTTCCGTTCTTCCTGGTGGATTTCTTAGACCGAGAGTGCCACTGTCCATGAACAAGGAGCTGCCATGGTGTAGTGCTCAGGGGTACGGCCCAGAATTTGAATCCAGGACCTACCGTCTAAGCGGACATGATAACCACCAGGCTACCAAGACTCCATATCTGATGGTAACCCACAAAACAAGGAATTACGCTTGCTTATCCTTCCCTCAGCAGTAGGCCCAACATCGCTAGCCAGGAGGTCCCACACAGGTGGACTTTAGCCTGTCGTGGACTCCATACCTCCGGCAAAACCCACCAGGGTAATGATGCTGTGTGATGATGAAAGCAGTCATCATATGGACCTACAAGTCCTGTAAAAGCTTCGTCAATGAGATCCAATGCGGGCCTTTTCTAAAGCCTCCACCATAGAACTTGCAGATAACAGCTGGTTACCAATGTTTTTGCTGTCATTGTGCTGAAAGCTGTGCACCCAGTCACCATTCACAGCAGCAAGTATTTGTATTTGTATTTGTATTAGATTTTTCTATCAGGGACGAAGCCATAGCATTATTGGCCTTGGAAGTACGGAAGGCCATCTCAAGCTACTCATGTTCCTCACTTGGATGGGGTCTTTTACTTGCCCTTGCAATGGAACAAGGTAGACACCATGGTTTACTGTCCTATGCAATGGACTGAAGAGCCAGGGATGATTAATCCCATACGGCCCAGAATTCGAACCCAGGACCTACCGCCTGCTAAGCGGACACGATAACCACCAGGCTACAAGGCTCCTCAATTGATGGTAACCCACAAAACAAGGAATTACGCTTGCTTATCCTTCTCCCAGCAGTAGGCCCAACATAGGTGACATCTAAATGGGTCGGCTTTAGTTCCCATAAATGAGGTGTCTCCATCATAATGCCAGATTAAGAGGCTCAGCACTCTATGTGATCTATGACAATAACAGACGCCCACTCTGACTGGGTATCAAAATATAATCGCTATATAGCATGTGACACGATCGTTGCTTGACATATGATTGTGGATGATCGTGATTTCGAAAACGTATTTTGTCGTATAGAGATGCGTTCTACCTTGCTGTTCCTGGCGGAATCCCCCAAATCTAATAATACTAAATGAGAAGAGTTTGTTCGCAATAGACCGTTCTCAAATTGACGTAAACAACAAAGATCTGCGCACTTCCGCCGAAATCTCAAGCACAACCTCGGTCTGAAACTGAATGACGTAACGCAGACAACCCCATGATAGTGACGTCGAAGACGTTGCATCAGACGCGACCATTGCTGAATCATGGATGGCGTCACATCAGCCGGTTTCAGATCGAGGTTCTGGTTGAGATTTTGGTGGAAGTGCAAAGATCTTTTGAGATTCGAGAATCGTCTACTGTCTCCAACACTGACGAACCAAGTTTGGCGGCGATCTGCCCCCAAACTTGGTATGCACATGCAGACAGAAAACCTCAGACATGTCCTTACGAAGCCCGAATTTTGATTTGCCTGCTCTGCTAGATTTTGAAATATTAATATTTAACGAAAATAACAATGTTGTTCATGCCTTTTGATGTTGTGACGTCACCGAGATTTCCATTGTGTCATCTGAGGCAGAAAACTCAACGAAAAATACGCACTACATGCGAGCTATCTGCTGAGCAAATGGTCTCAACTAACTTTTTTGCTCAGCAGATACATGTACACTGTAGCTCCAGTGTGCGGCAGGCTTAACGTGCTAAGCACTAGGCCATAAAGGAAATCCTCCATGGCCGGTGGGTTAAGCCGTGCCATATAGTAGCTGCAAGGGGTTAAATGCAGGCCTAAGAGATCAGGATGTGCCCCTTAACAGTCATATCATGGTATAGCATGTTGTATGTATAGAAATATATTCCCAAAAGTACAGAAAATTCCAGCAAGCTAATAATTGGATGAATTCATTGAAGCCAAGTCAGGCGTCACTCCATCAATTATGAATGCACAACATGTTCAGCAGCAAGCAAATTATTTAAAGTTTTTTTTATCCACGGCAATTATCGGAGTCGCAATACATGCTAGTATATTGGGCATCAATGTTTTACGTGGTTTTGTCCGCGGTAGCAATTAAATGGGTTGAAATTGCAAATTGGGTAAGATAGCATGGAAAATGTATTGAATATGTAGTCCCATCCCTGTGGATGGCTGTGGTTATCTGGGGTTTTATTATGATCATATTATATGGATCAGTACAGGATGGTGAAAATATGACGGGCTGATGATGAAGGTGATAGGGTAGTAACAGTGCAGCTGAACTCTAGTATGTATGTATGTATTTGTTTTTTCCGTCAGGGCCGAAGTCATAGCATTATTGGCCTTGGTAAGTACGGAAGAGGCCATCTCAAGCTACTCATGGTCCTCACTTGGATGGGGTCTTTTACTTGCCCTTGCAAAGGCACAAGGTGCAAGGCACCATGTATTACTCTTTCGGTCCTATGGACGGATATATCCGTTCGCCAAAATCAATCTCACATCTCCGCCCACCCCCAAACTAAATTTTCTACAACATAAGATTGGGTAAGTAGTTTTTTAAAATCCCGAAATATTTTTTTCTCAGAAAATCGCCAAGGATTTGGGAGTCGCGGCGAAAAAATTGCCCAGGGCTGAAAGAGTTAACTCTAGCTGTTTAGATTGGTGGAATTTCAACCGAACCGTGCTCGACCCGGGCCGAGCCTACCTCAGATTGCAGGGCTAATTTGGTACCAGGACAAGCTGTCTCGACCCGTTTAGTCTACACTGGGCAAAATTGGTACCAAACCGTGCTCCGTCGGGATTGAGCTCAGTAAAAATTTCGTAGTGTAAAAGGGCCTATAATGACTTTCATTCAAACGCATGCCCATACTATTAATGAATTAATGAATCATCACTGTCTTTGTAAGTGGTAACGATTATTATAACTCTTTTTGTGACTTGATTAAAAATGACCAAAGAATTTAATGAGAACAGTGACACAGATTGAAATAATGAAAAAATCTGACACAGTTTCTCTGCCAGATCTGGAGTTGTAGTGAATGCAATGAAGAATGTATCGGCCAATGATATTATAGTAGAATTTTGCAATAAAATACAACTGCAGCAACTCTTTGATAGTGTTTGTTTAGTATTCATGTTGTACTCCACTAGTGGGTGATATCAATATTTTTCAAGATATCTTGTGCTGTTTAAATACTATTTGTAATTTGCTGGTATGAATATATCTGAGAATTGTTTCTGTGCTCTCATTCTATTGGTAAAGAGTGTAATTGAATGCATGTTAAAGGGACCATATATCAGCCTCCTCATAGGTATTTTGATGTGTTTATTTCACCGATTGGTTGGCATGAGAATCTAACTCTGACATGTATTACAGGTAAATACACTAAACATCAACATTTGAGATGCTGGGAAATCGCATTTCAGGGCTTCTAGATTTTGAATTTTTCTGGGCGCGGCCGCCAGACCCACTGAGGATGCACGTGCGGCAGTGGCTTCCGATATCAGTAACGGTGTGATGTCACCAGTGCCGATCTGTTTCAAACCCAGAGGAGAAGGCTCCTCACAGGTGTCGTGATAGCCTAGTGATTATCACGTCCGCTTAGCAAGCAGCAGGTCCCGGGTTCAAATCCAGCCTTAGGAACAAGTGAAATGGTACCACTGATTACTTAAACACAACTTCCTTTATTACAAGAAATGAGGAAGAGTGAGAGAATGGTACCCCACAGTTATCCCACCATGATTACGATGATGATGACCAAGTCACACCATAACAAAGACGAGGGTCCCTGCCCCCTTACGATTCGAGGACCACATTGTAATTAAACTACCCATCAAGAGTGACCACCACACGCTGGGCACACGACCCCTTAAAAGGATTACCCCCTAATACGTAGCAGGGTGACCACCGGGCACGCTGAGAACNCTTCTACGTTCGACATTCTCCCCTCATTACCTGTTAAAAATCAACACACGAATTGTAGAGAACATGGAATTACATTTGACATGGTTGCTTACCGTTGATAAAATGATTGTTCCCCCAGCACTGAACTGTGAGCATCGTGTTTTAATGGAGTATGAATACTCTAGAGGGATTAATGCGTTTAGGTTTTTTTCTCCAGAGCTAAGTGTATCAACATGATATGGTTATTAGGTTCGGGCTTTGTGACATGACGCAAGGCAATGTACATGTGAATGTTTTATACCGTTACATTCCCTATAATACTGTTGACGAGAAAAGGTTAAGCAAAATATAAAGCTTCACCGAATATGATGCCATGGAAACAATTGCTCAAGGTAGAAGCAATCGACCTTAGGTTCCAAATTTCAGATGCGCCATGATCAAATTCCAAGAGGCATGTTTATGAAAACGGATCATTTGAGCCTTGATAATAATGTTTTGAATATTTTTGCCAAATGATTGAGGATATCAGGTTATTTTGTTCCATTTCAGATGAGATGTAATTTCAAAGTAACAGCTCCAGTCCCTCGCAAAAAGCAGTGTATGCCCCATTTGTGAGTACTACATAAAATCGACATCAATTCTGCCTCCAACATGCACCATCACTGGTGTATTTGTGAGGCATGTAAAAAGTACAATTTTTGCATCTATCCGGACAGCTCCAGCCCATACCAAAAGGTTGTGTATGCCTCGCTTAGGAGCACTACATCAAAGATGCACCAACCCTGCCTCAAACATGCACCATTCCAGATTCATTCATTTTAGATTCAAACATGCAATATTTCAGAGATGTATTCTTGTCAGCAGGAATGAGATCACACCTCCAGTCCTTCCTAAAAATGTACCAATCAAGAGCACTACATCATACATACATCAACCCTGCCTCAAACATGCACCATCACAGATGTATTTGTGAGGCATGTACACAGTACAATATTTGCATCTATCAAGAGTACAGCTCATGTTTCCCACCAAAAAAGCTGTGTAGGCCTAAGCCTCACTTTGGAGCACTGCATCAAACATGCACTAACCCTACCTCAAGTATGCACCATCACTGGTGCATTTATAAGGCATGTGAACATCAAACATGCACCAACATTGATGCATGTGGCACATGCACATCAAACATGCACCAACACTGCCTCAAACACGCACCACTATTGGTGCTTTTATGAGGCATGTTCACCGCACAATCTATGCATCTATCAAGCACATCCTGACATAAAAATTGCCCATTACTCTCTATTGAGCTTCTGGCATTAGTGCTGTATTTAGCCTCTGGGTCTCGATTATGCATCTTATGACTGCGCCGAAGGGAAAGTCGGACTACCACAGCTACCATTGAAAAATTCCAATAAATTTCGTTGATTTATATCAGATCTGGTGAAGGATTAATACTTCGTCCATGCATGACATGCTTTTAGAGTAGCTGTGCTTGTTAAAGGGAGACTCCATTCATTGTGTAAAATTTTGAATTTTTGAAATATCGTTTTAAACACATTGAAATTCATGTCATATTTTTTTAACATCAGTTAACTCATCATTTTAAGTATTTTATTCCATCCCAAGGGGACCGTTGCACAGCACATGTGATGTCACATGTGCTCAATTAATATTTATGAAGGTACAACCAATAGGCCTGGCAGTCACAGTATTAGCTCATGGGTGGTCAGCCTATTGACACTAGTGACATCACAATTCATGGCAATAGTCTCCATGGATTGATAAAAATTCAAGTTTACAACGAGTGGAGTCTCTCTTTTTAAGTTACAGCATGTAACCCAAATGCCTACTGCATACCAAACTCCTAGAGTGACATTTTTCTGCTCAATCGCATTCACTTTGATCATTACAGCCTGGTATACTTAGTATGGATTATCCACGCCTTACCTATTAATCTCAGGAGTCAAATTGACATGCTCAATAAAAAGCACGAAATTTAGATTTTAAGTCGTAATAACATTTTTTATTGAAAATTGACTTCCTTACATTCGAGGAGATGTGGTAAGCTTTCAAAAGCCAACAAGAGTCTTGATGGAGTCCACCTGCATTATGCGGTGTATGCAACTAAGAAAATATGAGAAGAGGTTGGAAAAATTTCACTGGCGAATGACGCAGTTTGAACCTAAAACACTAGTCGCCATATCACCATGAAATAATTCTGTATTTCAGGGAACTTAAAGTCCTGGATTACTTCCCTTGCACATTAAATACCATCAGGCTGTCTCAGGAAAAAAACTCAAAGTAGGCCAAATCATAATTGTTAAACACAGGGTCTGCTGAATGACAAAAGTCATAAAGTAGAGGGTGCCAAGGATACCTTTAGTATTTCAATTTGTATTTATAATGTATGTCTCCGTCAGGGCCGAAGCCAAAGCATTGTTGCCCCTCGCCAAGTATGGGAAGATGCCATCACAAGCTACATTCACTACATTACAGTAATTGAACTCCCTTCCGCACCGTGCACCATCCGTGTACGACATGCAGTGTCATGCCCGTACCGTCCTCGTATCTTCCATTGACGTCACGCACGGCCGTGGACGGCACGTGGCGAAGACGTAACGTCATTCGCCCGTGGTGCGCAGACGTCACGAAGAACAGACGCAGTGAACTGAAGCGCACCTTCCGCGTGACGTATGTGGATAAAGGTAGGTCAATGATGCAACATACTGTTCTCATGTTCCTTTCTTGGATGAGGTCTTTTACTTGCTCTTGCAAAGGCACAAGGTACAAGGCACCACGGCTTACTGTCCCATGCGACGGCTGAGCCAGGGATGATTAATCCCATATGACCCAGGCTGGCTTCGAACCTGGGACCTGCTGCTTACTGAGCGGACGTGATGACCACTAGGCTATCACAGCTCAACCTTCTGGTTATGAGTTAATGACTGAGCCCGCACCACATCAACCCATGTCCAGATCCTGACAAAACCAACCTGTAAGATGCACAAAAATCGTTACTCTACTTCTTTGAATTCTCAAAAACCTCTTCTCCCAAAAAACACCAATTCAGATTCTAGCCAACACATAGGCCTACTCCCATCATGAGCTTATCAGCAGGTGGCTCAGCCTAATGCCTTCATTCATAAACAAAGGCAGGTCATGTTAAGTACATACAAAGTATTTACGTCTACCAGAACTTGTAGGTTTTCATAATATTCCACCCACACGATAATATCCCGCAAGGTAAGCATCGTTGGTCTTCAGCCTCTCTTTGGGTTACTGCTCATCCTCATTCACAAGTGTTCCCTCATTGCTGGCCTGAGGGAAATGTCCGAGCAGTTTAGGGGAATAATACGCAAATTCCGCCCCATGAGAAGCCCGGAACCTGCCGCTTGCTTCAAGTGGACGTGATAACCACTTTGCTATCCATGCTCCTCTCTGTGCTCGAAACCCTGAATTCCAAGGGGCATGGCCTGGCCAGCACTGATATCTCTGCAGTGCCCCTCCTGTGTTGTCTTTGGAATGGATGCTCCTGCCGTCCACAGCTCAGCCTAGCCACACACACTTCAGAAGGAATGGGCCTTGCGTCCATACGGAATGGGAAACCGGAGGAACTAACGTCACGACGTGGCGCTGTGAGCAGTGCGACCGAAGTTTCTTTTTTCTAACGTTGTTTCCATTTATTTCTGGCGTGAAAAGCACCCGTTTGTTTCGGTCGCCTGGCATTAAAATTTACACCATCTTGTAGCAGATGAAAATATCTGCATTTTGCGGTGCTTTTTTTCCTTAAAATGAAGAGATAGATGGCGATTATGGCAACGTCATTATCTCATTATACCTGTAGAAAATGTACAGCAGATTTTTTCATGACGCAACGTCAACACCCAAAACGACGTCAATGACGTCGTTTTGGTCGCACTGCTCGCAGCGCCGACCTGTCGGGATTTCCGGCACGCGGGTTCCTCATTGCCATGAAGAACCTTGTACCACCTGATGAACTGGTCAGGTCAGGTATTGAAACCATGAATTAAAAGGTGCACTGGTCTGGCCAAGTGGACTGAAGCCTGTGGTAGACTCCATACCTACGGCAAAAAGCCAATAGGGTTGACGCCGTGTAATGATGATGATGATGGTACTTCTGCAGTGCCCCTCCTATGTTGTCTTTGGAAGGGATGCACATTATCCTGCACTCCACAGAGCCAAGCTGCATCCAGACATAATTTTGTCATGTCAGTACCATATCAAAAGTGACAGCCCGACACCCATATGTCCTTGGCAGTTCACAGATCACGCCAAACAATTCAGTTCCATGTGCGCTGATCAACCGATACAATGTATTTGTCATGGAAATCATTGAAACATGTGTCATCAACCTCGATTGTTATAGAAAGAATGCTATCAGTGCCACAAAAAAACCACAATAGTGTCCACAGTGGGAGAAAATAGTTGAATGATATTGGACATAGGAATGCTTCAGCAGTGCAGAAGTGCTGCAGAAATGGCCACTTTAGTGAAGGTGCTCTTCCACGTGGGATGAGTTGGCTCTCAATGGACAATCTGGCATTGTTGATGTTCTCGCCCTCCACTGCACACTAGGCAATGTCACTTTTGATATTGGGCAAGCATCACTGGCGAGAAGATTCCACGCATCGCTTTCCACCGCACACCTGGCATCAGCAGCCAATTTTGCTTGCTTGCAGTCACGCAGATTGCTTGCAATATCACCTACTGGTGACTGGGAGATCTAGCTGTAACTGGTGGCAACTGATCAGTCACCAGTAACAGTCGATGTACACACCCTTGTGACTTGCTGGAACTGAGATTTTGCCAGTTGCCCCGAGTTGCACATGTTCAACTTCTAGCGAGTAGTTGTACCCAGTTTCGTTCAGTTACTGTGATGGAAGGTGGTTTGCGACTGATCAGTGCCAGTTTTGTGAACGAAACCTAGTCTCGTCGAGTCTCAACACCCCGGATGTTACCTGAGTTGCTGCCAGTCGCAAGTGCAATGTACACGGTCAGGACATGACGACTGATTGGATCCTCCTAGTTTTACTGAGATGCGGAATTTGCGATGTACGTACAGTGCGTACATCACCAGCAGCTGATCAGATCAGTTGCTTCCAGTCGGAAGTGTGATGTATGCCTGGCTTAAGACTCTACGTAGTGCCACGTTGTTAGCGTGTCCCTATTGGTCCCTATCTGTCCCTTGCACTGGATTCAATTCCCATTTAAAAGAATTGAGTCTTTCTGACTTTCCAAGCTCGTCTTTAGCTTCAGGCTAATTTTGCTTTGGTTAGTTGGGCTACTTTCCTTCTGCTTTTCAGAACATCTCACAAAGGAGGTGCCGCTAATATCGAATTTGGCATCCAACTCGTGACTCACTCTCTTTTTAGGACTTGACTACGCATGGATACATTCTGCCAGCCCACTCAGTGCAGTCACACCTTCACCCACACAAGCTAGACGCTCCTAAAAGTATATAGCTTTGGGCATGGCAAGGCTTTTTTGTTCTTCAACAAATGAGGCATAGAGGAAAGTCTAACGTGTCCAACAACCTTTGAGACATCAACAATTTTTCTATTTTCATGCTTATGATCATGATTTTATCAGTAATGTTGCCAAGGAACAAGAAAGAAGCTACCGCTCCTCCCAAATGGAAGTGACTCGCACTGTCTTCACCCACGAAGATAGTTCACTATAGCCGCAAGGGAATTAGAAATAGAAATGTCATGGAATGGTGGTCTGCCCACACTTCCTTGGACCTTGCATTCACAAAGCCTAGTGGCTCCATAAAGTGACTTGTTGAATCTTCCATCCCTACAATTTTAGCACAATAGACCACAATGGACCAGCAACTTGCAGATCCACAAGTTGCCAAAGAGTATCCATTCCCCTAAACGGATGCGTTTTTCACTGTCTTCACCGCCTTACAAAGACAGGTCACCAAGCCTAAAGCCTGGCTCAGGTAGACATTGCATCTTGAAGCAACTCACAGCAACTAGCTTTCTGGTGATGACTGATCAGTTGCCAATGACTGATCAGTTGCCGATGACTGATCAAGCTACTCTGTTCCTCACTTGGATGGGGTCTTTCAATTGACCTTGCAAAGGCACACAGTACAAGACACCATGGCTTACTCTCCCATGCGATGGACGAGGGACGTGAAGAGCCAGGGATGATCAATCCCATATGGCCCGGCCAGAAGATTCCACACGTTGCAACCTGGCACACCTGGCATCAGCAGCCAATTTTGCTGGCGATATCTATCGCCTGGTTGCTACTGGCTTTATGCTACTCCTGATGCCACATTTGTCATGCTTACAAACTTTATACTTGTCAGCTGAACAGCATTTTGTTAAACGAAACAGGCACTTATTTTTAATGATTTTTTCGCGGCATGGTTCTATAGGACACAGAGACATAAAATCAATCAAACACAGAAAAACCCAAACGAATTGAGCCGTTACATGTTTTATGAGAGAATGAGACAAAGTGTTACAAAACCAAAAATTATTCATGGAAATTTCGGGGTTGAAAAAAATACTGGATTTGTTTAATTGGTGTTGGGTTTGATGGGACTTACTGTTTTCGACGCAGCTCATTTTTCATGAATCTCGATTGTGTTTTCGACGCAGCTCATTTTTCATGAATCACGATTGTTACACTTTACCTCGATCGCAAAGTCTTAAATGTACAGTCAGTTGTGACTTAAAAGGCAATACGGGGCAATTTATTGTTGGCCAAAGGAAAGTGGATCCACTTTGAGGTGCTGAGATACGCACGAGATAGTCGTGACTGAGATAGTCATAGCTGAGATAGTCACGACAGTTGCCAAAGGAGCTTTGATTGCCAAGTGGTTATCACATCCACTTTGCAAGGAACAGGTCGTGCCGTAACTTACATTTGGCATATCATTTTCGAAAATTTTCTGGCGGGGCTTCCCCCTACCCCGGCTTGTCATGTTTTCATTACTTGCATGGGGTGCTGAGCCCCCTTTACAGAAATCCTGGATCTGCCCCTGCTAACTACAGCAGGTAAATGCAGTCAGAATCAGAGCCAGCCTTGTGTAACACAATTCCAAGGCAACACAGATCGACATCGGCATTAGACAGTGTCATGTGGGCAGTATGATCATAGCCAACATGCAGTAATCCTGCGTATTTTCTTCAAAGGACTCAATATGGCAGTACAGTGCGGCAATCTCGAGATTGCGTACTAAGATTTCTCTTTGCCGCACGCCATCAATGGGCACACAACAATAGGCCTACAAATTGATTCCCCCTTCGGGAAATTTGATGAAAATGTGACCTCACAGACAAAAGTGGAAACCAACAGAAGAACGTTGTTGCATTTGTTCTGAGAGCAGTGAATCAAGGAATGATGGTAATTTGGGAGACATAAGTCTCCAAAGGAAATCAGTCTTGCAGGAAAACATCCATGCAAATGACAAATGATAGAAGTCTGTATTGCATTATTAAACCGCTAAAATTTGGTGAGTGCGGTTGGTTCACTCATCGAGAGGAATGTTGTTGATGAGCAAAATTAAGCTGACAAAGCAAGCAGTGTTTTGAAACTACCAGACTCTGTTAACTTCCAATCGTGATACATTTTCATTGAATTTACACCAAAAATGCAGTTGTAAGTCACAGAGACCTGGCTTTGCCACTGGGATCTAGCTCCTCCAACATTATCATATCAAAAGTGTCAGTGTCAGGACTTCGATTTGAAGATATCAACAGCCTGTTGTGTGGTCAGCAATGCCGACCATCACCAACAGGAGAAGCTGGAGTATGAGAGTGGGCTTCACACAAGGAACAGAAAATGCTGAAGTTATTTTGGGCCCTTGTGACCAACGAAGGACATACCAACCCCTTAATGATCAGCTGAACCGCTGCCATCCAAAGCCAAACCATTCTAAAATTGCTTAAGGATGTTAATTTTCAACGTTGGCAACCAGCTCAGCACGTACTTGACATTCAAGTAAGCTGGTTCAAATACGAACTGTTCACCTTTTATTATCAGCTTGAAGGACCTGGTTTGTCTGGCACGGATTACGCTGGAACCCCCAAGGGGCCAGGAGGACACCTGTGGAATCTCCTAAGGGGACACCTCTACCAGGAGGACACCTGTGGAATCTCTTAAGGGGGCACTTCTACCAGGAGGACACCTGTGGAATCTCCTAATAGGACACCTCTACCAGGAGGACACCTGTGGTATCTCCTAAGGGGACACCTCTACCAGGAGGACACCTGTGGAATGTCTTAAGGGGGCACCTCTACCAGGAGGACACCTGTGGAATCTCCTAATAGGACACCTCTACCAGGAGGACACCTGTGGTATCTCCTAAGGGGACACCTCTACCAGGAGGACACCTGAGGAATCTCATAAGGGGGCACCTCTTTCAGGAGGACACCTGTGGAATCTCCTAATAGGACACCTCTGTAAGGACACCTGTGGAATCTCCTAAGTGGACACCTCTACCAGGAGGATACATGTGGAATCTCCTAAGGGGACACCTCCACCAGGAGGACATATGTAGAATCTCCTAAGGAGACACCTCTACCAGGAGGACACCTGTGGAATCTCCTAAGGAGACACCTGTACCAGGAGACACCTGTGGAATCTCCTAAGGGGACACCTCTATAAAAAGGACACCTATGGAATTTCCTAAGTGGACACCTCTACCAGGAGGATACCTGTGGAATCTTCTAACATGTCTAAGGGACACCTTTACCAGGAGAACACCTGTGGTGGCTCCTAAGGGGACACCTCTACCAGGAGGACACCCGTGGAATCTCCTAATAGGACACGTCTACCAGGAGGACACCAAATCCTGGTAGAGGAAGACTTGTTACCATGGCAAAAAATTTCAGAGTCAACAGTCTTGCACCAAAAGCTCTAAGGATCGCGACCACACCGCAGAATCAAATGAACGTGGTACCAAACCGAGATTCTTGCTCCGAGAGTAACACAATTTGTATGGCTTCTAGGACCAATTGGCCATTATATGGGAGTCTATGAGAACATTAGCTATGAAATATGATCGCGCTATTGTTCCGCACTACAATAGTCCCGTAGTAACATTCCAACTAATTGAGTGGCGGGTGATAAACAGTAATCCCAATGGGTGTGCCCTTTGAAAATTGCGCAAAAATTCTCCGACTGGTTCGGTTTGTTTATTGCGTTTTTTACAATTGCACTCAAAAAGATGTTAAGGAATGGTTGTTTTGACTGGTCATTTCTGACATGATGGACGGTGTAGTCTCCGCCTAATGGACAAATTTTGTAAAGTCGAATAATGAATTTTGCAATGCATGATAAAGCAGAGGGGGTGGGGGTGGGGGATCCAAATATTTTGGAAATGAATATTTATTGCAGACAGAAGCTGAAAGCACATTATGGTTGAAACCACAGAGCAAGTGTACAAAATCTCTTTGTATATTATCAGATTTTTCCATCAGGGCCGAAGCCATAGCATTATTGGCCCTGGTAAGTATGGAAGAGGCCATCTCAAGCTACTCGTGTTCCTCACTTGGATGGAGTCTTTTACTTGCCCTTGCAAAGGCACAAGGTACAACGCACCACGGCTTACTGTCCTGTATGACGGACTGAAGAGCCAGGGATGATTAATCCCATAAGCCCGGGATTTGAACCCGGGACCTGCTGCTTGCTACATGGACGTTATAACCACTAGGCTATTAAGGCTCTGCTCTCAACGAATGATGTACAGCCTAATAGCAAAACCGAGCGTGGGGCTTGCCCTATTAGAACAAGTTTCCAAATCCAATAAAACCGAAAAATACACAAGACAGGAATATGATACAGTCCGCAGCAATATCCAACATGCTGACTGATGATGTCGATTTCAATAAACCATGGTTATTAAATAAGAATTCTACCAACTGCACGCCTACGTAATGCCAAACAGCTCGCCAAATCCTTCGTAAATGTTTCCAACGAATCAATTTTTGAGCCCAGGAGACCGTAAGTCGCGCACAGGAATTAGAAAAGTTAAATCATAAACAAGAAATGTACACATACTGTGTACAAGTACGTGCATGTACATTGTGTGTGCATATAAGAATTTGATGGTTTAAAACACGTTTCCGGGCCAGAATAAGTCCTCTTTTTTTTATTTATTCAGTCGAGAACCATGATCGCTATGTTGGCTAATAATTGGCTCTTTAGGCTACCGGGGTCGAAAATTTGCAAAATTCGGAGATGACTTTACTTATCTTACCACTTTGTATGTCGTTTTTTTGTGCTCTCTGTTGGATATCTAGACAATATTCAGCGACTTTTTATGTTATGTTGAATGGAGGAAACCGGATCAGCGGAGGAAACCTATGCTGTCAGAGAGAGTCACCCTCTCTGTCACTTGAGGAACCGTTCCAACCAGGAATCGAACCTGGTCCTCGGAGGTGACAGTGCACCAATGTTTCCATTGCGCCACTCTGACTCTTCAAACGCCTATACAGTGGAACCTCCCTTAATGGACACCTCTGTCAGGAGGACACCTCTCTATTGAGGACACCAAAGTTCAGTCCCAAATTGGTCATTTCTATTCATTTTAACCTCTAAATAATCAGGACACCTCTCAATTAAGGACAGCATTTGTCAGTCCCGAAGGTGTCCTTAATAGAGAGGTTCTACTGGTTCTCTTGTACATGTATAATGGGTTGTGGCATTCTTATCGCGCCACGGAGGAGCCCTACTGATCCGACAGATTGAAGTTAGTCCACGGACAAGCTGAGTATGAAATATTTATACTCCCTTATTCATGGACTCTTGAAACATGCAGTTTCATGGCAAAAATTATTTTATTGCGACACATCAATTGTAAATTGGAACCAAAGCCGGGCCGGGCATCTAAAATTCTATCAGTTCTACTTGATTTGCATAAATGAATGGTGGTAGAAATTTTATCGGGCGATATGGATGCGGAACAAGGTGCTGCAAATTTTCACACAGTAACACTTACATAAAATTAATGGCCAACATGGGAGCATATTTTTCATTTTCCACGGCTCAGACGCATTTCGTGTAAATTGCAAGCGAGGACATAAAATTTCGGAAGACCAGCCATATTTCAAAAGTAATTGCGTAATTTGTAGCGCGACCCCGAGGGACTACAAGAAAATGAGAGTTATAGTAATGGATACTCATTTCACAAGTGGATTTCGGTGTTGAACATGATAGTAGTTATAATTTGTTCTTGAATATCACCATTTTTTACAAATTCCACGTCTCACTGCCGAAGGGCTTAAGTAGGCCTGCATGCATGATGACGATAACTGCTAGGTGGTGCAAGGAAATAACACAATAAAGTATAATGAAATGGTAAGGGACCATGTGCTCACCTAGATTATATTTTCCCATCGTAAATATTTGACGATCAGACTGACTAGAATTAACTGCAATTCCAAATGTTTTCAGTTCTGGCCCCCCTGGTGGCAGAAACTACAATGAGATTTAGAGCTGTGACCCTGAGGTACATATGCGTAAAGTTGGAGTCAATATCTCAAATTGTTTACAAAGGTGTCTTACATGTATTATGGAACGACAACGGCGGTATTTGTATTTGTATTTCATTTTCCGTCAGGGCTGACGCTATGGCATTATTGGCCTGGTAAGTACGGAGGAGGCCATCTCAAGCTACTCATGTTGCTCACTTGGATGGGGTCTTTTACTTTCCCTTACAAAGACACAAGGTACAAGGCACCACGGCTTACTGTCCCATGCGTAATGAAATGGGCTTGACTCGAACGCGTGACCTGCCACATGCTAAGCGTACGTGATAACCACTAGGCTATCAGGCTCCTCGACGACGGCGGTGATGAAACTAGACATATCAGTATGATATATGCTCACCCAGGTGAGCTAAAAAAAGAAGTGGTTATTCATTCACCACAAAACAGGAGTATATAGAGAGAGACAGCTATAGGAATTATTCCCCCTGGAATCCTTTCCTTTACCTCTAGTTACAACACCACAGCAATCTGCAGGACGTGAAGTGTCATACTATACAAAAGAACACATCTGGCATTGTGCATTTCACTTTTTTGAAAGCGAGACCGCATTTGCATCAAAATTGATACACGACGCCTATCACATGTCAGCCAAATTCAAAAACACCCCTAGCTCCAGGTGAATCTGTCATGCGAGACGACAACATAATCTTGTCACATTTTTGAAAACATGAGTTTGGTTGAACTTTGCAGCAGTACACGGGGACTTTAACACGTTGACTGCCATGGCTAAAATATCATTTTATCCACCACTGCCATGACTACCAGGGCAGGCCGCCATGAAACTCCGATAGCGCTAACAGTGCCTAACAGAGAGGTATGCAATGGTTTTTACCATTACAGAATTTCTCTGTTAGGCCCTGTTAGTGCTAGCGTAGTTTCGTGGCGGTCGCCCCAGGCCTATTTCAAGTTATTTCATATTGCCATTAACTAGGAGTCATAGCTGTACGCCCTCTAGCGTGTTCCCATACATCTGGTCAATCCCCACTGCCAGTATCATCATTGGAATGCTCTTCATCATTGCCAAGCTTATCAACATTAATATGCATTAGCCCTACTACATGTATACTCGTAGCTGGCAATGGGGAGGAGATCTGTGACTACGAGTATACTCGTAGCTGGCAGTGAATGTGTTAAAATTTGTTTCAGAAATGCTGGGAGAATCTGAGAGACAAATGGCGAATGAACAAGTTAATTCTTACAACAACATTGTAGTTTTCTTCCTTGAGATAATCAACACAGCTGTCAACAAACAGCAAATCATCAATTTTTGATCGCATTTGCTAGCAGCAAATGCTGGCATTCGCTGGCTTCACTTGGGTACTGTCACATCAACCAGATCGAAAGCCAGCAGAACACCCAGCGATATCGCAAGCGATCTGATCACCACTGATCTTCTCACCAGCCACTGCAGACTAGGCCATATTGGTTTTGGTACTGTTTGATATTGAGCGAGCATCGCTGGCGAGAAGATTCCACGCATCGCTGTCCAATGTTGATTGCTTGCGATATTGCCTGTGCTGGCTTTAACCCATTAACTGTTAATTTTTTTAGTTCTAATTTTTCTCTATTAAAAGAAATTGGCCAAAAAAAGCATTTGACACACAAGGTTCCAGATGTAATATAACGTCCTACGCACTGTGAAGCGCCATTTCCTTGCACGGCATACCGGTACAATTATGACTTATGCAAGCTATTTGACGTAATATGACGTCCTACCCAGTTAACGGTTAACACTAGTGCAGTTTTTGAGACATCACGTTGATAATACATGTAGGTTCAGGTCGTGTAATTGGCCTCGATGCAAAAGATGCATTTATTTTGTCAAATTCTCGAACTCTGCATTAGTTTCAGAATGAAATGGTCCATGGACCATGTGCTCACCGGGTTGGACAAAATAGTCTAATGACAGAGGGAGGATGAGCAATCTGGGTCAAGTCATTCCCGTGTAGGACTTGGATGAATTTTGGGTTTATGCCACCTGGCGACCATATTGGATGTCCGATTGGGGCCAGAACTTCACATGCACACAGGGTTGTGATTAAGGATTTTTTGCTCTGAGTCCCACCACTTTCTTTGGACTCATTTTTATTTCAAGGCCCTTGATTTTATGAGTCCAAAACAAAAATGGTGGAGTCCGTATTCGAAATAAAGTTTTGGGACAAACTCTTGTGTTTCGTTAGTGTTTCTAAGTGAACGACAATATTTGATACAAAATCACTACCGGTATTGTTGAATCATTGGAAATATCTATGGCTGACTTCCTGAGTCTAATATTCTGGGAGTAGATGACTTCCATCTACAGGCCTTAAATTAGACCTCCATTTGGGCACTGCCACTTTGGCCTTGGAAACTTTCTGAATTTTAGGGGCACCAAGGCCACACCCAGGGGCACAAGGCCATTCTGAAGAAGGCACTGAGGGCACCACAGCCACAAAATATACTTCATGTTTTGCTGTCATTCCAATCATTTCTTTGCAAAGAAATGATAGACTCCACAAGTGAATTCAAATTTCCCGCCCATTACACCATATTAAACCAAGGTATTTTCTGATTGGCTCAGAGCCGCTCTTGAGATTTCTTCAAAATGTCAGAGTCAAACTCACCAGATAACTTGGCCCAAAAATGATTAATATAAAGTAAAGCTTGCAATGAAATCAATAGGGTATTGAACAAAACACCCAATTTGAGCCTCTCATTGTGTCCATCATCAGCTTATTTCTGTTAATTAGTCAGACTGGCTGACCAGAATCATCGTTACGATCNAAAGTAGGTCAAATCAAAAACCCGTTATATATGTTATGTATCCTTATTAGCTACACCTACGATAAAAATTTGGAGATGATCTAGTCATTAGTTCAGGAGTTATTGCACTTTTTGTGTTTTTGGTTTCCGCCACCTGGTGGCCAAACTGATAGTCGAATCGGACCGAAACTTGGTGTGGTGGGTCATCTGACCTAGGGGTATATATGTACCAAGTTTCAGATCAATAGCTTCAGCGGTTACGAAACGTGCCCTGCTAACGGACAACGACGACGACGACGACGACGGACGACGACGGACGACGACGGACGACGGACGCACAACCATTGTATAAGCTCACCACGGTGAGCTAAAAATCCCAAAATATGAGCACAACAGCCTCGCCATTGTTCAGGAAACCTTTTCTGTCAGACCTAGATTCCCAGGCGAACCAGGAACTTCAGTTACCGGTACAGCAAATTGGTGTAGCCCTCAACCAGGGACTTGCAGCTTAAGACCACTGATTTTGTTTTCATTGGATATTGCCGTAGGATCATCTAAAAGAAATTCCCTGAACACAGAAGAATTATATAGAGAATAGCTCTGCTTGGGGAAAAATATACCGGTTCAACATGTACGGTACAATAGTATTCTCAACTTGCTGAAAGCTTATATTCCGTATTTATATTCAACCGCATTTTATAGCCCAGAAAATAAGTTAACACCTGTGGATATACACCAGATATCCTGTATTGTATGACTTGGTATCAAAAGCCACAAGAAAATAACTGTTAGAAAGTCAACAAAGCACTTTCTAACTAAAATTAGCCCAGAAGATATATCATGCATGAATGAACACAGACATCTCCTCAGTGCATTCAGTGCAGGAATGGTGATCTTGCCCACGAATGGGTTATTAGTCCCGTGTGTTGATGATCTTTTGAAAAGTCAGTCAATCCAAATGAAAAATTCACATATCAATGACTGGTATAGTTAATGTCATTTGATGTAATTTGGCAGCGAGCACAATTACACATGAAATGGAGAATGGTAAAATAGGTAACACATTATGACTTGAAATTTTGAGATCGGGATGAATTTTCTGGGGATGAATTTTTTCCCTGGGGATGAATTTTCCCTGGGGATGAATTTTCCTTGGGGAAGAATTATCCGGGACGAATTTTTCGAGCGACAAATTTTCTGGGGATGAATTTTCCTGTAACACAGCTGCCACATCCTTATCAGAAGGAAAATTACCAAGGCTTATAAGTTTATTTCAAATTTAACTAAAGCGGGAAGCACACCAGGCAAGGTATCGCAATCGATCTGAACACCACCAATTTTATCACCAGCCACCGCAGACTAGGTGATATCGATTTTGGTATTGTTTGATATTGGGCGAGCATCGCTGGCGAGAAGATTCCACGCATCCCTGTCCAACGCACACCTGGCGTCAACAGCTGATTTTGCTCAGTGGCAACAGATCGCTCGCATTATTGCCTGGTGTGCTACCCGCTTTAATACTGTGATAGTTACTGGACTTCCACAGACCTGACCACCAGCGTTGTTTCAAAAACTTGAAGATGACTCACCTGAAAAGATAAAGGTTCAGAGAAATTAGAAGTAAATAAACAGATGACACACGGCGAATGATGAAAATGACAGTGACACTGTATTTTCAACTTTTATTTGATACAAGCATTGGATCCTAATCAACAAATTGTCCTTGGGGACAAATTGTCTGGGGACAAATTGTCCATGGGGATGAATAGACTCCACTCCAAAAGAGCGCAGCACCTGACGGGACAGCGTCATGACATCCCACACGTCATTTCTGAACACATGACGTGACTCGAAAAAAAATCCGGTTGTTTCAGCGATCATGACGTCGTGAAACAATCTGATTTTTTTGGTCTCGCCTCAAAACATCATGAATGACGTGCGGGACGTCTTGGACGCTGTCCCGTCAGGTGCTGCACTCTTTTAGAGGAATATCCTGTATTGTCCGGGGACAAATTGTCCGGGGACAAATTGTCCAGGGATAAACTGTCCAGGGATGAAATGTCCTATGGGATGAACTGTCTGGGGACAAATTGCCTGGGGACTATTTTCCAAGGACGAATTGTCCAGGGAAGAAAATGTCCTATGGGATGAATTGTCTGGGGACGAATTGTCCTGGAGGACAAATTGTCTGGGGACTATTGTCCAGGGACGAATTGTCCGGGGATGAATTGTCCTCTAACCCCATCAGGTATCCATACAGCATCCATCCTGGGTGTGAGAAATTTTGTGGGCCGGGGGTAAAGGGTGGCGGGGGGGGGG
>NMRB01000121.1:637571-652198 GCA_002633025.1 Notospermus geniculatus | reverse complement strand
CTACGATTGTTCCATGGATCATTATCCTTGCACTCGTTATTGCTGGCATCGTGATCTACGTCAGGTAGGCCTATCTTTGATTTTTTACTTCCTTGTCCATCCAGTTTGAAAGTTTGACAGTTGTCGTTATGCAGTGTTGTTACTGTAGGCCTACAACATAGAAACGTACATACATATAGAGGCTATGCAGATGACGTCATCAGCCCGCGTGCTGCGTTGTGACGCCATGTTGGATGGAACGTTCTGACATTCTGACGCCAGCACATCTGACGGTCTGGTCCGTCCATTTTCCATCCAACACGTGGCGGCATACCCATTGATGACGTCATTTGATGACGTCAGTGCATAGCCTCTCTACCAGGGAAGTGTCATCGCATATTTCGTTCAATTCCAGGCGAACTCGTGCGAAAAAAGCAAGAAACGCGATGCAACCAACGCGGATGCAGACATACCCACCAAACAGTGTTACAGGTACGCCGGCAGTAAGACCGGGACGTCTGCATGTTTGTTGTACAATACACGATTCTCGAATTCGCAGATCTGCACACTTCCGCCGAAATCGCAACCAGAACCTCGATCTGAAACCAGCTGACGTGACGCAATCCATGATTCAGCAATGGTCGAGTCTGACGCAACGTCGTCAAAGTCACTGTCGTGGGGTTTTCTGCGTTACGTCATTCAGTTTCAGACCGAGGTTGGTTGCGATTTCGGCGGAAGTGCGCAGATCTTTCTCGTTTCCGTCAATTTACGTGGAAAAATCCAATGGCCAATGGGGAACTTTCCTGCCGTCAGAGGCCACCACGAGTTAGCGGTCCAAGAACGTCATGAAATTTGACGTCACAGGGCAGAAACGCATGCCACAACGTCGTCCATAATGACGTGGGTGCCGTGGCTCACGTCTTTGACGTCAAATTTTGTGACGTTCTAGGACCGCTAACAGGCGCCCTCTAAAGCCCGCCGCACACGAGAGAAATTAGCTGAGTAAAATGTCATTCGGGGATTTTGACTCAGTCAAAAACCTCTCGTGTGCGGCGAAGGATTTTGGACGGTATACTTCCACGGTGACGTACCGTCACGTCACGGCGACGTGCCATGAAATGCCGTCATGTGATTTCTACGCATGCTCTGTAGCAAAATGACGCGAGTCAAATGACTCAGTCCCGCCGCACACGGTGAGGTTTTTTCCTCGCTAGCCAAAAATTATCAAACACGTTGAATATTTTGCTCAACGGCCGTTGAGGCAAAAAAAAACTCGCAAGAAATCTGCCGCACACGAGAGGTTTTTGACTGAGTCAAATGCCTCGAATGACATTTTGCTCAGCTAATTTCTCTCGTGTGCGGCGGGCTTAACGGCAGCAAAGTCTCCCATTTACGTGGAAAAATTCAATGGCCAAGGCAAATAGGCTATCAAGGCTCCCGGGCGTTAAAGGTAAAACAATGTTTTCTTTTCAGATGGAGGCAACGCTGGCATGACGCAAGCAGAAAACCCGGCATATATTTATCATCTTGGTAATGAGGAACCGATATATTTGAATGCTACCTCAGCAGTTGGAGGTACGGTTCATAAAGAGACTCGCCAATATGTCTTTCTCTACTGTCTGTACAATCTAACCAGCACCGGACATTTCGTGGGCCCGCAACAAGCGTTTACGGTTGAACTGGGAGGGAATTTTTAGAGACTTTCGGCAAGGCCCCGTATCGTCGATCCGTGTCACGTATGACGTGTCGGGCTAATGCATTTTCTATTAAAGTCATACGTGATACGTGATACGTGATACGGATCGACGATACGGTGCCTTGCCGAAAGTAAACAGACAGTACTTGAGGATGCCTAAAAAATGGGCATTAAGATGATGTGGAAGATTTGAACAGCTCCCGGGCTCGAAAGCCCTCAGTTGTCAGACTGGAATTTGGTAGACTTTACTGCCGTTAGAGGCCGCCACCAGTCAACTGTCCAAGAACGTCATGGAATTTGACGTCACAGAGAAGAAATGCACGCCATGACGTCATCCATTATGACGTGGGCGCCATGGCTTACGTCTACGACGTTGAATTTTGTGACGTTCTAGGGCCGCTAACAGGCTTACGTTTCCCGTGGATGCATCCGAAAATTGCCAAGGTCTTTCCATTTTGTGTTGACCTGTCATGGGTGATTTTTTTTCTTTTAGCTGGTATACACACCGACACTTCACGAGGCGAGACCGGGGCACGCCACCTTCATCGAGATAATGTGGATTCAGATTATGTCAACATGGGACCAAGCACTAAAGGTACGGTTCGCAAGAAATATTAGCGAGGTTTAGAAATCAAACGATAAACGTAAACTTTACGTCAACGTTATTTTTCATACTAAACATATTGGACTGGGTTTTATGGCATGCCATAGCCTCTTCAACTTCATGATTATGTATTTTCTAGAGCTGGAGGCCAATACTGAACCGTATACACCGGAGAATGCATATGCTGAATTGAATATCACGGTAAGCGAAAAGTTTTGATTGGTACTGAAAAACGGTTGTGACTATAGGTGCTGTCAGTCAGTTTGAACAATAGGTGTCGCTAAGGTCCAATTCAATGCCTAGCGGGCCGTTCATGGTTGAACAAAGGATAAGTGTCACACTTAGCCTTAAGTAGTTTTATGAATGTGGACCCAGGAGGATTTCATATCGGATTGGTCGCTAGAACTTTGCTGACATCTTTTGGCGATAAGCATGGCTGTCTGCTCCTGTTGTAAGAAAGTAGAGAGTTTTCGCAAAGCCCCCGAAACGTTGACGCGAACGTCTAGTATTGTTCGCTACTCTCTTCGCGGCATCGAACAATGGGATTGGCGTTCGCGTTGACGTTTCGGGGGCTATGCGAAAACTCTGTTATCAATTTTCGTACCGGAATTGTGTTCACATTTTTTGCAGCCATATGGGATTGCCCCTCCGCCCTACTCTGAATTGACCTTCACGGGACATTAGCTGCAGAACAAAGGAGATTTTGACCCTGTGATACCGTCCTTTGTATTATAGATCAGTTCAAACTAGGTCAAGTCAAATGACGTCACAGGCGACGTATCTAGAATGAGTCGTCCGCACAATGTTTTATCCCGACAGGGCGGCGCTGCGAGCGGTTGTACCGAAGACGTCAAAAACCATGCAAACCGACGTAATGACGTCGCGTCACGACGTCCTTGACGCAGTGCAACACGGACGAGACGTCGAAAAAAGGTACAACCGCTCACAGCGCCTCCTAGTGGCGGTAGTTCTACAGGTTCCTCATTAGAACAGTAGCGATGTGGAGAAGACAAAAAAACATGATGTATTTTAAGAAGTAACATTTACATTATTTGTACATCTCTTGTCATTTTAAAGATAATGTATCATGACTTCATTGTTTACATTCAGTGTTTGTAAACATAGATGTTTACATTATGTCATTTTGGATTTTTGGGACATTCCAACCCACAAGATGAATACTTTCGGTATCAAACGAATTTTTTATATTTAGAGGGACATGCAACCAACAACTTACTCATAAGACAAACAGAATGTAAATAAACAATGGTTTTCGTGGCACGCGAAAATCTTTAAGATAACCCTTGGAGGAATTATACTGACAGTATAATTCCTCCAAGGATAACCCTACAATTTATGAAATGAATATATAGGCCTATATATTTATACTATTTTATATATTAATGTCAAAAAGCAATACTAGTACTAGTAAATAAAATAAAGGATCATCTCCCTGGTCTTGGTTTCCATTGTTTATAGACTGGTACCCTGTCCGATCGACGTAACTAATGACTTTTGTATTGTGTTGATGTGACATTTGAAAATGTGTTGACTTTTGGAATGTCACGGACCAGAGGTCATCCATGATGACGTGGAGGCCATGGCTTACGTCTTCGACGTCGAATTCATGACGTTCTAGGACCGGTAACAGGCGACCTCTAACGGCAGGAACGTCTCCCATTGAGCGAAGAATAGCGAGCTATGAACGAAGATATCAGGCTTGAGTATTTCTGGCTTCATTCCAGATGCTTTGTAGTGCTTTAGAATACCTGATACGTGATTGACCCAGATACCATACCTTTTTCAAGACCACGGGGTATTAAAGGCCCTCTAGAGGCAGCTCGCTATTAGGCTACTAACAGTACTTCTACTATGCAACAGGTGGCGCTAGCCACCATGAACTCATGAATGGGGAACCCACATGACTGCAGATGGCGCAGTCAGTATAAGACCCGAATGACGTACTGACGTCACTTTTTTTCGCTGTTGACGTCACGTCGTCAAAGCATGTGTACATTTTTCTACACAATTTTCCGGGGAATTTCCCCAAAAGACGTTGTCAGTATTGGCATCCTGTGGCATTTCTGACGAAACAAAGCAGTGATATATGGAGAACTTTGAACATGAAACAGGACAGTGTAATTTAATCAAAATTGAACCAAAGAGAGTGGTTTATTTTGGGGCAAGAAGTAAATGGAAATACTGTTAGAAAATAGGACTTCCGGGTCTTACACTGACAGCGCCACGTCGTGGCGTAGTTCGGCGGGTTCCTCATTGTCAATCAAATGTTGACATTGATGAAATTTTACTTCAAAAATGNTTCCTAGACCGATTTTGCCAGGCAAGCTCAGATTTGGTGGATTGAGAAATCCGAATAGATTTAGATTTACGGCTGTCTCCCGTCCATTCTCTGATTATGAAAGCAGTCCTTTTCACTTTGACCCTGGCTCTAACGCTGTGGGAGGGCCATGGCATAGGTAAGGAATTGAATATTTGCTGTTCTCTCTTTTCCTGAAAGGAGCTTAGGCCTATGATTTCCCATCATTCCTTCAACCCATTTATTAAGGTGTGGTAATCGCCTCTATAGCGGTTCTTCACTGACGTCACAACGGCCACGTACATGTTGGCGTCAAATGGCCGACGACGACGTCAAAACTATGACATTTGACGTCACGATATGTGTGTTGACGCTGTGTTCATGCCGTGATGTCTCTTGACATTTTGACCGCCAATATGGCGGCATCGTGTCGTCATGGAAATGTGACGTCACGTGAAGAACCTCTTGCAAGCGTGCTGAATTTCTCCTCTATCATATGTAGGCTGGCCTACCTCTATCATATGTAAGCTGTGGTGCCTTGCACCTTGTTCCTTTGCAAGGGCAAGTAAAAGACCCCATCCAAGTGAGGAACATGAGTAACTTGAGATGGCCTCATCCGTACTTCCAGGGCCAATAATAGAGAGGTTTAGAAATTAAACGATAAACGTAAACGTCAACGACAACGTTATTTTTGTACCTAAAATGCAATATAAAATTTGGCTGATGTGTAGTATAAAAAATAACGTTGTCGTAAAGTTTACGTTCATCGTTTGATTTCTAAACCTCCCTAATGTATGGCGTCGGCGCTGACGGAAAAGTCAAAATACAAATATGTACAAATACATGTCGCAGTTTTGTTCCAAAATTTCTTGATTTGATATCGGATGATTCTGTACTTGATTTCAGTGCGGAATTACTGTTACCCAAAAGGTAAAGGAGAGTTGGTCATACAATGCCCGCGAGCGAATGACGTCATTCTCATAGCCACGATCAAAAGCCAAAAAGTTGCGGACAATTTCGACTGCAGCAAAATGAGCGGCGTGGACCAGACGAAATGGATGCGAGCGGACCCGTCCTATATTTGGATTTATTGTAACTTGAATATTGTGCAGTGCAAACGAAAGCTGAAGGATGGCTTTATAACGCGGCTTGATTATGACTGTGGTAAGTTCAAAGGATGTTGTTACTCGGTACAGAGAGGTTGCCTGAAGGGCCACAGTTAATAGACAAATCCCAAATTGACGTAAACGAGAAAGATCTGCGCACTTCCGCTGAAATCTCAACCACAACCTCGGTCTTAACCTGAATGACGTGACGCACAGAGAACCTCACGACAGTGACTTCGACGACGTTGCGTCAGACTCAACCATTGATGAATCCATGGATTGCGTCACGTCACCTGGTTTCAGATCGAGGTTGTGGTTGCGATTTCGGCGGAAGTGCTATCGCCTGGTTGCCGCTGGCTTCAGCAACCCATAAGATAAATTTTTATTGTTTCAGTCACCCTGGGCTCCATAACGAGCAGGTCCATGAACCTCTGCGCAAATGTCAAAACGATTCTCGACACCCCTGTGTACTTTCACAGTCCTGGCTACCACCCCACCCGCAAGGGCCTGTTCTACTTCGACTGGACTACAAAGTGTGTGTGTCGCATCGCAGCACGGCCTACCAACACCGTCTACAACTTCACGTTGTCGATTCACGACTCGATAACCGGGACTTCTGACGGTCCGAGTGTTAGATGGGGTCACTCCCGTGAGAACGTCTTCGAGGACATGGGAAAACATAGTATGGTCTCCTTAAAGCGCATCGCATCCGACGTTTTCGTTTATTTCATCCCCGAGTCGGACAGGAAAATGGGATGGTTTTGGATGAAACTCGAAAGCCAGCGTAAGATTTTATTTCTTGCACATTTTCTTCTTTCCCGAAATTCACAAATTCGCAAATCTCACTGCCATAAATATGTATTTCTTACATGTCTTAGTATTCTCATACTAGATGTGTGTTGACGCTGTGTTCATGCCGTGATGTCTCTTGACATTTTGACCGCCAATATGGCGGCATCGTGTCGTCATGGAAATGTGACGTCACTTGAAGAACATCTTGCAAGCGTGCTGAATTTCTCCTCTATCATATGTAGGCTGGCCTATTTCTCCATGTCCATGGACCTGGTCATCATTTTTTGCTGAGCCATGTCGCAGCCTAGTGGTCATGACATTCGCTTAGCAAGCGGCAGGTCCCGGGTTCGAATCCAGCCCGCGCCATATGGGGTTTCATTCCCGGCATGGACAGTAAGCTGTGGCCATGCACCTTGTGTCTTTGGAAGGGCAAGTAAAAGACCCAATCCAAGTGAGGAACATGAGTAGCTTGAGATGGCCTCTTCCATACTTACCAGGGCCAATAATAGAGAGGTTTAGAAATTAAACGATAAACGTAAACGTCAACGACAACGTTATTTTTGTACCTAAAATGCAATATAAAATTTGGCTGATGTGTAGTGGAAAAATAACGTTGTCGTAAAGTTTACATTTATCGTTTGATTTCTAAACCTCCCTAATGTATAGCGTCGGCGCTGACGGAAAAGTCAAAATACAAATACATGTACAAATACATGTCGCTGTTTTGTTCCAAAATTTCTTGATTTGATATCGGGTGACAAACTCCTCACAGCGCCACCTATCTCCATTCTTCCGATATAGTGTCACTGCTAGAAGTGACTTCCATATTGATGACGTCATAGATCCAAGGNTCAAATGCTGTTGGAAGGCTGTCGGACTATTTAGAACGCAGTCGGACTATTTAGAACGCAGTAAGAATGCAGATAGAATACACTTCAAATGCTGTTCGATATTTCTACACTTGGAACGCACCTCGATAGTTTTGAACATGCTCAAAACATTCTGACAGACCACAGGAACGGGCCGGAACATTACGAACGCAGTCGGAACCCAGTCAGAATTTTTAGAATGCACTTCGATTCTCCAGGAATGAACTACGAATTGTCATCGATGACGTCATAGATCCAAGGGCAGTAATCGAACGGTACGAAGGCGTCTGATGACAGTGACCATGGTGACGAGCGTCCTACTTTCCAGGCTCAGGTCAAAATGGCGGCTGTTGCCGAGACACTCTGTTGAGCAAGTCCTTTCTGAAACTGTCTCAGAATGTGGGCCAGGTTGTAGTTTTAAATTAAAAGAGTGTACACATGGGAACTTTTCATCATCTCTGATCGCGCAAGAATCATGATGTGATGGTATCCCTTCCCACAGGCTATGGGGAACCCATTTTAAGTCGTATTTTTAAATTTCGTCAACCGGCGTCCGCCATGATGGTTGCTATGAACAAACCTGACTACACTGACGGCGTGATCATCGCACATGACAGAAATAGTTCCTGACAAATAACTCGACTACTGTCACATTTTATTGACTGTTCGTAAAAGGGACGAAAACCAGCAATATTTAGTCGATAAAGTAACTTTTAGGAGTAAAATTTTTACATTTAAAACAGCGGCTTAGCCAGCTGAAGAAATCAAGATGGAAGTCACTTATGGCAGGGACAGTATTGACGACCGGAAGTAGGCAATCTGGACATGCGCAGGAGGTTGACAATGTCGGTGACTGATTTGTTCCACGCGGTCGTGCCTCAGACGCAAAGTGATCTGGAGAAGTCAGTTGCCGCCTGTTTTGTCCCGTCGCAAGGTCGACTTGACATCAGCATAACACTATGGGCCATATTCATAAAGCAAGGGTGTTTAGCCTAATCAGCGTACAAATTCTGCATTACACAGCTTAAAGGCCTAGAAAACGACATCTATTGTTCTCCCTTCTGTATGCCTGATCTCTGGCATACCCACAAGATGATCACACGCGTCTAACTTTCCTGCGTCTCAGTGTGGGAGGACAAAAGAAAATCCCGTACCTCAAGTAAGTTTCGGTGAATGCGATTGGCTCACACCGCACACGTGGCCATGAGGAATTTTGGCATGTCGACCGCTCTGACGTCACCAAAGGTGCGACATTTCATGAAATGTCGACCGGCAATGACCGCCACTTTTTTCACTCTCTCGGTTCGCAAGTTTGAACGTCTATAGAACAAATGCATACTCTTCAAACGGAAAAATACCACTCACAATCTCATTACTTGGCAGTAAGCAGTAGCCTTGATGCAAAATGGTTAACTCAATGCGTCCCAAACCAGTGTTTGAAACACTAGGCCGGAGCCAGTCGGCACACCTCAGTCATGTCAGTCCAGTGCGGACGGCGGACGCCTATCCACTGTGGATGCATTGCGTCACGTCGCTTGATAAGTGATTCTAATTTTTCATAAAAGAAATTGCTTTCAATCAACTCGACTTTCGGTACGGGATAAAAAATATTGCCCTCCATGGAGGGCAACATTTTTCTAGTGTTGGAGAAATTCTAGACAAGCCTGCCTGATCGTTTAAAAAGCCCCACTGTATTGAATTTGAAAAACGCAAATCATCGCCGGTGCATGTGGCCAGAGGATGGAATTTTGCTGGGCGTCTGCATGGGGGAATATGTTTGGAGGGGGCCAACTCCTTGGGCAATAATCTACGCCTATGTGGGAAGCAGATGGCAGCAGTTTTATGTGTTAAAGTTCGTGATTTCTAATCGCCCTTGTAGCGTTTTTCATCTGCTTTTCTAAATATAGAATCTCTCGGAGGGCACGCTACAAAGTAGGGTTCGATACACTACTATGAACAACTAAGTCTCATATAAAAATCATATAAATTTATTGAAACATCTCCGAATAATTGTACAAGTGGTAGCATGAGTGAAGAACTCGTTTGACATCACGTGTTTGATGTAATAATGACGTTATGTATCCATATGATAATCCATGCTAGGCTGAGATCCCCTTTAAGTTTCATGTAGACTAATACACTACACGATGTATACGATGTATACTGTATGTACTACGTGACACACACGCGCATGCATGACTACTGACGTCATCATGCTGATCGGGACCACGGGACGTGTCTACATATCAACACCAATGTAATGCACCCTTTGAACTCACAGGAATGAATGACCCAACGTCCCGCCCGACGCGGTATTTATACTTTTCTGACGTACCCACAATGCACCGTAAAACCCCAAATTGACCAATCACGACGCAGGATTTTCCCAAATTTCATAGGCCTAGAACACGGACCTCAAATTCAACACGCTGTAACTTGAGAACCACAACAGATATCGAAAAATCCCGCGGACCAAATTTAGATAACATACTCAAAAATCACTCACAAGAGTTTGGTAGCAAAATATAAAGGTTAACCCGCGGAACCTGATCATTTAACGAGAGGGACCCGCCCGAGGCGGTACCAAAAATGAAACAATCGAGTTCACACCTGACAACGGTTACCAATAGTTACCTGGTTACGGCACTGTAGGCCAAGAGTTACCGCGAACAAAGTAAGTTTTCCGTACTTTTGCAAATTTATCCAAGGTAAACCATTATACCATTAGAAAGCTGAGATTTTCTACTTTCATACACGTAAGTATCATAACCAGATTAATTTCTGGGATTTAGTAATCGACAAGTGAAACACAAAAGATTTATCGTAAACAGCGCAATGCACGGTATCCAAGATGGAGGACCANAGTAGTTCCAGAAATATCAACTTGAGAAGTCGCAAAGCGAGGATCGAGAAGTAGGTCAACGACACACGGGCCTAGTACATCAATGTACAGCGGACTGATTTTAGCATTACGTCATAGCGCAATACAAATACACTACGATAGTACAGCAGCATAGCCAAGGCCAAAGTGCATGAAGTGCAAGGTCAAGGATGAGGTCCAAATCAAAACAATGTGCAGCGATTTAGCACAGGTTGATTAGAGTCGATCACTGATAGACATTGACAAAATTTAAATGATGGTCAGATTCGTCACACAGCCCTCCACTAAAATTCATTGCATGAATTTAACAATTTACCATCATGCAAATTTTGTCATACAAATCCCAATAGTCACTATGCGAGACACGGATTTAACCTCAGTCCTGTAAGCAAAACGTATTCTTTGCAACGAGAATTGAGTCCACCAGAAACGTTTATTAGTCATTACGTAATATCTAAACAGGAAAATGAATCCATATAGCGTCAGGTAATCCACAGTTCGAAATTCTTCGAAACTCTTTAACAGGACAATTAACAAGCCAAACCATCGTAACTTGAAATACAGAATTCCAGCGTCAGTTTCGCGGACACATAAGGAACAAATAATACTTCTCTATCGATATCACTATTAAATCCTATGAATTACGTATACATCGAACGTAGCGTCATTTCCGCAATCACGTATCCAATAGGCGTATCATCGTACATAGCAACGTTATTCCTCAAGCTGCATTTTTTCGATTGTAAATCCACTTAAAAATCAACTCAACCACACAGGAACCTCATTAAAAACTCGTCTTCTTCTTTCGAATTTTCTCCAATTCGCTTGACCAGCAAGCNTCGTTTCTCCAAAGGGGGCGCCCTTGGCCTATGACCAACACTGACTGGTTATGACCACAGCACTCACAGTGATGTGGTCAGTATTAGTTTTGCAGAAATTCTATCCATCTATTAAGATCCATGCTTTTAAGGGGGCGGTAGTGGAAACATACAGCGCCGTTTTAGTGCGGCGGGCGAAGGTTGAACCGTCTTATTTATGAATAACCATGTATTGTTAATAAAATTAGGCGTCAAGGACAAGCTGATCATGGTTCGTTGCCAAACCTACACTCTTTCAAAAATATTGTCCAGCACAATGCTTTTGTACACCCGGTGCGTCCGTGCGCATAGGCCTATTTTAATGACAATAAGGAGGTTACTTTAATAGCCCGCGTATTTCGAAAAGCGTAGGCGTGTTTAGGCCAAAATATGAAAATGTTGGGAAGACTTTTCTCGTCCATCAGGCATCGCGCTTCAGTGGTTTCTTTTCATTTGGCAGCAGTATATTTGTGCGCAGGGCGCGACGTTGAGATTTTTTCACTATTCAACAGGATTCGGGAGATATTCAAAAAGTTCATTTTTGACCAATTTTTGGCACAAATTACATAATTATCATTACTAAGAATTAGAATTTGCAAATTATCTCAACGTCGGCACCTGCACATATGTATTCCCCAACATTTGGTGATAAAACGCCAGGTCCCAGTCGCGTTGTTGCCGAGAAATCTATGACGAAAAAGTCAAATGGGGGGTCTCATTGTTTGCTTAATTAGCTGATTAATGAAAGATGAAAGCACATCGTTTACAATTCAGATGTGTAGAACAAGAGTAGCAATTTCATAGAAATACATGAAATCGATGCTACCTTTTTGCTTGAAGAAAATATGAATTGTTTTCAGTCGCCATTTGCAGTGCGCTTCCTTATGGCTACCGCCCCCTTAATTGGGAACAACGTTGGCGAGAATTTGACCACACGTGCCCTTTTTAACTTGTTACAGTCGTCAGGTCCCTGGTCGCGCCTACCATGCCAGTGGATAGCTTTGAACCTTGGGCTCATGACGGTCATAAAAACTTAGAAATCTGTAACTGCTCAACGGAATACTCGGATGGATAATACATGTATTTCTTTATTCATATAAAACAACTCAATACATTATTGTTGAGATGAGTGATTACAGGCTGTTTAATTGATTGAACAGCAAATCCTGGGCAGCCTGTGGTTCGCGGGTACACGGAAACCGTCCTGCCGAAGCTCTTTAATAGCTCACCCTGGTGAGCTAATGAATGAGTAGAGAAAGAAGGCCATACAAAGCGCTTCGTGCAGGATGACCTGGAAATGCCGCTTAATTTTCTTTACCATTGGTGTTATCATGGTGTTATTCATGCTACTGTATAATTTATATAGCTGTATGTATGAAAAACTTGATTCCTATGTAGGTCAGAAATTAAGGTGATCATCATAGTCTGGGAGACACCAGGACCTACATGACCTATGTGCAGCACAGAACACTCTAAGCCACGGCGTCAACTCAATGCAAGCCACGAAGATGGAACATCAAAATGAGGTAAGAGTTTCTAAGGTTCGAAATAGTCAACCAGCGACAAAGCTGTGATGGCAGGTCGAAACGGCCACGGCACAGGACAGACGGCGACTGTTATGATTCCTTGCCCGCAGATACCGCCTGTTCCACGGATCAAAAACAGCAGGGATATGTTCAAATTCTGCGACACGACGAATCATAAAATACATTCGAAGTCGACCTGAACGTAGCTACCATTTTCCGTTCGCACACAGTTTGAGCCCGTTCGGCAACATTTTCAAGAACGTATACATTTGTACTGAGAAGTTTGGTGTGATGGGGCATTACCTGTCGTCTTTTCCGTCGTGGCGCAGGCAATCTTTATGCCTGCCGCACACGAGAGAAATTAGCTGAGCAGAATGCCATTCAAGGATTCTTTTACTCAGCCAATTTCCCTCTCGTGTGTGGCGAGTTTTTTTTGTCTCAACTGACCCTGAGCAAAATATTCAACATGTTTGATATTTTTTCCTCGCGAGGAATTTTCCTCACCGGAAATTAGAAAGGAAGGGTTGTGGCGAAGGATTTTATGATGATATGAAAAATAACTTTAATAATGCAGCAAGTTTGGATAATGCGGGGGCAATGTGAATTTTAGTGTACGGTACATGTAGTTGTACGATTATAGTGTACGGTAGTTTGTACGATTTAATGTACGATAGCGATATCGCCAACTGTGCGGTGGCTGGCGGCAAGATCGGCGGCGATTAGGTCGCTTGCGATATCGCCTGGTGTGCTGTTGGGTAAGTTACATGTAGATGAACCGCCCAGCGAGTCGTATTTGGATCGGCTGGCTTTTTAAATAATTTGAACAAGGAATATTAAGCTCAGAAGTCTTGTGGTAGTGTGGTGTAGATCGTGTACACGGGGAGGCCTACGGACACACGGTGTAGTCGACGTGACCCTACAGTTATTTGAATCAAACAACACTGAATGTGTTCAATTCAACACAATTTCATGGTGTGGTTCACTAACTATCGAGCACAACTGTATAGAAGAACACACATTTTCACCTGTCATAGATCAGTTCAAACTAGGTCAAGTCAAATTTTCAAATGCTCCCTTCTCGTCTGCAGATTTTGAACAGAAACTAAAGCCTCCCATGCCCACTCCCATGACGACAGTGATAAAATATCCAATATATTTCATAGAAGTAATGTTGTATTTCTTTTCAGTCCTCGCTATGCATCCTTCGCGGAGAGAGGACCCCGGCCGTAGACGGGAAGCTATTGCACGAAATCTTCGAGGATATCGCCCGAGAGTCACCGGAAGCCCCGGCCATCTACTACGAGGGCAAGTCCATGTCATTCGGGGAGCTGAACAAACGGGCCGACCTAATCGCCTGTCGGCTGCAGCACGAGATGACGGGTATGGTGACCACATTAAAGACCGATAGGAACCCCCTGATCTGTGTTGCGATGCCCCCGAGTGAGAAACGCATCATTACCGTCTTGGCAGCGTTCAAGTTACACATGGCATTCCTCCCACTCGAGCCGGCCATCCCCCCGAATCGAGTCTTGCAAATAATCCGAGAGGCGAAGCCTGAGATTATCGTTTACGCCGGTCTGTATGCAGACCTATTCAACAAAACTAGCATCTACAGCGAAAGTGTCCGACTTCTCGATTACGATCTGTTGGGTGACAAACTCAAAATGCTGGCAACGTATCAAAAAGGGAACGAGCAAGATCCGTTGGCTGCTGTGTTGTATACGTCTGGTAGTTCTGGCGAATCCAAGGGTGTCCGCCTTCGGCATAGCAACCTCTTGAATCGTCTGCGTTGGCAATGGCGTCAGTTCCCATTCAGCGATGGTGAGGTTGGAGCTGCAAAGACCTCATTTCTTTTCGTAGATAGCTTGACCGAAACATGGGGATGCCTGCTTAGAAAGATACCCATTGTTATTATTCCTAGATCAGTTGTGCAGAACCCGGAATCGCTCGTCAAATCTCTGACTGATTATGGAGTTACTAGACTTGTTGTGGTGCCAACT
>NMRB01000121.1:584643-611067 GCA_002633025.1 Notospermus geniculatus | reverse complement strand
ACGCCAAGTTCAACGACAGGTGATGTTAATGGTCTTTCGACAAGACTTTCATGTATCTGCCCTAAACTCACGACAGTCCGTTTCAAAAATTTACCCCACACAAATTAACTTTAATCATGATAAGGGACAAATAATTACTTGCACATTTACATTCGAGTGTTATTATTCAATCAGTTAATCACGGGCAGTTAATCAATTAATACTGAGTCTGTGTTTTTTACCTAGCGGGGTTTTGTTTTATACTGGGTCTGTGTTTTTTACAGATCTCATGTCTTCGTTTTATACACACCCTACGTGCGCTTATGGACCATACAATTAATTTGCAAGAAGGTGTCGGCATATGATTTGCCAGAAAGCATTAATACTAATAGCCGGAAGGCCCACTCCAGAACACAGCAGAATAAAATGAGAACGGGCGTTCGTCCGTGTGAGTAGGCCTACAAATATGGCAACTCAATTAGGTGGGGCTATGCACGACTCTAGGATTTACACTGGACAACGGGATGCACCCTACGACAGTGCCACTCCAGTTTCAACTGGCCAGAGAATCCAATGTTACACTTTGCGCACGTGAATGGTGGAGGTTCAGAATGTTTCTGCTCGTGTTGTAGGAGAGGTATCGTTCCGTGTTGAAACCCATTATCACACTGCGAACACTGGTAAAAGTTTCTGTGCTACATATGGGCAGTACGCTGGTGTTGCAACATCCCTGCTGTTGTAACGAACCGTTTTGGACACCGGTCACACCCGTACGGCTTTTCCTTATGAAACCGACGATGATGACTGGTCAAGCCACTTGAGCACGTGTAGGACTTATCACACAGCAAACACTGGAAAAGCTGTGCGACATGGAAGTCCAATCGTGACGCAATATCCGCTCGCAATTCAACGAGCCGTGGTTTTAGAGCCAGGTCACACCCGTACGGCTTTTCCTTATGAATCCGACGACGATGACGGGCCAAGCCACTTGAGCGGCTGTAGGACTTATCACACTGCGAACACTGGAAAAGCTGTGCGACATGGGAGTCCACTCGTGATGCAATATCCACTCGTGATGCAATATCCGCTCGCAATTCAACGAGCCGTTTTGGACCCAGGTCGCACCCAGACGGCTTTTCCTCCAAATAATTCCAACGATGACTGCTCAAGTTATCTGAGGTCCTGAAGGACTGCTGACAGCAATCCTCACAGGAGAAGGGTTTTTCGCCAGTAGGCCTATGGACTCGTTCGTGGGCGACCAAGTAATACTTTTGGCGAAATCGTTTGTTACAAATTTGGCATTGGAATGGCTTTTCCCCCGTGTGGACAGTGATGTGTGACTCAAGGCGACTCCTATGTCGAAAGCTTTCCCCGCAAAAATCGCATTTAAATGGTGGAACATTCGAATGTGTCAAGTCTCTTGAGTCCGCATTCCCACATGACTTGTCGGACACGACGTCCGATTTGGCCATCTCGTCCAACGTCATATTATCCATTGCCCTTCGAGTTGAAGCCCGAGCTTCAGTGGTCGCAGCCTCCAATTCTAACTTCACTTTAACTGCCTCTTGGGCCAGTTCATCTCGGATGTCATCCTTTTCTTCTCTTTGAAAACTTTCAGTTGATGCTTTTGTCTCGGTTTCATCATCCTCACAGCTGACTGGGGCAGAATTATGAAGCGATTGGTGAAAGAAGAAATCGTCCACGAGGCGGAAACCAATGTTACACTTCGTACAAATTGACAATCTGTGCCCCTCCCACCAATCCTGCTGTGGAACGGGCGTATGAAGCTGCTGGTGCGACGAAAGTTCGTTTGTGGTGGCAAAATTGATGGAACAAATGTCACATTCGAAAGGTTTCAGATGTCCACCGTCGGTTTTCTCCTGCAACACGATTTTATCAGCGGCTTTTCTTCCAAGGTCCCCCTCGAACAGCGGTGTGGGGACATTGTGAATCGACCTCGCTTGTGGCGCACTCTGCCGTTTAATCTTCGAACCAGATTCTGATGAACTCCAGTCGTCATTATCACCTTCCTCAACCTCCTGTTTGAATTCACAGATATCTGGAGGCTCTGATTTCACGCCAGGCTCGGTCTTGAGAGGGAAGGCACCAGATGTTTCATTCTCGAGGTCAGGTCGCATCTTAAACATGTTAAACGGAGAGGAAACGTACGAACACTCACCGCTCTGGTGATCCAGGCACAATTGGCAAATTGGCCTATCTTCCATTGCTTGTGTTACCACGATCGATCGGGCCATTCACATGCCTGATGACGTCATCTAGCGCAAAACTACCGGTACATGTAGCTTTGTGAAAGCCTTTGAAAATCAATTGAGAGAAAAAATTGAGAAAACAAATTGAAGACACATTCTTCAGATGGTTCACAGGAACAAGCTTTCTTCAAATAATTTTCAGTCAGTACAATAGGATGTGCCATAGTGTTAGACTGGTTCTTGTCTTTGCCGCGCCACTCCTGCGGCGCTACTGTCCGTTCCTCAACTCAAGGTTTGTCCATTGTGCGACGCTCAAACTGTAGCAGATGAATTTCATTATTTTATGAGTGTTCACACTTCCGAGACTCGAGCCTCAACTCACTGTGGGCAGATATTATTGTCATCACCCAAACATTCTTAACAATGTGTCCAGCTAGCCTACTTTTGTAAATCAATAGTCAACACTTTCAAGGGCTAACCCTTGCCTCGAATTACACATGTATATACCTCAACAATTGTAGTGTCAATTGTCCCTCAACAAATATTTGAATTTTTATATTTTTAACCTTGCCAAGGATTTGTGGAATAACTGCTGTCATTTCAAACAAATTGTACTGCTGTACTCTTGTACCTTACTGTAAGCTGGTAAGGTCTGAGTTTCAATAAATTTCATTTCATTTTAAATGAAATGAATACCGCGAGGTCAGAGGCCTGGTCGTGCATTGTTTTGAGTCATTTTCTTACTGTGTATCCGTAACTAGAGATCATGCCAAGTAAAGCTGCGTTTACCAGACATCCGGAATGCGGTATAGGGACGCGGAATCCCCGGCGGAAGCGATATGTCGTATGTATTTTCCGCTTCCGCAATCCACATTCCGCGTGTCAGCTAAACATAGCTTTAAACGACAGGTGAATTCCAATGGTCTTTCGACAAGACTTCTTTCCTGAAGTCATGACAGTCCGTTTCAAAAATTTACCCGACGCAAATTAACTTTAACATGATAAGGGAGAAATAATACATGTGCATTTACATTTGAGTGCTACAGTCATGTATTATTCAATACGCTAGTCAAACAAAATAATTACGTCAATGACAGATTGTTTTATGAAGAACTGTGTCGGCGTTTATGACTTTTGAGAGAGAGGACTCTAGCAGGAAGCCCTTTCCACACACAGACAATAAAACACGAGAAGGGAACGGGCCTTGGTCCGACGGCATGTGAGTAGGCCTACAAATATGGCGACTCAATTCGGTGGGGTTTTGCACGATTCTCCCGCTGGTTTTACACTGGAGAATGCGATGAATGCATCCTATTACAGTGCCACTCCAGTTTCAACTGGCTAGAAAATCCAGCATTACACTTTCTGCACGTGAATGGTGGAGGTTCAGAATGCTTCTGCTCGTGCTGTAGGCGGTACCATTTGGTGGTGAAAACCCGATCACATTGCGAACACTGGTAAAGATTCTGTGCAACATGGACAGTACGCTGGTGTTTCAACATCTCTCCTGTTGAAATGAACCGTTTTGGACACCGGTCACACCCGTACGGTTTTTCCTTATGAATCCGACGATGATGATCGGTCAAGCGACTTGAGCTCGTGAAGGACTTATCACATTGCAAACACTGGTAAGGAGCCTGTGCGACATGGACAGTACGCCGGTGTTTCAACATCCCTCCTGTTGAAATGAACCGTTTTGGACACCGGTCACACCCGTACGGTTTTTCCTTATGAATCCGACGATGATGATCGGTCAAGCGACTTGAGCTCGTGAAGGACTTATTACACTGCGAACACTGGTAAAGTTCCTGTGCGACATGGGCAGTCCGCTCGTGATGCAACATCCCTGGCAATTCAACGAACCGTTTTGGACCCACGGGCAGGTCGCACCCAGACGGCTTTTCCTCCAAATGAATCCAACGATGACTGCTCAAGTTACTTGAGGTCCTGAATGACTGACCGCAGTCCTCACAGGAGAAGGGGTTTTCGCCAGTATGGACTCGTTCGTGGGCGACCAAATAATACTTTTTGCGAAATCGTTTGTTACAAATTTGGCATTGGAATGGCTTTTCCCCCGTGTGTACCGAGATGTGAAACTTAAGACGACTCCTATGTCGAAAGATTTTCCCGCAAAAATCGCATTTAAATGGTGGAACATTCGAATGTGTCAAGTCTCTTGAGTCCGCATTCCCACATGACTTGTCGGACACGACGTCCGATTTGGCCATCTCGTCCAAAGTCATATTATCCATTGCCCTTCGAGTTGAAGCCCGAGCTTCAGTGGACGCAGCCTCCGATTCTAACTTCACTTGAACTTCCTCTTGGGGCAATTCATCTCGGACGTCATCCTTTTCTTCTGTTTGAAAACTTTCAGTTGATGCTTTTGTCTCGGTTTCATCATCCTCACAGTTGACTGTAGAATCATGAAGCGATTGGTGAAAGAAGAAATCGTCCACCAGCCGGAAACCAATGTTACACTTCGTACAAATTGACAATCTGTGCCCCTCCCACCAATCCTGCCGTGGTACGGGCCTATGAAGCTGCTGGTGCGACGCCAGTTCATTTGTGGTGGCAAAGTTTATGGAACAAATGTCACATTCGAAAGGTTTCAGATGTCCGCCGTCAGTTTTTTCGTGCAACCAGGATTTATCGTCGGCATTTCTTCCAAACTGCCCCTCGAACAGCGGTGTGCATGGTGTGTGGATACCAGCAGGGTCAGGGATCGACAACGCTTGTGGCGCACTCTGCCGAAAAATTTCCAAACCAGATCCCGCTGAACTCCAACCGTCATTGTCCCGGTCATTGTCACCTTCCTCAACCTCCTGTTTGAATTCACAGATCTCTGGAGGTTCTGATTTCACGCCAGGCTCGGTCTTGAGGGGGAAGGCACCAGATGTTTTATTCTCGAGGTCAGGTCGCATCTTAAACGGAGAGGAAACAGGGGTACGAACACTCACCGCAGCGCTGAGATATCCATGCACAATTGACAAATTGGGCTATCTTCCATTGCTTGTGTTACCATGATCGATCGGGACGTTGACATGCCTGATGACGTCATTAGCGCAAAATTTGAATCTAGCTGTTGTGAAGTCAATTGAGGAAAAAAAAAGAGAAAAAAAAGAGAAAACAAATTGAAGAAAATTCTTGAGGTGGTTCAGAGGGAACAATCTTTCTTCAAATAAATTGCAGTCAATACAATAGAATGTGAGAAAATTTGAACAGGAGATGCTGGACTGGTTCCTATGTGTGCCGCGCCACTCCCGCGGCGCTACTGTCCATTCCTCAGCGCCGCGAGGTCAGAGTTTGGGAACACATAAAACAAGTTCCCCTCACTGGTGTATTGTAGTGAAAGCTGATCTGAATTTGGCCAACATTTTCGTACTTCAGTCTGAACACTGGTGTTTCACAGAATAAAGATCAGGCCAAGTTTAACGACAGGTTGTTTTAAAATCATGCCCTTTCGACAAGACTTATCTTCTCTTAAGTCATGACAGTTCCGGCAGGGGCGTAGCTAGCTTTTTTGGCCTGGGGGGGGGGGGCAAAAGGTCCTCTGGGGGNTTTTCCGGACCACCTGGGGGGGCATTAGCCCCCCCCCCCCCTGCCCCCCCTCTAGCTACGCCTCTGTCCGGTGTAACGTTTTTCAGTGTGGTCCGTGTGCCAGTGTGACAGTTCAATAGATTGACGAAATAAGCGGCGACTGGACAATGAGCGACACACAGAGAAACAGCGAGTCCATTTCCCAGTGTGTTCCGAACAATGGAAGTCACACCGAAAAACGACCACACTGAAAAACGTTACACCTGTTTCAAAAAATTACCCGACGCAAATTAACTTTAATCATGATAAGGGCCAGGTAACACATGTGTATTGTTTATTTTATTGAGTTCTATAGTATTATTCAATCAGCTAGTCAAATAAAATTATTGTGACGTCAATGACAGATTGTTTTATGAAAAACTGACACGCGTGCTCATTATAGACCATCCAATTTCTTTTTGCAAAAAAGTGTCGGCGTTTATGATTTTTGAGAGAGGACTCTAGCAGGAAGACCTTTCCACCAGAACAATAACACGTGAACGGGCCTTGGTCCGAGGGCGTGTGAGTAGGCCTACAAATATGGCGACTCAATTCGATGGGGTTTTGCACGATTCTCCCGCACGCACTGGAGAATGCGATCATGGCGATGCATGCATCCTACGACAGTGCCACTCCAGTTTCAACTGGCTAGAAAATCCAATGTTACACTTTGCGCAAGTGAATGGTGGACGTTCAGAATGCTTCTGCTCGTGTTGTAGGAAGTGCCATTTGGTGTTGAAACCCCGATCACATTGCGAACACTGGTAAGGTTTCTGTGTGAGATGTGCAGTACGCCGGTGACGCAACATCCCTTCCGCTGAAATGAACCGCTTTGGACACTGACCAAAGTCACACGCGTACGGCTTTTCCTGATGAATCCGACGATGACTACACAAGTTACTTGAGCTCCTGAAGGACTGAAAGCAAACCTCACAGAAGAAGGGTTTTTCGCCAGTATGGACTCGTTCGTGGGCGATCAAATATTCCTTTATGCGAAATCGCTTCTTACAAAGTTGGCATTGGAATGGTTTTTCCCCCGTGTGCACACTGACGTGCAACTCCAAACGACTCCTATGTGGAAACCTTTTCCCGCAAAAATCGCATTTAAATGGTAGAACATCCGAATCTGTCAGCAAGTCCCTTGAGTCCACATTTCCAAATGATTTGTCAGACACGCCGTCGGCGTCCGATTTGGCCGTGTCGTCCAACATGTCCAAAGTCATATTATCCATTGCCCTTCGAGTTGAAGCCCGAGAATGAGTGGCCATTCTCTTCCTAGTCGTAGAGAATTTAGATCCAAGTTCGGAGACATCCTTCGTTCCTCCTGGGAACCCCTCTATCATGTCCGTGGGATGAGTTTCAAATGCGAGATTCCAACTCGCACATTCCGCGGACGCAGCCACGGCCTCAAACTTTCCCCTGTCCGTTTCACTGTCAGCTTCATTGCTGATTAAAGGTAGGCCTATATCATCCATTGCCTTTCGAGTTGTGGCCTGAAATTTACTTGCAACATCATTCCTAGCTCTACCAGCAGACCAAAAAGAGTTTTGTTCGGAGATAATGTCCTTCGTTTTCCCGCCAATTTCAGCTTCTGGGATCGTTTTTCCCGCAAATTCAGCTTCAGGGTACGCCACCATTTGATGAGATTCCGAACCTGCATATTCAGTGGTCGCAGCCTCCAATTCAAGCTTCACTTTAACTTTCTCTTCTTGGGTCAGTTCATCTCGGATGTCATCCTTTTCTTCTCTTTGAAAACTTTCAGTTGTTGCTTTTGTCTCGGTTTCATCATCCTCACAGCTACCTGCAGACCCATGAAGCGATTGGTGAAAGAAGAAATCGTCCACGAGCCGGAAACCAATGTTACACTTCGTACAAATTGTCAATCTGTGCCCCTCCCACCAATCCTGCCGTGGTACGGGTGTATGAAGCCACTGGTGCGACGCCAGTTCGTTTGTGGTGGCAAAACTGATGGAACAAATGTCACATTTGAAAGGTTTCAGGTGTCTGCCGTCAGTTTTCTCCTGCAACCAGGATTTATCATCGGCATTTCTTCCAAGGTGCCCCTCGAACAGTGGTGTGTCGACATCGCGAATCGACGTCGCTTGTGGCGCACTCTGCCGAAGAATGCCCACACCAGATTCCCCTGCACTCCAGTTGTCATTGTCACCTTCCTCAACCTCCTGATTGAATTCGCAGATATCTGGAGGCTCTGATTTCACGCCAGGCTCGGTCTTGAGAGGGAAGGCACCAGATATTTCATTCTTGAGGTCAGGTCGCATCATAAACGGAGGAAGCGTAAAGTGAACACTCACCTCTCATGTACCAGTAAACGACTGGCAAATGGGGATATCTTCGCCTGCTACGATGAATTGGCAACGTTGACATGCCTGATGACGTCATATTTCACTTGCACCTAGTTTTCTGAACCGGGATTTCTGAAGCCTTTGAAAGTCAATTGAGAGAACAAAACTGAATAAACATTCTTCAGATGATTCACAGGAACAATCTTTCTTCAAATAAATTTCAGTCAATACAACAGATTGTGAGAAAACTTGAATAGGAGATTGCACCTGCTGGACTGGTTCCCATGTGTGCCGCTGGACTGCGGCGGCGCTGAAGCGCCATGCTTTCTTTAGGAACACATTGCACAAAATCCCCTCGCTGGTGTTACTGGAACCTGATCTGAATTAGGGAATCATTTTCTTGTCATCGTTTCAAAAAATAGAGATAACGCCAAGTTTAACGAAGGTTATTTTCCAATTGTCATAAGACAAGACCTATCTTCCCTAAAGTCATGACAGTCCGTTCAAACATGTAGGCCTACTCCACGCAAACTATGCAAACATAGGCCTATACCCCACGCAAACTATGCAAATACATGTATAACTAACCTTTAATCACGATGGGACAATAATACATGTACATTTAGGCTACATTTGAGTGCTTCATTCAATCAGTTAAACAATTAAAATTATTGTGAGGTCGTCAATGACTTACATGTATTTTTTCATGAAATAACACCGCGTGCTATACAGACCATCCACGTCCAATTAATTTGCGAAAAGGTGTCGGCGTTTTTCGAGAGAGTATTTTAGCCAGAAGCCCTTCAGACACAGAAGAATAACATGAGAACTGGCGCGTTCGTCCGTGTGAGTACAAATATGGCTATGGCGACTCTATTTGGTGGGGCTTTGCTCCATTCTTGGTTTTCCCTTGGAGGAATTATACTGTTCCTCCAAGGTTTTACACTAGAAGGCGATGCACCCTACGACAGTGCCACACCAGTTTCAACTGGCAAGAAAATCCAACCTTACACTTTGCGCAAGTGAATGGTGGAGGTTCAGAATGTTTCTGCTCGTGTCGTAGGAAGGTCCATTTGAAGCTGAAACCTTTATCACATTGCGAACACTGGTAAGGTTTCTGTGCTACATGGATTCTACGCTGGTGACTGCTCAAGTTACATGAGCTCCTGAAGGACTTACCGCAGTCCTCACAGGAGAAGGGTTTTTCACCAGTATGAATTCGTTCGTGCGTGATCAAATAATCTTTTATGCGAAATCGCCTCTTACAAAATTGGCATTGGAATCGTTTTTCCCCCGTGTGTACAGTGATGTGCAACTCAAGACGACTCCTTTGTCGAAAGCTTTTCCCACAAAAATCGCATTTAAATGGTGGAACAATCGAATGTGTCAACAAGTCCCTTGAGTCCGCATTCCCAAATAACTTGTCGGACACGACGTCCGATTTGGCCATCTCGTCCAAAGTCATATTATCCATTGCCCTTCGAGTTGAAGCCCGGGAGTGAGTGGCCATTCTCTTCCTAGTCGTAGAGAATTCAGATCTACGTTTGGAGACATTCTTCGTTCCTCCTGAGAACCCCTCTGTCATGTCTGTGGGATGAGTTTCAAATGCGAGACTCGAACTCGCACAGTCAGCGGACGCAGCCTCGGCCTCCAACTTTCCCCTGTCCGTTTCATTGTCAGCTTCATCACTGCTTAAATGTAGGCCTATGTGATCCATAGCCCTTCGAGTTGTAGTCCGAAATCTGTTAGGAACACCATTCCTAATACTAGCTCTACCAGTGGTAGGGCCTACAAGAGTTTTTTTTGAGACAATGTCCTTCGTTTTCCCGCCAAATTCTGGGTACTCCAGCATTTGATGAGATTCTGAACCACTGACATATTGAGTGGTCGCAGCCTCCAATTCTAATTTCACTCGAACTTTCTCTTGGGGCAGTTCATCTCGGATGTCAACCTTTTCTTCTCTTTGAAAACTTTCAGTTTCTGGGTACTCCACCATGTGAAGAGATTCCGAACTGGCATATTCAGTGGCCGCAGCCTCCAATTCTAACTTCACTTTAACTTCCTCTTGGGGCAGTACATCTCGGATGTCATCCTTTTCTTCTCTTTGAAAACTTTCAGTTGATGCTTTTGTCTCGGTTTCATCATCCTCACAGCTGACTGCAGAATCATGAAGCGATTGGTGAAAGAAGAAATCGTCCACCAGCCGGAAACCAATGTTACACTTCGTACAAATTGACAATCTGTGCCCCTCCCACCAATCCTGCCGTGGTACGGGCTTATGAAGCCACTGGTGCGACGCCAGTTCGTTTGTGGTGGCAAAATTGATGAAACAAATGTCACATTTGAAAGGTTTCAGGTGTCCACCGTCAGTTTTCTCCTGCAACCAGGATTTATCATCGGCATTTCTTCCAAGGCGCCCCTCGAACAGTGGTGTGTGGACATTGCGAATCGAGGTCGCTTGTGGCGCACTCTGCCGAAGAATGTCCAAACGAGATTCCCCTGAACTCCAGTCGTCATTGTCACCTTCCTCAATCTCCTGATTGAATTCACAGATGTCTGGAGGCTCTGATTTCACGCCAGGCTCAGTCTTCGGGAGGAATGCACCAGATGTTTTATTCTTGATGTCGGGTCGCATCTTGCGGACAGAAAGCGCAAATGAACAAATCCGTGGACGATTGGCAAATGGGGATATCTTCGCCTGCTTTGGTTATCACGATGAATCGGCAACGTTGAAATGTCTGATGACGTCATCTGGGGCAAAACTTTTTCCATGTTTTCCGAGGCTTGCAAGTGTTTTGAGAGTCAACTGAGAAAAAATTGAAGAAATATTCTTCAAATGGTTCACAGGAGCAACTTTTCTTACAACAGGATGTGAGAACTTGAGATGCCACCCCATCTGCTAGACTGGTTCTTGTCTTTGCCGCGCCGCTACTCTGTCCGTTCNTACGTCAGCCTATTCAAATGTACACCGATGACCCTGAACACACATCGTTCGTGGGGTTCTCATTAATTCAGACCTTTTGTATCCTAAGATCAACTAGTCGGAATTCAACAAAATTTGCAGTGAATGTGCAGAAGGGTCTTGCCTATCACATGGAAACGTCAGAATGCAAATTTGTTGGGTTTTAAAGGGATATTGTCCACATTTATAAAATGCTAAATTTGTCAGTTGAACCTTTATGGTTGATTCCTTTATGATGATTTCCAATGGTGTTCGACACCTACCGAGTATCTTCCCTTAAGTCATAAGAGTCCGTTTCAAAAAATATTTACCCCACACAAATTATGCATCAACTAAACTTTAATCATGATAAGGGGCAATGATAAAAGATGTAGATTTACATTTTGAGTGCTACATGTATTATTCAATCAGTTAAACAATTAAAATTATTGTGAGGTCAATGGACAGATTTTTTTTCATGAATTGACACGCGTGCTTATGTAGAGCATCCAATTTACAAAAAGGTGTCGACGTTTATGATTTTCGAGAGAGCATTTTTTAGCCAGAAGCCCTTCAGACACAGAAGAATAACATGAGAACGGGCGTTCTCCGTGTGAGTACAAATATGGCGACTCAATTTGGTGGGGCTTTGCTCGATTCTACACTGGAACGCGATGCACCCTACGACAGTGCCACACCAGTTTCAATTGGCAAGAAAATCCAACGTTACATTTTGCGCAAGTGAATGGTGGACGTTCAGAGTGCTTCTGCTCGTGTTGTAGGAGGGACCGTTTAAAGCTGAAACCCTTATCACATTGCGAACACTGGTAAGGTTTCTGTGCGACATGGGCAGTACGCTGGTGTTGCAACATCCCTTCCTTTGAAGTGAACCGTTTTGGACACAGGTCACACCCGTACGGTTTTTGCGGTTTTTGCTTCAAATGAATCTGACGATGATGACTGTTCAAACGACTTGACCTCGTGAAGGACTTATCACATTGCAAACACTGGTAAAGTTCATCTGCCACATGGGCAGTACGCTGGTGATGCAACATCCATCTCTCTTGAACGAACCGTTTTGGACACTGGCCACACCCGTACGGCTTTTCCTTTTCCTCCAAATGAATCCGACGATGACTGTTCAAGTTACTTGAGCTCCTGAAAGCCTGACCGCAGTCCTCACAGGAGAAGGGTTTTTCGCCAGTATGGACTCGTTTGTGCGTAATCAAAGAATCCTTTCTGCGAAATCGCTTGTTACAAAATTGGCACTGGAATTGTTTTTCCCCTGTGTGTAGAGTGAGGTGTTCCTTATAACGACTCTCATATGGAAAAATTCTCCCGCAAAAATCACATTTAAATGGTGCAACATTCGAATGTTTCAACAACAAGTCACTTGTGTCGGCATTCCCAAATGGTTTATCCGACACGACGTCCGAGTTGGCCATCTCGTCCAAAGTCATATCCATTGCCCCAGAGTGAGTGGCCATTCTCTTCCTTGTCGTACAGAATTTAGATCTACGTTTGGAGACATTCTTCGTTGGGAACCCCTCCGTCATGTCCATGGGATGAGATTCAACGGCGAGATTCGAACTCGCACAGTCAGCGGACGCAGCCTCGGCCTCCAACTTTCCCTTGTCCGTTTCATTGTCAGCTTCATCACTGCTTAAATGTAGGCCTATGTGATCCATAGCCCTTCGAGTTGTAGTCCGAAATCTGTTAGGAACACCATTCCTAATCCTAACTCTACCAGTGGTGGAGCCTACAAGAGTTTTTTTTGAGACAATGTCCTTCGTTTTCCCGTCAAATTCAGCTTCTGGGATCGTATTCCCGCCAAATTCTGGGCACTCCAGCATTTGATGAGATTCCGAACCATTGGCATATTGAGTGGACGCAGCCTCCAATTCTAATTTCACTTGAACTTTCTCTTGGTGCAGTTCATCTCGGATGTCAACCTTTTCTTCTCTTTGAAAACTTTCAGTTTCTGGGTACTCCACCATGTGAAGAGATTCCGAACTGGCATATTCAGTGGTCGCAGCCTCCAATTCTAACTTCACTTTAACTTCCTCTTGGGTCAGTTCATCTCGGATGTCATCCTTTTCTTCTCTTTGTAAACTTTCAGTTGATGCTTTTGTCTCGGTTTCATCATCCTCACAGCTCACTGTAGAATCATGAAGCGATTGGTGAAAGAAGAAATCGTCCACGAGCCGGAAACCAATGTTACACTTCGTACAAATTGCCAGTCTGTGCCCCTCCCACCAATCCTGACGTGGTACGGGCGTATGAAGCCATTGGTGCGACGCCAGTTCCTTTGAGGTGGCAAAACTGATGGAACAAATGTCACATTTGAAAGTCAGGTGTTCGCGAATCGACGTCGCTTGTGGCGCACTCTGCCGAAGAATGCCCAAACCAGATTCCCCTCTACTCCAGTTGTCATTGTCACCTTCCTCAACCTCCTGATTGAATTCACATATGTCTGGAGGCTCTGATTTCACGCCAGGCTCGGTCTTGAGGGGGAAGGCACGAGATGCTTTATTCTCGAAGTCAGGTCGCATCTTAAACGGAGAGGAAGCGTCCCCGTATGAACACTCACCTCTGGCGATCCATGCACAATTGGCAAATGGGGCTATCTTCAATTACTTGTATTACCACAATGAATCAGACCGTTAACCTGTCTGATGACGTCATCTGGCGCGAAATGGGAATGATTTATGATTTATGAAGTTTTCATCAAAAATTGCTTCAAATACCTTTTCTGACGACGACTTTCTAAAACTGTAGGGGCCTATCTAACCTTTCAGACCTGGACACAAATATTAGGCCTAAGTGAATGATGCTACAACTTCATTTTACAGTGATTGAGTGGTTTGGAAACGTGTACCAATCAGTCTATTCCAATATTGAAAACAGTCCAGGCACTTTTGGATTAATTTCAGTCCAAAACAGGCAAGTGTAGAAATCACAGAAAAACCTTCAGAATACCATGTTCCGCCAGTGTTCCAGTGTTGCAGTTCCACCCAACACAAAGTTCTGCCACCTCTATGAACCGGGATGGTAGGATGAAAAATAACATGGAGAAGCCAATTTTTGAGTCTGATAAAGGGGTGTGTTACTCCTCAGATTTCTCCAAAACTGCCCCATGACACTTTTAAATGTGTAGTTTGTCATGAAGTTTGTTTACCATAGATATAATATCAGCAGCATTTTTTTAGTGTCATGGGCAGGTTTTGTCAAAAATTGGAAAGGAAAGGTGGCATTTTCATGGTATCCACACGGTCTGGATTGTTTTCAGTCCAGTTGTTGGGTCTAGATTCAGTCCATGGACTGACATCAATCCATCATGAACGATGGACTGAAATGAATCCACTCTGATTTCTGGACTGATTTTCATCTGTTCATCTTGAAACAATGGACTGAAATTAATCCAAAAGTGCCTGGCCTGTTTTCAATATTGGGATAGACTGCCAATTGAGTCAGGGAAGAAGAAACAAAGAAAGAAAGAAGGATGGAAAGAAAAATGCTACCAAGAACTAGTAATCATGATAAGTGACGTAGCCTACTTACATTCATCAATTATCAATTACATGTATCAATTATTACATTTGCTATTGAATTCAGTTATTTAATCAAATTATTTTGTGCAAGTGAATGATGGAGGTTCAGATTCTGCTCGTGTTGTATACTTGGGGGGGGGGGCAATACTCAATTCGATTTGGGCTTTACACGATTTTCCCGCAGTCACTTGGGAACGGGATGCACCCTATGACAGTGCCACTCCAGTCATGCCAGTTTCAACTGGCAAGAAAATCCAACGTTACACTTCACGCAACTGTACATGCTGTGTGCAGAATGCGTCTGTTCGTGTCGTAGAAGGGACCGTTTGGTGTTGAAACCCTTATCACATTGCGAACACTGGTGAAGTTTCTCTGCCACATGCATGACATGGGCAATACGCTGATGTTGCAACATCCCTCTCGCTGTAATGAACCACTCTGAACAGAAGTCACATCCGTACGGCTTTTCCTTCAAATGAATCCAACGATAATGATTGGTCAAGCGACTTGTGCTCGTGAAGGACTGACCGCAGTCCTCGCAGGAGAAAGGTTTTTCCCCAGTATGGAGACGTTCGTGCGTCATCAAAAGGTACATTCTGCGAAATTGCTTGTTACAAAATTGGCATTGCACAGGAAAAAAAATCGATCTCAGCTCGAGTTAAAATGAGTCTCTAGCCTGTTATTTTGTCCCTAAAATGAGTTTCTTTGCTACTCGAACACAGAAATGAGTACCAGCTTTCTCTAAGGCTTTACCAGTTTTCTTGCATCGACTGGAGATAACTGCAACTGGAGTCTCATTCTGAAGTGGAGACAAAGTCTACTCATTTTGAGTTTTCTCAGTTCTCCAGTCGATGTGACAGGGCATGAGCTGGAGAAAATTGGAAAGAAACCGAGGGGAACCAGAATCTGCTGATGAGGAGCTCGGTGGTGTGGTGGTTCTGGTGTCCGACTTGCGATCACAGGGTCCTGGGTTCGAAACCCACTGGGTGTGAAACGTTTTTTTTTTTTTATATATGGCGACATCACTTGCTTATTTGATTCGAGACAACAGACAATCCAGTGCAGACAGCTAAGAATCATTTTAACCAGTTGGAGACAATGTCATCAGTCTCAAGTGGAGACCCAGTTATGTCTATTCGAGTTGCAAAAGAAACTCATTTTAGGGAGTAGAGTTGGAGATTCATTTTATCTCGAGATGAGATCGTTTTTTCTTTCTGTGTGGAGTGGTCTTTTCCCCGTGTGTACAATGAGGTGCTCCTTCAAACGACTCCAATATTGAAAACTTTTCCCGCAAAAATCGCATAAATGCCTTGTGTTGGCATTCCCAAATGGTTTGTCGGACACGACGTCCGATTCGGCCATCTCGTCCAAAGGCATAGATCCATCCATTGCCCTTCGAGTTGAAGCCGCAGAGCGAGTGGCCGTTGTCTTTCCAGTCGTACGGACATTAAGTTCTGAGATAGTCTCCGCTCCTTCCCGGGACACCTCCATGGAATGAGATTCAAGTAAATTATTACCACGTTCAGTGGATGCAGCCTCGGCCTCCAACTTTACATAAGCATGATATTAAGTGTCCGTTCCATTGTCAGCTTCATCACTGCTTAAAGGTAGGCCTGTAAGTAGAGTATAAGTGGGGAATTAAACTCTCAGCCAAATACACTGAAATTTCATTTTAGTTAAAATCTCAGTTCAAACAATTTTCAGTACTCCTTCAGTTAAAACAAATTCCAGTATACTCTCAGTTTAAACATTTTAACTCAAAAATTTAAAAATTACAAAAAAATTAAAAATTCCAAAAATTTAAAAATTACAAAATTCCAAAAATTTAAAAATTACGAAAAAATTAAAAATCACAAATTACAAAAAAATAAAAACTACAATCACAAATTCACAAATCATAAATCACAAATTTAAAAATTTACAAATTACAAAAAATTTAAAAATTACAATCACAAATTCACAAATTTACAAATCACAAATCACAAATTTAAAAATTTACAAATTCACAAATTACACAAATTAACAATTTTCACAAATTACAAATCACAATTTGTGTAAATTTGTGTAGATGTGATCATGATTTAATTGTTTTCATTTCTCCTATAAATGTTTCCATCAAATGATGATTTAGAATCAAAANGGAACATATGTCACATTTGAAAGTCAGGTGTTCGCGAATCGACGTCGCTTGTGGCGCACTCTGCCGAAGAATGCCCACACCAGATTCTCCTGAACTCATCCAGTCGTCATTCATTGTCACCTTCCTCAACCTCCTGATTGAATTCACAGATGTCTGGAGGCTCTGATTTCACGCTAGGCTCGGTCTTGAGGGGGTAGGCACCAGACGTTACATTCTTGAGGTCCGGTCGCATCTTAAACGGAGGAAGCGTAAGTGAACACTCACCTCTCACGTACCAGTATTACGTTAGTTGACTGGCAAATGGGGGTATCTTCGCCTGCTACACGATGAATCGGCAAAGTTGACATGCTTGATGACGTCATATACATGTATTTGAAACTACATTGTAGTTTTCTGACCCAGGATTTCTGTAGCCTTTGAACATGTTGAAAGTCAATTGAGAGAACAAAATTGAAGAAACATTTTTCAGATGGTTCACAGGAACAATCTTTCTTCAAATAAATTGCAGTCAATACAATAGAATGCGAGAAAACTTGAACAGGAGATGCCATCTGCTGGACTGGTTCCCGTGTGTGCCGCGCCACTCCCGCGGCGCTACTGTCCATTCCTGAGCGCCGAGGGGTCAGGTTTCCTACAGTCTTTCAACGAGACTTATCTCCCCAAACGTCACGACAGTCCGTTGAAAAAATACGGAACGCAAATTAACTTCAGAATAGGGTAATAGCCTACATCAGCTGATCAATTAAAAATCATTATTGTGACGTCAATGACAGATTTTTTCCTGAAATACTAATACTCGCATATAAACCATTCAATTTGCAAAAAGGTGTCGGCGTTTATGATTTTTGAGAGACGACTCTAGCCGGAAACCCTTTCCACACACAGAACAATAGCATGAGAACGGGTGCTCATCCGCCGGCGTGTGAGGAGGCCCACAAATATGGCTACTCAATTCGGTGGGGTTTTGCAATATTTTCCCGCAGTTTTTACACTGGAGAACGGGATGCATCCTATCACAGTGCCACTCCAGTTTCAACCGGTTAGAAAATCCAATGTTACACTTTGTGCATGTGAATGGCGGAGGTTCAGAATGCGTCTGCTCGTGTTGTCGGAGGTATTGTTTGGTGTTGAAACCCTTATCACACTGCAAACACTGGTAAGCTTTCTGTGCCGCATGGGCATGCAGTAGGCCTACGCCGGTGATGCAACATCCCTGTCTCACGAATGAACCGTTTTGGACACTTGTCACACCCGTACGGTTTTTCCTTCAAATGAATCCGATGATGATGACTGGTCAAGCGACTTGCGCTAGTGAAGGAGTCACCACATTGCGAACACTGGCAATACGTTTCAGTCCATTGAGCAGTACTCTGGTGACGCAACATCCCACTCTCATTTTTGAACCGTTTTGGGCACAGGCCACATTCGTACGGCTTTTCCTTCAAATGAGTCTGAGTCCGACGATGATTGCGCAAGTACGTTGAGCGCGTGAAGGCCTTACCGCACTCATCACAGTAGTACGGTTTTTCACCAGTATGGATTCGTACGTGCGTGGTCAAAACAGTTCTTTGTGCGAAATCGTTTGCTACAAAATTGGCATTGGAATGGTTTTCCCCCCGTGTGTACAGTGATGTGTGCCTGAAAATGACTCCTATATGGAAAGCTTTTTCCGCAACATTCGTCATCGAATGTGTCAACAAGTCCCTTGAGTCAGCACATTCAGCGGACGCAGCCTCGGCCTCAAACTTTCCCCTGTCCGTTGCATTGTCTGCCCGATTGTCAGCTTCATCACTACTTAAAGGTAGGCCTATATCACCCACTGCCTTTCGAGGTGTAGCCCGAAATCTATTTGGAACATCACCCCTAATCCTCGCTCCACTAGTACGGCGAGAGTTCCGTTTGGAGATAATGCCCTTCATTTTCCCGCCAAATTCAGCTTCTAAAATCGATTTCCGCACAGTCTGTTCAAAAAATGCATTCTTGACACTAGAGGGCGTTCCAAATAACACCCTCTAGTATCGATCAGCCACCGCCATGTTGAAAAGAAGTGCAGCGCAATAATATGTGTAAGGATTCCTTACCATTGTGAAGCGGTCCCTAATGGTAACTCCATTAGGAGGAGTGATGCGGTCAAACATGGCGGTGACTGATCGATGACAGTGTCTATTTGTGTAACGTAGTGGAGAAAATGGGCACTGTTGTACAGTTTGCAAAAAATGATACCTCACGCAAATTTGCATTTATAACTAAACTTTAATCATGATAAGGGACAAATAATACCGGTACATTGAATTAATACACTTGCTATTAATTATTTTATCATAATCAGTTAATTAAAATATTGTGCTCGATGACAGATTTTTCTGTCATGAAACTGAAAGATCGCATGAAATATTCCAAGTGTAACATCTGTGAGTGTTTCTATAGCTCAGTGTTCCCCAACAATAGACGCGACCTAGAATGGTTATTGTTGGGTAGTTGCCGCTTAATCCGTCAGGATGGAAAAAGTAAGAAAAACACAGAAATACGGGGAACACTGATCGACGTTACATCATCGGCCATCCCATGAACTGCATCATTTTCAATCATATCTACCGGGTTAAGGAAATGGAAGAACTTGTCGAACACTAATCATGATTTTTTTCCCAATGTAGGCCTAATGAGAAAATTAGAATTGATGGTCAGAATAAGAATTGCACGTCAGAATAAAACGTTTTATGGAGAAAATCCAGTTCACTTGAGATTAGCATTTCAGGACACTGCTCTACATGTAAGTGGCTTCTCTAAAGGTCAGAAAACATGTTGAAAAGAACTTTTAAATGATGAATTGTGTGACTCCAGAACTTCAAAATCAACCAGTGCAGAGACCCTACATGTAGTCCGAGAACTGACACTAAAAAAGCTACTCACAAGTTAGTAACTAACCACACTGAAAGTCCGCAAGCGTTATTTCATAATCATTGGATGACAACAAAAGACGGTTCAAAAACTGACCGTGCGATTTTCACATCCCCTATACGCCCCGGGGAATTTTCACATCCCCAACGCAATCTTCCCTTGTACAAAATGGCGGAGCACCAAAAATCTACAGCGTCGATCTAAGTCTACGGAATATGATATGACTTCAATATACCAAGTTCCTGACAAGTGGACAAAGCCTACGAACTCAACTACAGCACTCTCAACTTAATATTTTTCATGCACTTCACATGCAAGTAAATACAAAAACAAGCTTCGTATAGTGCGTTCCAGAATGTCCAGTCATACAGGGTGACCCAAAAAAAATGAGACCCATGAACATGTTAATAAAAACTTTAATTTTCAGGCTACAGCAACCAAACTTCACACATGTTATCTCAACTTAATGCACTGCCTGCACACCAAGTTTCATAAGTCAGGGCTTATCACTTTCCGTTTAATGACGTCTTTCCCTAATGTGCTCAAGATGAGCCCCTCGGCGCTGGCGGCACACTTGAACACGACGTGCGAAGTTCTCAATAACTCGAACGCACTCCTCCTTTGGAATCTCACGAATCTTCGCAGTTATGGCCTCCTTCAACTCGTGTATGTTTTGGGGATTATTCCTATAGAAATTGTCTTTGAGGTAGCCCCATAGGTAGANGGGCTACCTCAAAGACAATGTCTATAGGAATAATCCCCAAAACATTCACGAGTTGAAGGAGGCCATAACTGCGAAGATTCGTGAGATTCCAAAGGAGGAGTGCGTTCGAGTTATTAAGAACTTCGCGGGTCGTGTTCAAGTGTGCCGCCAGCGCCGAGGGGCTCATCTTCAGCACATTATGGAAAGACGTCATTAAACGGAAAGTGATAAGCCCTGACTAATGAAACTTGGTGTGCAGGCCGTGCATTAAGTTGAGATAACGTGTGTGAAGTTTGGTTGCTGTAGCCTGAAAATTAAAGTCTTTATTAACATGTTCATGGGTCTCATTTTTTTTGGGTCACCCTGTATTTGCACTCATTTTACCTCGAATGGAACCTAACCACAAACCACAAATGGGTCAGTAACATGTGCATGTTACCGGTTGACCGAGTATCGATCTGGGTCCATATTCATAAAGCTACTTAAGTCTCAGTGTGACACTTATCTTTTGTTCAACACAAAAGATAAGTACACATGTATCACACTCTGACTTAATTAAAGTATGTTTATGAATACTAGGTATGGACCCTGAGTAAGGTCCTAGTAGAAGTTGGTCAACCGTTAATCATGCACACGACGTAACTGGCCCATTTGTGGTTTGTGGTTAGGTTCCATTGCAAGGTAAAATGAGTGCAAATATGACTGGACATTCTGGAAAGCACTTTAGAGGTTTGGAACACAGCTCCACCAAACTTTTCAAGCCCAGATTCTCTCGTGAGTCCTTAGTCATAAATTCAACAGGTAACTTTGTGAGTCATGTTCGATTCCATTCAATACAAACGGTCAAGAACAACGCGCTCTGGGTCCATATTCATAAACATACTTAAGTCAAAGTGTAATACTTATCTTTTGTGTTGAACAAAGGATAAGTGTAACACTTAGACTTAAGTACATGTAGTTTTATGAATACTAGCATGGTACCCGTGGCGAGCACATTCACAGGATGCATGTGGCCAGAGGATGGCATTTTGCTGGACGTCTTTGTGTGGGAGGAAAATGTTTAGTGGGGGCGAACTCCTCGGACAATAATCTAGGCCTATGGGAAGCAGATGGCAGCAGTTTTATGTGTTGAAGTTCCTATTTTCTGATCACCCTGCCCGGTTGAAGACAATGCATTATACCTGGCATGCCTGGTGCCGTCGGCCACCGTGCAGATGGTGTTGCGTACGCAGCGCCATCTACACGGTGGCCAGCGAAACCAGGCTAGTGGGCATTCAAATCATTGGAAGTTTCTTCCTGCATTTTATTCGCTTAAGGGTAAAAAAAATGTAATGCCACCCGCTTAAGGGCCACCCCCATGTCATTTTCAACACTTCCTGTGAAAATGGTGCCATTTCGATCAGAAACAACGGAGGAGTTCGTGTTCGAAGTTAAAGCGCCACCGTCAATTATAATATAGATGGGCCCAGGGTCCATATTCATAAAGACGCTTAAGTCAAAGTGTGATACTTATCTTTGTGTTGAACAAAGGATACCTAAGTGTCATACATGTACTTAGACATAAGTAGTTTTATGAATATGGGCCCTGGGTCCATGACTTAAGTCTAAGTGTGACACTTATCCTTTGTTCAACACAAAAGACAAGTATCACCTTCACTGTGGTGGCCGACTCCAGGGCCCATATTCATAAAACAACTCAAGTCTATAAGTGTGACACTTATCTTTGTTCAGCACAAAAGATAAGTATCACACTTTGACTTATGTTTGTGAATATGGACCCTGGGCCTGTAAGTGTGACACTTATCCTTTGTTCAACACAAAACATAAGTATCACAGTTTGACTTAGGTTCAGGTGTATGTTTATATTATGGATCCTGAATTCAGTTCGGTGGAAGCCGACAGAAAACGTTAAGACCCCGAACGTATCAGGGGCCATATTAACGAAGCCTTCGCAACTTTGCCTGCACGCAGATGTATTGTTTGGCTGCACATGCCCCATTGTTCACCAACTGCCTCACGATAATTTGCGTGCACACAAAGTTGCAAAGGCTTCATGAATATGGCCCCAGGGTTCCATTGGGCAGCAAGGATTACACTGGATTATCCCATCTGAAACTGCTGTACCATTCGCAAGATCAAAGATTGTCCTGAGCACCAGTAGAGCCAGGGCTCGGGTTTAAAGCACTAACACCTGCATAGTGGATGTTGGCACCACTAGGACTAGGAAAAGGGGCAGTACCAGCACTTCCGGCACTAGAAGACTTTGGTTTCTTCCGACGCGAAGGTTCTCCAAGATGGATTCTAACGTGCGCATTCAGATTACATCTCTTATTGAACTTTCGTTTACAGTATTCACACTCATAAGGTTTTTCACCAGTGTGAATTCTTTCGTGAGTTATCAAATGACTGCTCCCCGTGAAACGCTGCCCGCACCATTTACACAAAAACGGCCGCTCCCCAGTATGGACGCGTTTATGTTTCGTAAGATCGGAATTTATTCGGAAACCCTTGCCGCACTCTGAACACAAGAACGGGCGTTCGTCGGTGTGGATGCGAATATGACGTGTCAAATCGCCCGAGCTGCGCATAACTTTCCCGCAAATTTTACACTGAAACGGATTTTCACCTAGGTGAACCTTACGATCGTGAGATTCGAGTTTTAATTCTGTAGTGAAGCCGGTATTACACTTGATGCAAGTAAACGGGAAGGGTTCAGAATGCTTTTGTTCGTGTTTCAGTAAGTAACTTTTGGATGTAAAACCCTTATCGCATTGCGAACACTGGTAGGGTTTCTGCGCCACGTGGGCAGTGCGCTGGTGATGCGACATCGCACTTGCTTGCGTAAAGCGTTTCTCGCACAGGTCACACCCGTACGGCCTTTCGCCAGAATGAATGCGAACGTGACGGGTCAAGCAACTTGAATTTGTGAAGGATCTGCCGCAATCCTCACACGAAAAGGGTTTTTCGCCAGTATGGGTGCGTTCGTGTTTGATCAGATGGCCCTTCTTGCGGAACCTCTTCTCGCAAAATTGACACGGGAATGGCTTTTCGCCCGTGTGGATAAGGATATGTTCATTCAAATGATTCTTCCGCATGAAGCCTCGCCCGCAAACTTCGCATTTGAATGGACGCACGTTCGAATGCGTCAACAAGTGCCTGGCCAACGCGCGAGCATTCCCGAACGTTTTACTGCACTCGGCGCACGGGAACGGGCGATCCTGTTTTGGCAGATGAGTGCGTTCATGTTCATCAAGGTGGCCCTGTCGCGAAAAACGCTTCCCGCACGTGCCACACTTAAATGGACAATCTTCAGAATGAACAAGCTTGTGCTTTCTAAGATCGGCATGCGACAGATAACTACGGTCGCATTCCCCGCATTGGTACGGCTTTTCCCCGCTATGAATAACCTTGTGCCGTTTCAAATAAGTACGACGTACAAACCCCTTTTGACAAACCTCACAAACAAACGGCTTCACGCCCTTATGAACGCGTAAATGCGTCTGCAATCTCGCACTGCTATGAAAAACTTTATCGCACAGGTCGCATTTCAAATTCTCCCTCATGTGCCCGAGCTCATGAACTACGAGATTTCTGCGATGCTTATAACCTCGACCACATTGTTTACATTTAAAAAGCTTAGCACCCGAGTGAACCACCTCATGACTCTCCAATGCACTCTTCCTCATAAACCCGAGGCCACATGTTGAACATTCATACGGCGATTCCCCAGCATGAATTTTCTCATGCCGCACACAATCGCTACTGCTACGAAACCCCAAACTACATATGTTACATCTACAAACCTGCCTCTCCGTCATATGGCTGAACTCATGCACAGTCAGCTTTGACTTCTTGGCAAAACTTTTCCCACACTTCTTACAAACAAAACGTTTTCCAGTCCCATCTGTAAATGCTTTCCGTGTCTTCTTGCCTGATTTGTTCGCCTCAACCGAAGGCATATCATCCGATGCCCTTCCAGTTGTAGCACGAGATTGATCTACAGCCCGAGATCCAGCTGTAGCTCGAGACTGAGATGGAGAACTCTTCCCAGCTCTACGAGGTTGTCTTTTGGAGACAACACCCTCCATTTTTGCACCATAACTGGCTGCGGGGGACCCCTTCTTATGCTGAAATTCAATTAAAGTAGCACATTCAGCGGGTGCAGCCTCAACCTCTGCCTTTTCTTGAACTTTGTCTTTGACTTTGGGTGATGTACCTTGTTCATCGTTTGCTTTGCTTTGAAATCTTTCAGTCCATGATGTTGTGTCGGTTACATCATTTCCATTATCACCGCTCACTGCAAAACCATGAAGCAATTGGTGGAACAGGAAATCATCCACCAACTGGAAACCAAGGTCACATTTCGTACAAATGGACAATTTGTGCCCCTCGGACCATTCTTGCCGTGGTACGGGTGTATGAACCAACTGGTGCGATGCCAGTTCGCTTATGACGGCAAAGTCGGTGGAACAAATGTTACATTTGAAAGGTTTCAGGTATCGAGCGTCGACTTTCTTCTGTAACAAGCTTTGCCCTTTGGCATTCGTTCCAAGGTATCCCTCATACAGCTGCTGTGGTGTATGGATTGAAATCACTTCTGGCCCACTTGGCTGCCGATTGTTGTCACCTTCCTCAACCTCCTGATGAGACTGAGCGATCTCTCGTGTCTCCAATGACATTGACACGCCAGGCTCGGTTTGGGGGGAGGATGCACCACACATTTTGTTCTTGAGATCAGATCCCATTTTACAAGGAGAGGAAGCTTCGATGTTGCGGGAAAACGGCGGGCGTCGATATGGGTGAGGCGTACTGCCCGACGGCTGTTCCAGGCATTGAGGTATGAGGTGGTGGCCCTCCGAACGAGAGAGTGGCCGAGGCGGGTGGAGTGTAGGTCTCGTGGGGGTAGAGGGGTAGTTCTGGTGCTTGCGGCCTGATGAAGGAGGTACTAGGTACTTCTCGATGGTGGTTTGATTCTGGCAGCTTGGGGGGAGAGATTTTCTTTTTACATCTGAAAAGATATGAAGAAATACATCAGAAATATGCAAATCTTGTGAGGCATATATATACACATACAAAATAAAATGTGACCCTCCACCACAAAACCAGTCAGAAGTCACTCTAGTGAGGTTGGCAGGTTGGGACTGAATTATCTGTCGATTTCAGTATTGTCTGTGTACGGTATTGTGAAATCTGAGTGATTCTATTTCTTTGTTTATCTCCTGGTGTCATCTCAGTACGTTTAGGGTCATTTTCTGTGCGACCTCCGACTGGTTTTGTGGCGGATGGTCACAAGTTTCCAGGCCTTTATATTCCCTAATTTGGGCTATTTCTTTTTACAACGGTGGTATTGGGCCAAAGGCCCCATCAGAGGGCCGAAGGCGCGATCAGGGGGAGCGCGAGGTGGGGGTTCCCTCCCTCGTTCGAATTTTTTTTGAAAATAGAGGATAAAAGACACCATTTCCAGGCATCTGAGATTCCCATTTAAATGTAAAACAAGACTCAAATTTGGGTGCCCTTAATTTGGGCTCCGACGTTAAACGTCATTAATTTGGGGGAATATAAAGGCCTGGTAAAGAGCTCCACATGATCATGATGATCATTATGGTTGAACGACAGACGCGGCAATTGGTTTCCAGTCTTCTTGATTGATTTGATTCAAATAACTGCAGCCTCGCGCTATCAACTCACACATGCTTGGTGTTGTCACACCTATCCTTGCTATCCTTATTTGCCTTGCATTCAGGATGTTTACACTGTCCAGTCCTGTGTTTGAATTTCACATCTAAGTCTAACAATAATCGACGCAGGGTACTTTTCGTAAAGTTCGGCAGTGTTATATCATCGTTCAACATGCTCCTTATTTCCTTAAACGTTGGTTGAGTACCGCTCATCGCGGTGTAATCCTCAACCTTTTTCTGTATCCCGTGTAAAATCGCGCCGTCGTATATCTGAAGCCGCGTCGACTTCCCCCGCGCGCCCGGCCGCGTTTTACCCATGCTTTTCAAAGTCCCGGTCTTTCTCTTCTCCTGTTTAATCCGCCGTACCGTCGTTGAACTCACGCCACAACATTCCGCCGTCAAATCATCGTATTTATCCTGCGCCCAATAAGGCCGAAGTTTCCTA
>NMRB01000121.1:565009-583112 GCA_002633025.1 Notospermus geniculatus | reverse complement strand
GGTAAAGAGCTCCACATGATCATGATGATCATTATGGTTGAACGACAGATGCGGCAATTGGTTTCCAGTCTTCTTGATTGATTTGATTCAAATAACTGCAGCCTCGCGCTATCAACTCACACATGCTTGGTGTTGTCACACCTATCCTTGCTATCCTTATTTGCCTTGCATTCAGGATGTTTACATTGTCCAGTCCTGTGTTTGAATTTCACATCTAAGTCTAACAATAATCGACGCAGGGTGCTTTTCGTAAAGTTCGGCAGTGTTATATCATCGTTCAACATGCTCCTAATTTCCTTAAACGTCGGTTGAGTGCCGCTCATCGCGGTGTAATCCTCAACCTTCTTTTGTATCCCGTGTAAAATCGCGCCGTCATATATCTGAAGCCGCGTCGACTTCCCCCGCGCACCCGGACGCGTTTTACCCATGCTTTTCAAAGTCCCGGTCTTTCTCTTCTCCTGTTTAATCCGCCGTACCGTTGTTGAACTCACGCCACAACATTCCGCCGTCAAATCATCGTATTTATCCTGCGCCCAATAAGGCCGAAGTTTCCTAAAATATTCCCTCACATTTAGCACAATTTGTCGAGCATCGGCATTCAGGGGCTTCCCCCTAGGATGTTTTTTATAGTCCGGACCAAACTCTAGTTTTGGCCTTTTTTCCTTTTCTTTTTCCTTATCCCCTTTCTTTTTCAATTTCTTCCCTTTTTTACCCTTTCCTTTCCCGGGTTTTGCTTCTTCCTCTTCCTCATTTTCAGGGCTGTAGTTGATCTTGACGCTTTCAGCGACTGCCAGGGCGGGAAAAAGAAAACGGGGGGTCGTGTGAATCTGGGAACATACCATCAGTCCACGCTGGTGGACTTTCAACAAAACAGTTTACCAAAACCCTCTAAGGACTGAGAATAGTATGAAAACTTGTCCAAAATATGGGAAGGAGAAAATTTTCACTTCAATTTTTGATTGCAATTTTAAACTTACCATCAGTTCTTACAGGGTTTGATAAAACTGTGCTACATTTACATATTTAATTCTACTTTGTCAACTATGCAAAAAGGGGAGGATCACACTACATGCAAGTTATTTTCACAAGACAAAGAACATCACCATTTGAATCAAAATTTTTCCAACTTTTGCATGAATATCAGCAACTACAAAATCAAGGGACTTCATCTTCAGCATTTCAAAATCTTGACATTGTTCAGGACTGATGGTAGTAAAAGATTAGCTCTACGGAAATTTTAGACAGGTTAACTTAGTACCCTCAGTCCTTTAGATAACAAAATGGCAACACGACAGGTGACCCCTAAGGGAAGACCACTCTGTCCCACTTGCCAAAAATCAAAGGAGCGAAGACTTACCAATAGCTGCGATAGTTTCCTGAACCGTATCCACAGGAGAATTCGTTACTGGAAGGAAATAAGTGAAAAATTACGCATTTTGGTTTCCTTGATAGTAAAGTCAAGTCATCTCCTAATTCCGCTAATTTTCGACCCCAACCGGGGTCTTCCCGCAGGGAACAACAATTTGCAAAATACGGAGACAACTTTACTTTTACTATCATGTTGTGTGTCGTTTTCTGTGCTCTATGTTGGATATTGGTTTCCTTGGGCATAATTGCGGGTTATATCGCCCCTCTCATCACTGTTAATGGAAAGTTGAACAAGCATAAAAGAGCTACAGAGAACAGTCTTAACAAAGCTCCTCCCTGCAAAAAATCATTTTAGAACTGAATCCTATCTCAATTCTCGGATGGAGGCCAAAATTGGCATAATTACTTCTTTTCTCAGCAGCAGGTGGTGGTGGTGGTGGTGGTGGCGGAGGGGAAGGCTGTGGCCCCATCTGCAAGGCGGCAAAGGGATTCGCATGATTCTCTCCGTCGCTGTCACCAGTGGGCTCTGTTTGGCGCTGTAAAATGACATGAAAAACTACAATTGCAACTAAAATATAATTTTGAAACAGAACAAAAAATAAGTGAAGAGGAAAGTCTGCAGGTGACAATGCCCAAGGATAGGCCTAGTCAGAATATCAACAGAATGGGGTGAACTATGGATGCTGTGCAAACCTCACAAGCTATTTTGATATCAAAACTTACCGCAGCATGAGACAAAATATGCTTTCCAGACCAGGGAGTATTCTGTGATTAGAAAAAGGGATATTAATAGCATTTTTTATTCCATACAAATAAGAGAAACAATCCAGGTCTCAAATAATTTGTGTTTCGGCTTTGTATAATATATGATTTTTTTATTTGCAAGTCCATGAAATTCCAGACAGTTTAAAATTTTTATTATCCTTGGGCATTGACACTAACATTGTCAAACACAAAATCAGAAAGAAAATGAAAAAAAAGAATCCTGATATTGAGAGCAACTGAATGCAATATCTAACTAAATCAGTCTCAAAATACAATAGACACTGTAGATAGATGATCGTCCTGACAATTCAAGGGAAAACTTTGGGGATACATTTTACATCTCTGCCATTCGCAGAGTCCGAGTTTATCAGATCCTACGTGCACATATAAGCTGTACTTCCACCTTTAGAGGTTCTTCTTCACGTGACGTCACAGCTCCAAATATCCGCCATATTGGTCGTTAAATGACGCAACGTCACAGCATCAACACAGCGTTTTTGACGTGGTTTGTACGTTGTCGGCATTCATCGGACCTCTTCTACACTGTTCTACAGCAAACCGTATGGGCGATTCGCTTTGTTTTCAACACGGTTTTCACACCAGACCAACTACTTATGCTCAGAAACTGTGAGAGGTAAAGTGATTTGTTGAGCTGTATGCGCCCAGTGGTCTGTACGGGCCGCTGAATGTTCGAACCGTGAACAAGATGGCAGTCTCCAGACTTCATTTTGACGGCCAGTATGGCGGCCGTGTGACGTCAGTGAAGAACCTCTATAAAATCCCCATGTTTTTTTGCACATTCCACCTTTGAATTGCCGTAATTTAAAATAGACACGTGTCTGAAAAACCCATCATCAAGCTCCATGCGGCTAATTTAAACAGGGGTTGAACAGGGGTGGAAGCGGAATAGACATGGCAATCACTAGTTTTGAGACCCGGTGACAGATGGCGTGGTAGATTTCCGAACAGGAATTAACACTGTAGAGTTCCCGCCGACAGTGGAAGCTGTCGCCGGGTCTATACCAAATCTCAGGTAGATTAGGTGGAAGTGCTCGCCAGGTTTTTCGACACACGGTGAAGACGCGGGTCTCAAAAAAGACAGGGCTTTAGTACTAAGTAGATGGAATAGGTGGAAGTACAGCTATAGTGAAACTTCCTTTGTCTTACCATCAACTCCTCCTGATAGGCCTCTCGGACACGCTGTGCATCACTCTGCAATTGCTCGACCATATTGAGATTCAAGCCGCCATTTCCCGCATGACTACTGTATTCTGGTGGATTCTGATTCTGTGATTGTTGCTGTAGCGTTACACCCTGATGTCCCGACTGATCCATATCCTCCTCCGACTGTGTGAAATTGGGAAACTCAGGCTCCTGTTGTTGATTATTCGGATTCTGCTGCATTTGCATCTGACATGCCTGAGAATTCTCCAAGTGTGAAATTAATGAGGGATACGTCATTTTTGATTGTTCTGCATGTTTCTGGTTTTGTTGAGACTGTGCGTGAGCAACCATTGCTGCCTGCTTTGGATTTTGTTTAGAATTCAGAGGTTTCGGTCTCAGCATTGGGGAAAAATTTCCCTGAGTTGTCATCGTGTTCTGTAAATGCTGTGCACTGGCATGACTCGGATTGTGCATAACGGAGTCAATACACTGCGTCAAGACATCTGAGATTGTGAAATCATTAGGCCTGTTGTGACCTTGGTGTCTATACTGCTGGTGTTGTCCGATATTGTGTGGAGGTCCGGGATCTGGCCGATCATTTCGTTGTTGCTGTTGTTGAGGTTGCTGCTGTTGGTGTCCCCGATTCTGTGCATGGGGGTTGTGAGGGGGTTGATGCATTTCGAAGATTGTATTTTAGTGAAACTGTCGATCACAAATAACACCGTTGTCACGGTGCCTCGATTTCTGATACAAATGAATGAAGACAAGTCAGTTTCCACACCATTGGAGCAGTGTGGCGCTGGTTTCTATCAGTACTGGTTACATTGCATACACAGAATCAATCATCCTGAAATAAAGAAGAATAGGATATTTTACATGATATACAACACATACATTTAAATTATTCAAAACCCAATTGAATGGTCCCCTCCATTTGACCCAACCAAACCAGAGATCTTGGCCCCGTGGATTGAACTTATGATAACACTGCAGTTGTTGTTCGTTGAAAAATCTCGCCGACATACATGTACCGGTACAATGTAAAACATGGCCCAGGTTAAAAATACAACTCGCTGCAACAATCAAATCAGGCATGTCAGGCCCTTAATTGAGAAGGACACACCCATCCCAATTATCACAGCATTCAAAGTAAAATATACATGTACATTGGACAGCCAAGACATGCATGACAATAGCCTATCCTGACTTTTTAATAAAATTGGGGGCAATGTCAATAACAGTCAAATGAAAATGTTGGAATGTTCAATCAAATCACCCGAAAATCACACCAAAATCACTCAACAATTCGACGACAGATACAGAGAAACGATTTGGCATCATTAATGATATATACAGCGTTGGAGTCGGTGTCAATGACGAACACATGAGTTGGAACTGTCAACCATCTGTTCCACATACATGACCTATGCATATAATGTAAATGCATATGGCCGCCATGCTTTTCTTTGTCCTTGTTGTCTGGCCCTGATCAACTCGGAACGCGCACTTTTGCGCTTGCAATATTCCTAAAATAAAGCGCAAAAAGCGCTGATCAAGTGTTCATAATGAGCTAGAAATATGACAGAATGTTATAGAATACCTTTTAAACTGTGAATCCATGCCAAAAGAGTAAATAAATCGGTAAACTTTCGGAATTTATTTCGAAGAAAAATTCTAAAATTTTCGGTTCGCGATACATTGAGAGAGTACCGCCAAGTTATGTTGGGACCGGGTACCAGGCTGGTTCGTCCTTGTGGTTGTGGAATCGTAGGTCAGGTAGTGCTCGTTAATAGCGGGCGCGGAGGAGAGAGTGTATTTATTTATACAGTTGAATGAATTTCATCACAGTTTACTACAAGAAAAATCACAGACTACAATAAAATATATTCTAAGTAGTGATATAGACTCTATGCTGGTAAATTAAGTATATAAATTTAGTACGAATCGCCTATTTTTGCATGTCTAAGAATGGACGGCTGGATTCATCTAATTTGCATATCTAAAAGAGAAATCATGAAAATCTGAAATACCCCAAAATTTATGACGTATTGTGTAATTTGCATAACATAATGGGAAATCACGAGATCTATTAGTTTCTGAAGTGGCCACGGTAATGACGTCACCGCCTTGTTTTATGAGCGCCATCTGAAGTAGGTCAATAGAACCAGTGTACTATTTTTAGAACATTTATCACATGAGACATCATGTAACATGCATGATAAAGGAAACGACAAGACACCCTTCGATTTCATGATTTTGTGCCGTTTCTGCTGAATTGAAACTTCAAACAAATGAATAGTATGGAATTCCTGATTGTGTAGACTGCATAGACGATCCTATTTTGGTGGTCTGTCATCTTGTCTTTGTCCGCCAGAGCAGAGGAAAATTTTGTCTAAATTTCTTTCACTTTCAGAGTTCATCATGAGTTTATCATGTTTATGTAACAGTATTAGTGTATATAGGCCTCTAATACATGTAATACAGTAGTACATAGTACAGCACAGGCCTACAAAGAAGTAGGCCTACCGGTATATGGATGTTGTATGGTATGGCCTGGAGGATAGGCCTACGCCGGTTGGCTCGCGGTTGCAATACCGTGAACCCTTTTTATGGCTTTTAGGCCTAACTGTTTAATTTTACTGGCGACGGGGTTTACTAATGAGGCTACCGGTATCAGTAAATCATACATACAAATAGGCCTCGCACTTTGCCTTTAATTTAATTCGACAGAGTTACTGTACTGAGCTGTAAGCACCATTGGTATTCTAGGATAGGAGGATAACATTTTTATCTGCTACTTTTTTTGCAGCATCCTGTTAACCCATATTCATTCAGAGACTGAGATCTAAGACACTCGGGGCAGTTACCAACAGCAAACATGGCAAACCCTGGAGCTCTGCAGCTCCGTCGAGCGGGACTCTACAGTATTTACGTCCTCGTCATACTGCTGGCCACCTACCTCCTGAATCAGCTAGATCGGTACACCCTGCCGATTGTGACGACGCCTATGGCCCAGGAAATACATTACGGAGACAAAGCTTGTCTGGCAAACACTTCCTTCCATTTATCTGAAGGCGAGGTCAAGAATTGTTCTGCGATTAAAAATGAAACTGCGTAAGTTGACAGAATTAACCGTGCCAAGTTCACAAGGCAGTGCCTCCCCTCAGTCTGTCGCATAGAAAACTCCAGACTGCCTTAGGGCGGCCGTCTCTTGGAGCGTTTCCATGGGTGGAAACGCTCGAAAGCATTGTTTGTTGCCGCGTCATTGGTCACGGCGTGGAAAAAACAATGCTTTCGAGCGGAAACGCTCCAGTGGATGGCCGCCCTTACCCTGCCCAGCTAAGCCTACAATACAACAATTTTCCATGCATTTTAAACCCTGCTGTCAGAATGGGACACTTTTCGATTGCATGATACTAATTATGGAATTTCTCTATATTAAAGACAGCTTTGGGGCCAGCTGATGTGATCCTTAGGAGCTGCCCTGGTTACCACAGTCAAAAATGAACAGAAGTGACAAATGTTATAAGAATTGTCATTTTTGTGGAGGCATTCATCCAGGCTAGCACCTTGTCCAAGGACTCTGATGAAGTAAAATGCATTTTTGGAACCGGGCAACTTGTCAAATTTTTATTAAACTTCTCTTGCAGTTGTGATTCATTCACAGACAAAAATGGATCCCACATCTGTGACTGGAACTACAACGGTGCGGGCTACGAATACCAGCTCCTGGCTGGACCAGTGTTCATCCTTATATTCACATTTACTGGTCTGCCACTTGGGGCGCTTGCGGATTTTACAAATAGGAAGATACTGCTGGCGATCTGTTTGGCATTCTGGTCGGCGATGACGCTCCTGAACGCATTCGTAAAAGAGTATTGGCAGCTTGTCCTTCTCAGGCTTGGTCTCGGGATAGGGTGAGTAAAACTGCGGCCCAAAATGTGAGGTCACGCTCTGTGGTGCTGTCTACAATGTGAAGAGTAGGTCATACCAGGAATTGAACCCGCAGCCTTGCTGGTGAGGAGCATGGACGTTTCCGCTGCACCACTCAGAATTGACACCCAGTAAAAACAAGGAATTCAGCACATTTAGTTACCGACTTCCAAGGACATTTTTCAGCCTTTAATCTCACAACCGTGGACCCCGGAAGACCGGGGAGGTCCCCAGAAGTAGAACCTGCCATCTGAGGCCTCTCAGCCTCAGTAGTCCCCTGTTGGAATATTAAGCAAAACTCAAATTGTCCTCATACTTTAGGAAGTGTTAACTGCTTGTGTGAGTGTGTGTCCACAGTCAATCGATTAAGAATGCAAGTTGTCAGTCAGTAAAAAATAAGGAGTCCCCACAAGTAACACATTACAAGTAGTCGTGTGTTGCCTGAGGCTAAGAAATTTATGTCCCCTGTAGTTAGGCAATAAAGTCATCAAATTTGTCATTTGTAAAATGTGAATTGCTTTTTCTAATTGTAGGGAATCGGGATGCAATCCGTTCGCCACTTCACTGATAGCTGACTACTTCGGAGCAGAATTGCGCGGAGCAGCCATTGGAGTGTACAACTGGGGTATTTACACTGGATACAGCTTGTCATATGCGATTGGCAATGCCGTCACGCAAAGTTTGGTGAGATTCTGAAGTATACAAAACCCCTGTCACATTGGTTTTCATTGGAAAGTACTCACTTGGAGCTTTCCAAAGAATATCTATGTGACAGGGATTCAAGCTTTCAAGTTTTTTACACAGCTTCATTTTGAACAATGATATAAAAGGAAACATCGTCTCCAAATTTTCAACCCCAACTGGGGTCTTCCTCAGGCACTTTCTAGTCGAGCTACCAGTTAGTGTAAATCGCGTTTCGTTTTGAACAAAATTGACCAAGGCAGCTAAAATTTTAGCAAATTGGTTTCTCCTCCATGTGTAGTCATACAGAAATTATGCGATATTCACGTAGCAGTGTTTTAAATTCTAGGGCTGGCGGTACGTGTTCATCATCAGTGGCGTCCCCGGCTTCGTCATCGCGATCATCTTAGCTGCCACCGTGAAGGAACCGCAGCGGCAGCAGACGGGCGCACAATCTCAGATACAGGATGAAATGACCTGTATGCAGAAAACTAAAGGAGTTGTGAAGACTTTTTTGAGTCCTTCCTTGCTTATGCTGGGTTTGGCTGGTGCAGTCAGAAATGCTGGTGGTTACGTCTGGGCCTATAACACTCAGCCATATTTTGACAGTATCGGGCAGACAAGAACTCAAATAGGTAAGATTTTTCAAGCAGTAATGGAAATGTTGCTGCACTTCATCTTGACTAATCAAGGCCTCCTGTCACTCCGCCCTTCGAGCTACGCTTCCCTTCACCCTTGACGACCACCGTTGTCATCCTGCTCGCAGACAGGTCGTTCCATGGACCGCACACACCCCCACTGCTGTCAATGATAAATGCGTGTAATCCAATGTTTTGTGAATAAAACATGCATTTTACATATTAGATTATTCTTCATTTTGAGATTTTCATCGATCCAAACCTCACAATGTTCCTTTCTTCGTCATAAACCGTGCTTTCAGTAAAATTTGGCTGCTTCAGCCGCCACGCTGATGGGCGGCAAATGCGAGCGATAAATGCTACGGTGGTCGGCAAGGGTGGATGGAGCGATAGTAGGAGTGACAGGAAGCCTTGGTTGGGCAAGATGCTGCACTTTGAATCTGACAGCAAGTTTTACATGTTTGATTTCAGTTCAGACCCATAGAGATTGCAAATAGGCGTACTTTTGACAGCAAAGATTTTCCAAGGCGAAAGTTGCCTCCTGCATTGTCAATATTGCCTATAGGACCAGCTATGCTGTTGTCCGTTCTTTGATAATACATGTAGTGAGGTTTCGCAAATCTGACGAAACATGAAGTACAAAATACGAAATTGGACTTCATTTCCATGACAAAATGTATTTCAGGAGATGTTTGCCACCACAAATGTCCCTGCCGCCAGTGCGTCTTTTAGCATACCATGTAAGACCGAGAGAGTTATGATGCATCTTGAATTTTCAAATTTCGCTTCGTATCTACCAGTACCAAGTGGAAACGAAAGATAAATTTCAAAGTTTAATATAGACTGTAACTCTGTCAGTCCAACGTCATACGCTAAAAGGCATGAAAGACGCTCTTGCCGCAGGAGAAATTTATGGAACCAATCATCTCCTAAAATACATTACATCATGGAAATGAAGTCCAATTTCGTATTACGTACTTCGTGTTTCGTCAGACTTGCCAAACCGTTACTAATACTCGCTGTGGTACCCCCAACTGTTGCCGGTATTGTTCGCGATTTATGAAGTGGTATCCATATTGTGAATATCCTCTTCCAGAGAGTTTTATGAGTTGGATCCCCCTGGTCGGAGGCAGCCTCGGCGCTGTTTTAGGAGGCTTCATCTCGGACAGACTGGTTAAGAAGCGTGGAATATATGGTCGGGTGATTGTCCTAGTTGTGAGCCAGGTAAGAAAACAATTGTTCCAGTCTCAAGCGGAGAGGGTGAAAGTGCTATAGAGGCTATGCACGTGACGTCATCTGCGAGGTGACGCCATGTTGGATGGAACGTTGTGACATGCTGACGCAGTGCATCTGACCACGTGCACCGTCCATTTTCCATCCAACACGTGGCGTCATACCCATTGATGACGTCATTTGATGACGTCAGTGCATAGCCTCTATACAGAAGAAAGCCCCACTTTATCGTCATCATAATCATCTATATAGAAGAAAGCTCCATTCTATCATCATCTTCGTCACCATCATTTATATACACGTAGAAGAAAGTCCCACTCTATCATCATCTATACAAAAGAAGCCCCACTCTATCATCATCTATACAAAAGAAGCCCCACTATATCATCATCTATACAAAAGAAGCCCCACTCTATCATCATCTATACAAAAGAAGCCCCACTCTATTGTCATCTATACAGAAGAAGCCCCACTCTATCACCAAGGAAGTAATACGTGGGTTTAACATGGGTCATTAAACCATCTTTTTTGAAGATGGGGAGTTGGCCTAGTGGTTGAGGCGTGCTGCCTCTGAGTGCTGGCGATAGATGCCTTATGCGAGGGTCCGTGGGTTCGAGTCTGGTAGGAAGCTATGTCTTTCCCTTAGAAACCTGTTATTATTTCATGCCCAAGGAAGTACTACCAGAGAAAGTGGGATTCACAACCCAGCTTCAGAATATTATGTGTATATTTTGTCCCTTCTCTTTCAGCTTCTTGCTGCCCCCTTTGCCGCTGGGGCCCTGTTTCTCCGTCCACCGTGGGCCTACATAAGTCTCATTCCAAGCAACATCATAGGTAAGTCAGCTGAGTCTGTTTTACATGCTGTCAGAGTGGCACAGTGCAAACAGCTGTACTGTCACCTCCAGGGTTGCGGGTTTGATCCCCAGTCAAGTCAAGGAAATGCCCCATTGCTGCGGTCTTCCTCAGGCAATCTCTAGTAGAGAGAGTGCCTCAGGAAGACCCCGATTGGGGTCGAAAATTTGCGAAGTTCAGAGACGACTTTACTTTTACTATTGTCTTTCAACTCAGTATTTTAAAGGCCCACTTTGTTTCAGGTGAGATGTGGATCGGCGTTCTCCTGACTGTTGTCGTAGAACTGATCCCGGGCCGGGTCCGCACGACCGCGATAGCCCTGTACATGTTCATTATCACGAACATTGGCGGAAATGCCCCGTTGCTGGTTCCACTGCTGCAGGAACAGTTTGAAAAATCTGGTATGAACAAGTCGGACAGTTTGAGAGGTGAGTTTGCACTGGTTATGTTCATGGTACCGGTAGTACCTTACATGATTGAGCAGCCCTGATAGCCAAGTGGTTATCACGTCCGCTCAGTAAGCGGAGGTCCCGGGTTCGAATCTAGCCCGGGCCATACTAGGGATTTCATTCCCGGCTCTTCACGTCCATCGCATGGGACAGTAAGCTGTGGTGCCTTGTACCTTGTTTCTTTGCAAGGGCAAGTAAAAGACCCCATCCAAGTGAGGAACATGAGTAGTTTGAGATGGCCTCACCCGTACATACCAGGGCCAATAATGCTATGGCGTCGGCCCTGACGGAAAAATCAAATGCAAATACAAAAATACACGACTTCTATTCTAACCCTGTCGGGTTTTGCCAGAGGTTTGTCATACACTGCAGGCTACTGGCCACCTGTGTGGGGTCTTTTACTTGCATGGCATAGGTACAAGGGACCAAAGCTTTTAGTCTCATCCGTCAGACCCTAATGAATTCACAGCTTTTCTTGTAGGCCTGCGTGTCCTCGCTGCTGGAACGAACCCATGCACTGACCCCATTATTATAAGGACTGAAAGTCAAGCAGGTCTAATCACTCAACCACCAGGCCAGAAAAGGAGGGGAGAACCCTGAGAGAGGAGTCGTGATTTTGCCTTAGAATCATTGTGGTCTAAAATATACAAGCACTGCTTTATACCCTCATTTCAGGTGCACTTTATGTCCTTTATCCGGGGCTCTACCTCCTGGGGTCAGTCCTCTTCCTGTTGAGCATGGCCGTGCTCCGTCGCGACATAAACCGGGCAAAATCTATCAATTTTCTACCAATGAGGGAAGAGGACAGCGATGATGGGGAAGAGGGAGATGCGCTGATCAGTGGTTCCCAGGAAGCGTCTAGCAATAGCCATGATAACGATGACGGGCCAAGGCAGAGGAGTAGTGGTAGCATACTGAAAGACAAGGACGGGGAACCCATCGCCTAGAGAGGCAAATAGAACGAAATAATATAAACAGCAAAATTTTGCATTAGGTCAACATCAAAACTTGTGATATGAACAGCAAAACATCTGCATGATATCATCAGAAAAACTTAGTGCATGATATCGTCAGCAAAACTTTTGCATGATATCGTCAGCAAAACTTTTGCATGATATCGTCAGCAAAACTTTTGCATGATATCATCAGCAAAACTTTTGCATGATATCATCAGCAAAACTTAGTGCATGATATCATCAGCAAAACTTAGTGCATGTTATCATCAGCAAAACTTTTGCATGATATCGCCAGCAAAACTTTGTCGTGATGCATGTATCAACACCCAAACTTTTACATTATATCAACAGCAAAATTTTCGCATGATGTAAACAGTAAAGTCTTTGCATATCCATTGAAGATTTTACTTGAAATTTTTTGTGTTAGAGTTCATGTTGTAAAACAGAGTGGGCACGAAATAGCTCTGGAGTTCGAAAGCAAAAAACTGAGTAGAAAGCAATTTCTGCTCCAGAAAAGTGAGTGTTTGGAGCATTCAGAAGCTAGACATGGAGCTATTTATTTAAGGAAATGTTCACTGCAGCTGCTACTTCGGGGTAAGAGGTCTACATGTTGACGAAGTATGGCAATTTATCTTTTGCTATGTATTCTATACTATTCTGTACTATTTTTCCTATACCTCTTCTACAATACTTTCATTATTCCATATACTTTCATAATTTTCCTATACCTCTTCTACATTACTTTCATAATTCCATATACTTTCATAATTTTCCTATACCTCTTCTACATTACTTTCATAATTCCATGACCTGTGTTTGAAGGTTAAACGGGTACGGTATTTCTTCAAATTGATATTAAAAATTGGATCTTGTGTCTTTTTGTGATGAACACAGGTCCATATTTACAAGAAGAAAGTGACGAAGTGTGATTTCCTGATTTTCAAAGATCTGAATATTTCTTTGCAAAGTTGTTTTGTTCTGTTGCCTATACATGGACATGTACAGAGCGTCTCAAAAAAAATGTTACCATTTTGATCCTGTCTAAAAATTAAACTGTTGATTTCCTTCAAATGAAACTCCTGTCCTGATTAGAAGAAACCTGGGAAATTTTCATCAAATTAGAATGGTTTTGATATTATTTTTGTAACAATCACAATAACAGTTTTTGTGATTTTGCAGTTTTACGATTCAGTGACTGAAAATAGACATTTTCACAGTGTCTAACTGCTGCAATGTTCTTTTCTCTTCTGAGAGAGCATTAAGCAGTCTCCTTGATTATTCTTGGCCTGATAATGCAGTGTTCCTTTGTTTCCAACTTTTTCGACATCATAACTAATCAGAAATTTACCAAGTGGATGTCTTTCATCACGTCTGACGTATAGCCATTTTGTGATCACAATTGACTTCATATCGGGTGTCCCCCAAAAACGAAAACCCTTTATAATATGGGGTTATTCAAAAACCATTATTGTTATGACTTTCATATTTTGCATCAATTATCTAAAGGATATGAGATAGATTTCCCTAAAATTTCAGCTCAGTAGGTTACACAGCACTAAAACAGCGACATGTTTAAAATTTCATGTCAAAAATGCAGTGCGGAAAGTTCAGTGCAATTTCATTGACCGCCATTGCAGGTTTGGCGAGAAATTTTGAATATGCTGTTATTCTAATGCTATTCATTCTATGGAGCTGAAATTTTGAGGAAAGATGTCTAATATTCTTTAGATAGAAGGTGCAAAATATCAAAGTCATAGCTTTGACACTTTTTGAATAACGCCATATTAAATTAGGGTTGTCATTTTCTGCAGTGGCCACCCGATACAAAAATAACATGGCTTTGCGCATTCCTACCATTTTTGTTTTTGCTCCACTATGAACACCATAGTGAATAAAAAGTCAAACTTCCTGTATGAATCAAATCTCCCAAATCTTCACTACCAAACCTGAAAAGATGAAACATTTAGTCCAAAGAATGTGGACTAGAGATCAAATCAAAATGGTAACATTTTTTTTGAGACACCCTGTATATTGCATGACAAAGGTCGCAATAAGTCACTACAGTAGTTTTGTATTCAAGAGTATTTTGCAGCAACACTCTACAAAAGTCAAAATTTCTGACATGAGTACTGTACATAATATCTGTTGGTCAAATTTGATGAAATTATATCATGCCGCGTGTGTTTATTTCATGACACATGTAGGCCCCTACATGTATTTGCTGATCAAATTCGATGCTGAAGAAATTTTTTGTATTTTTTTCATGATATTTTTTGATCAAATTTGATGAAGAAATTCCGTCATGTGTAATTATTTCATGAGATTTACTGACCTTTGATGAAGAAGAAATTACATTATGTGATTACATGATATTATTTGTCATGTTTGTTGATCAAAGTTGATGAAAAAAATCACGTCATGTGTATTTATTTCATGATATTTGCTGATCAGACTTAAAGATTAAATTACATTATATGTGTATCCTTGGAGGAATTCCTCCAAGGTGTATCTATCACATGATATTTACTGATCAAACTTGATTACATTATGTATATTATTACGTCATAACTGCCTATTAGACTAAGAAGGAATAAAGGTTATTATTTTTTCATTATACACTTCAGAGTTGTCGCATTTTAATTGTCGATCATCTGACAGCGTGGATGAAAATAAAGCAAGGAAAAATAGGAAATTGGCATCCTTTCCAAACAGAGTTCTTTGAGCTATCTCCCGCTGATGTGGCATCTTTTCCAACGCAAAAGGGAGGCAATAAAGCCGAATAAAATGACTGGAATCTCACGATGGGCAATCTACATTTTTGTATTTGTTGCAACAGGGGCACAACCGTCAAGCGATTGCTTTTACGATCTTGGTTGTGCCCTTGGCCATACGTTTTTATAGATTTTCCAAATATCATCTGTGACCCTCCGCCACAAAATCAGTCTAAAGTCACACGGAAAATGAGCCTAAACGTACTGACATGACACCAGGAGATAAAGACAGAAAAACCATCACTCAGATAGACAGATAATACTGAAATTGACAAATGTGACCCTCCACAGCAAAACCAGTCTCATGTCGCTCAGAAGGTGAGCCGCAATGAACTCAGATGACACCAGAAGAGGAAGAAATAGATTATTTCAGATTTCATAACAGACAGACATTATTGAAAGTGACCAACATTTAGGCCCGGTTGCACCAGTCATACTTAAGGTCGACTTTTTGTTCTCAAGCGAACCTTAAAGTCGTTCTCAGCCACAAGTGGTAATGGCAATCATTAGTTAGTTGAGGTCAACCTCAAACATAACTTTGAGCATACATGTAGCTGACGCAACCGGGCCTTGGTTGCAACCTGCCAAGCTAAGAGCGACATGCGACTGGTTTTGCCGTGGAGGGTCACAAATGTGACCCCTCCCCCACAAAACCAATCATCAGTCACTCTGAGGTTGGCAAGTTGGGACCAATGTATTTGTCAATTTCAGTATTGTCTGCCTGTCTGTTGTGAAGTCTCAGCGATTCTATTTCTGTCTTTTTCTCCTGGTGTCATGTCGGTACGTTTAGGCTCATTTTCCGTGCGACTTTAGACTGGTTTTATAGCGGAGGGTCACATTTGTATATTTTGCATGTGCATGGCCAAAATAAACCATCACCATCATCATCAACAAGAGTGTCAATGGATGCATAACCTTCACAGATCAGTGTTACCGCACACCATAAGATGTCACCTTAGAGACACCATCATCAACATGTGGTTTCTCCGATGCTATCACGTTGCTACGGAGATAGACCTCTGAATCAATGCTAGGCTACACATGCTTGCTAGCATGCTATTTTGGAGTCGGAAACCACTGGAATAGCAAACTGTAAACAGGATTCAATTATATGTGTTTATCGAAGCAAACTTTCATTTTGTCACACTATCCCATGATTTATGGGGAGAGTTAGGAGCGCTTTTGGATTATTTCACTCCAAGGTAGGAACTTTGATTTCGTTTAGACTGCAACGCTTACTACATGCAAGTTTCATATGCTTGGTTTCATTCAATTTTCAATATCCTTGTACACGCTGATAGCGTCCGCTATCGCCATCAGTAGGGGTACATTGACACCAGGTTTGGAGGTCCTAGATTAATGGTCTTTAATGTCAACTATAACACACTCCCTTCTAGCATCCAATGGAAATACCTAGTAAGTTACATTTTTGGCAAAAATGAGTTCAAGGCCAAATTCGTACTTGCTAGGTATTTTTTCATCATAATAGGCCTACACAGTTTTTGTCTGCAAAATGTCCGCCAAAGCCTCGGAATGACAGAGGTAAAACGTAGTAAGTGCACCACTATGTCACAATTCTGATGACTTAAAGTCATCAGAATTGTGACTTCATACTATGTTTTTATCTTTGCAAACTCGGCATGAAACCAGAGATAGAACATGGCAAGTCGCATTTAATCCTGTTATATAACATATTTTTTAAAACATCTTAAAATGTACTTCAGAAAAATCAATAAGTGTTTTCTACAACAAAACTCTTCCAAGTTGTCATTCCAACTCTTAATACGGTATTTGATGTGGAAACATAAACCCATTTTTCTCGAAAATACCAAAATGTGACACTACTAGGTATTTCCATAGGACGCTGGCCTTTTCTTAGTGATGTTAAGATGTGTGTAATTTCATTCAATTTCCTTCACGCGCCCCCTACAGACAGATTCCTTTTTCGCTTGAAGTACACATATATAAAGTTTAATTGGTGACTCAAGATAAACGGCAAAGGAGCTTTATGATGTGTCGCTATTTTCTTTCCGATCAATGAGAACCAAAACAAATATGAACGCGAGCTTGAACCAACAGAGAAGGGGAGGGGTAGAGGGTTGCACGTGGGACACGGTTCGTCCAAATTGAAAACCACCGTACCTCGAACCGGGCCCCGTCCTGTAAGCGAATTTCGCGTCCCGTAACTCGAGAGCCCCGCGAATCTTCCCCCTCGACCCAACTGCACAAAAACCACCGCTCTCTAATCGGTGCCACGACCAGTTGGCTAACGGATGTGATTGGAGACTGCCTTGTCGCTGACGGATCACGGTATCAATAATCGATTATTGCATCGGATGCAAGAGCAATAAACATGGATACGGCGACAACAGCTGACGCCGTTTATGCTCGACTGGCATTAGATCTAGGATTTACAAGGGGTGTAACTCTCACTGAACTCATAAAATCGATTTTACCGTGAAATACGGCTGATTTCTCTTTTTCACCTTTCAAGGTGTTTTTTCCGTATTAGCCGGTGTAACGTTTAAAGTTCTTCACCTTCTGCCAGTGTTTCCCTACAATAGGGAGTTTTCGCAAAGCCCCCGAAACGCCAACGCGAACGTCTATCCTTACGTTCGGTGCTCTCTTCGTGGCGTCGAACAATGGGTTTGGCGTTCACGTTGGCGTTTCGGGGGCTTTGCGAAAACTCCCTAATGACTTGCGAAACTTCCAAAAATATGAGGGACACTGAGCTATAGAAGCACTGACAAATGTTACACCCCCAGTCCTTCCCTCGATCACTTCGCATTCTGAACAACACAACAGCACTCCGACTAGCAGATAGACAGTCGATCCTCGGAAGATTCCGATATCAGACATCTGTATCAACCCTATAAATGATTAATGAAGGATTATTGGCCTACATAATAAGTTTGGAAGTCTGCTTTGATTGTACATGTAGCATCGGGGATGGTTCGTTGTATCAAGAATATTGTATCTACATCGCTAACCGGATTTTCGCTTCGTCACACTTTTTCCCGGGGTGAATTTTTCATCACACCTGATGTGGGTGTGCGATGACGGTTGAAGGCCGGCCAACCAAAGGACTGTCATCAACAATAAGCCTACGGTACCTGACTAATGCACTGAGCAGTAGGAATTGCGATCTCTTGCGAGCTGTGCACGGCTAAGAAACGACCCCATCCACCATCCCTGTTTTCGGCTACGGAGCCACCCGTGTCATCCCTGTTCTCGGCCATGCAACTGCGTCATCATCCCTCTTCTGGGCTATGCAGCCACCCCATTATCCCTGT
>NMRB01000121.1:549820-562473 GCA_002633025.1 Notospermus geniculatus | reverse complement strand
TGTAGCACACAAAAGATGCGACAAAAGAACGCGAACAGCCTTTCGCTAGACGTTGAAAAAATTCCGATACTCTTCGTTTTTATTGACAGATATCCGATTATTGACAGACATTTACATGTACACTCACTGGCCCCGAATATTGATTGATCTTTGGTGAACGCATAAAGCTGGATTTCTGAGCTAACGATTAAAATAACACACGGGAAGGTAACGCTGGGTGCAGAAATCTCAGGTTTTATTGAACTGCATTTGTGAAAGAATGAAAGTGTAGATCTAATATTACAGTCAATGCAAGTCGTTCCTGGATGTGACGTTTTCAACCTCTGAATAGGTGTGGCTGTTCCACGAGGTACGTTTGCCCGGGCACTCTGCTTTACGACTCCCAGATCGAGCTAGTAGTTCATTGCATGAGCTAGGTGCAAAGAGCCGTGACTGCAACAATCAGCATAATTATTATATTTGAACTGACCAACCAAAGTGCTCCTTGTATGAAATTCTTTATACGACTTACACTGTTAGAAATAACAGACGATTTTACAGATTCCTGCAGCAGGGTCGCCAGGCCCCGTATTCATAAAACTACTTAAGTCTCAGTATGACACTTATCCTTTGTTCAACACAAAAGATAAGTATCACACTTAGACTTAAGTAGCTTTATGAATACGGGGCCAGGACTGGATCTGTAAAATTACAGACTTAAATAAATGTTAACAGAGACTTGACTGGAGGCTGACCAAATTATATTTTCATATAATCTCAGGAAGCATCATTATGGAAAGTCCAACTGAATTCAACCAATACAGGAAAACATAAATCATACCATATTAAATTTACAGAAAGCTCCAGGGACTCCCTGCTGCAGGCAATTTCTGTAAAATTATTACAATAATTTCTAACAATGATCTCAGATCTCAGCACCGGGGTCGTGTTCCCTGAGGTCTATTCCCTGATCTTTTTATACGTCATTTTCAAATGCTAAAAGCGGTCTTGTGAATCCAACTCCGCTATGTAACTGAGAGTAACGAATGCCATTAACGTGAGAAAGCTTTTCAGTCCAGTCACCATATGATGCATACTGATTAAGCAGAAAGGAAATGAAAACTCGGAAAGGAAATTCACATATACCTTGATGAACTGATGGCGCATTATAGCGAAATGCAAAAAAAGCATTTCAGTGAGCTGCCTTCGAGCAAATTCGCCACTAAAGCTTACAGGTCGACATTTATGGACATTGCGTCTTGAAGCAACTCGCGGCAACTAGCTTTCCGGCGATGGAAGCAACTCGGAGTGACTGCATGATCAGTAATTTGCCGATTTTGTCGACCTGAGCGCGCTTGCGTCTCCGAGCAACTGCCGGACCCGCGAGTTGCTTTGAGTTGCCCATGTTCCACTTTTCGGCGACTAGTTGTCTCCAGTTCCACTCAGATCCGTCGACCTGCGCCTGCTTGCGACTGATCAGTTGCTTTAACCCATTGGGGCCGAATGACGGAATTATCAGGCTTTGGCCTGTACCACACACCCTTGTGCATTCAAACTGACATAGAATCGTAACCAGTGGACCGATTGATGATCTCTTTGCATATTTTTTAATGCGAGACTACCCCCCCCCCCCCCNGCGCCAAAAGAAAGAGTAGAAAAAAGTAGCTTCCATTCTGACCTAGCGACAGACGCGTAGGAGCAGCGGTTATCGAGATATGGACGTTTAAAGATTGACAACCTGACGAAAACGTAGGCAGAATGCGACCATTTCCTCACAACTTGCATCTTCGGCTGTGATCTGTTTCTCTCACAGACATTTTAGAACAAGCAGACCTGCATGAGGTCGTGGCCCATTTAGTTGCCTCCAGAATGAGTGCCTTGTCACCAGTTTTGGTTGAAAATTGTGGGAGCTAGGCGCATTTTTGTAGAGACGTCAGAAATTCATGTTACGAAATGTACATTTTTCAACTTCATCCCGGCCCCAATGGGTTAACGGGGATATTTCATTGAAAATCACGTGACCTATACCGAAAAAGAAAATGGCGGCAGTGGAATGGACCGAGGGCATGGAAGACGCGCTGTCGACATGAGCGTGCTGTTCGAGGTAACTGCCAGTTGCTCCGAGTTCCTCTCAATCGCTGAAATGTCGACCTGTGCGTGGTGTTTTTTTTTATCTGCGACGGATCCGTCGAGTTGCTTTAGTCGCTGTTACTCGTAGGGATGTGAATCAGCGCCCCTCCCCCAATTTCTTCGAACCGGAAATTTTTGTTGTCCACCACGCCCCCTGTTTCGAGATCTATTAGAGAACAACACCTTCATATTACATGGTTCGAATACTAAACTCTACATGTAGCTCGTCAGTTTTTCCATCGTGCTTGCCATTATATACCGCCTGCAAAAACATGGGCATGATGCAGCAGCGTTGCTGTCGATCGGCAGAACTGGCAAGAACTTAACAAAAATGCTTCTTCTGTATGTACATACATGTAGGCATGTACTGCACAACAGGGGCCCATCTGCCTTCTGCAGCAGAAGACATTCGATATTGTCTCTGGTGCGGCAGGCAACATATATTTGTATATAGGAGAAAATAACTGAAATATTTGCGCTGTTTCTCTAAGGAATCAATAATCCACCCTCTTACCACTGGGTTGGAGGCAACGAAGGCAAATATCCAATAAACAGACGAATCTCCCCGCGTTGAACTTCTCATTAGTGATGAAAAGGATGGTGGCCATTTTTTGTCAGCTAAGGTTTCGACATAATATCAGTCTAGCCAAGGGTGTGTTTGGTGACCCAAGAAAATGGGGCAAAATTTTACTTTGAAATGATCACAAAGATTTGTGCCATCGATTTTTCCAAAAATCAAATGTAGTATTTGATAATATAGACCTTTAGCTATTAGCAGAAATATGGGAGTAATATATTTCTGATGATACCTATCTGACATGAATATTGTAGAGTTTCAAAAAACAGCCTTTCACCAGTAGACAATAAGAATGGTGAAAATTTTCTGGTGTCGGACGGAACACTTTTTGAAACACACCCCAAGGTGTTATCACTGGCTTTGTATGGGTTGGACAGGAACCAATCTTATCAGGTTGGTTCCGGATTCCGCCGCCAGGGGAGGGATACTAGTATCTCATGTATACAGTGGCACTTTATCATCGGCATAAGCACGTCACGTTTTTTGCTGTAGCATACCTGCTGACACAATGCACTGAAACAACGCCAACACCAGTCCCTTTGTTCGATGTCATCGAACAAACGATAGACGTTTGCGTTGGCGTTTCGAAAACACTCCACTATTAATACATCGCTACATGATGACACCACACCAAGTCTGTTGGCGTATAGATATAGATCGAACAACTCTGCATGTACTGGCTTATCGATTTGTGATATTGCCCCTTTAACATACATAGTGGCTGAAATCCTTTCAATGGTATTTCATTGATTTGACTCGACGGGGGCCCTCACCGCGTCACCGGGGCGACGAGTCTCCGATCAATTTCCTTCAGTTTGAAATGGAGAAAATTCCATTTCGACATCTTTCCCGATGTGCCATAAAATCCATTCAAACTCATAAATTCCATTAACTCCATTATCAATGAACACTCATAAATTATATTTTGACAAATATTGCCCACTTCACTAACCCTTTCACTTCCCGTATAGCGATTTCATTGAAATTGATGATAAAGTTCTACCAAGTCCTTGAATCTTGCAGAAAATCCTATGACACGAGTATTTATTGGAAAGGACTCCCTGGGAGCTTTCCAATGAATACCTATGTGATGGGCTCCAGGTGCCGTTCAGGCGTTTACATGTTCGTTTTCGAAAAAAATTGAATTCCCCGTGTTAAGCCTCGCTTATGTCGCCCTACGCTGTGATAGAAATAGCGTCAACAAGTTGCAACTGATAACTTACGTCGCCACCGACTAGAAAAATACCGATCGGTCGCAACTACCTGGAACTAGTTTATCGCCGTCTTTTGAGTGCTTATGTCAACACTGATTTCTTTTGATTTTAAGTAAAACGTGCTGAAGTTGAACACGTGCGATTTTCAGGATCTGGATATTTGTAGTTTGCAACTAGTTACTCGCTGACGCCCGAGAGCTTATGTCACCTAGTAGTTGTGACTGATTAGTTCCAGCTACGCGCCGATTATCAGTTGCCAACTAGTTCTGACTGTACGTAAGGGCGACATAAGCGAGGCTTAAAACACCATTCAGGTTATGGCCCCATGTAAATTTCTTATTCAAACGAATGGTCAACCTAACTTCAACAAGGGCAAAATTCCACGCCTGTGCAACAGACACCATAAAGTGAACACAATGACTAAACCACAAACCACAGTATTTACCAGTTGACTGAGCACAACCTTGAATTTGCTATGGCCTCATGGGAAGTGAACCAAGTTGACCCTAACATCATTAGGAAACTGCGACGTGATTAGTTACCACTGACTTGTGTACGTTTTCAAGCTTGGTATTTTGCCCTTGTTGAAGTTAGGTTGCAGTCTTCGACTATAGTACATTTAAAGTGCTTTTCAGAATGGCCAGTCATTTTTGCACTCATTTTACCTTGTAATAGAACCTAACCACAAACCACAAATTGGCCAATACATGTATTAGGTGTGCATGTCAACTCACGGTTGGCCAACTTCTAAAAGGACCTTATTTTGGTCTATACTCTTAATTCAAGATAATCATGCAATCATGCACACGTAATTGGCCAATTTGTGGTTTGTGGTTCCATTGTAAGGTAAAATGAGTGCAAAAATGACTGGACATTCTGAAAAGCACTTTATTGTTCAGGAACGCTGGTGTGGTGGTGTCAATAATCATAATTGACAATAAAGCCCCTCATTGTTTCTCTACTCGATCTTTGTCGATATTGGTTCCTGTTGACTGACCTCTAACCCCAATTTGCATAATTCAATGGCGTGAGCAGCGGCCATATTTGCCGATGCCATCATCAGTATTTAATCTGATTCAACAAAAGTTCTTGCCTTCGAAGGCGGGCACCCCTGGATCAACGTAGGCCTATGGCTACACACTTCCTCGCCCCCTCAACACACTGCGGGACATCACTGACATTATAAAACGTTTTCGACCAAGATAGCCTCGGTTTCTTGATTAAAGGAGCACGGTATTGCCACTTTTTCTCGACAGCCGGCGCCACTGTGCCACTCTCCAACCCAGGGTCTAACTATAGGCTACGTACCTATCGGCGAGTTGACCCAATTTACTACGTACATTTTGTAATGCATTTTTGTAGTTCGTATTACTGCCGCTAGGTGGCTCCGTCTACGTCGGCAGTCAAATAACGCATTTGAGATCCAATACCGTGCACCTTTAAGTGCCATCTTCACCTGACCGTCATATAGAACTCTCGTTTCTGTCAGACGATGTATATTGTCTACCGCTGTTGAAGCCGCAGGAAGTCCATCTTGTCAACACTCCACAGTGGCAGTCACCTGATTGCTAACGGTGCGAGAGGAATATTAATACGCTGTATCAGGCTAATGAATCTTCTAGCTAGCTCTCCCTTTCCATAGGTGTCAGCTTCTGGTGGGTGATGAGTGCGTTGGTACACATCTCCCGTCACGTCCGAAAAGACAGTGATGTTTAATGGAAACCAAAGAGAAGGCGAACACAAAAATCGACACACAATATGATAAAGTATATAAAGTCAATTTCCAGAATATTTAGCAAATTTTCTACCCCAACCGGGGTCTTCTTCAGGCTGGAACTTTACAATCTGAAACTCTAGAAAAGACTGAGCTGAAACCCAATATTCTATTGGCTCTGCTGTGGAGATAGCTCTGCGCTGTGAGCTAGAGAACCTACGTGTGCTTCCTCATCTCTATGTCAGGTTTGTCTCCATGACACGGCCCACAGACACAATATCCAATCTGACGGACATAATTTGTATTTGTGCCGCCAACTTCACATGCTGCCACACCACTCCTACGCAACAACTGCTCTTAAGCCTAGTTTATACTTCGACGCACGACCATCGGCGTCCGACGCGCGATCAAAATCTGGACGCCGACCTAATGAAGTAGGCTTATGTCGGCGTACAGATTTTGATCGTGCGTCGGACGCCGATGGTCTTGCGTCGAAGTATAAACTAGGCTTTAGGCCTGCAGCATAGGCTACTTATTATTTCATCGCTCTCCTGCCGTACAGCCATTTTTTGTGAACTACAATCTTTGTCGCGAGTTTTTCAATGCAGCGGAAGAGACTAGGCACGCTTTTGCCTCTGCAGCGGATGCTGCGGACGACTCTAGTCATCACATGGAAAATCTTCTCGCCAACCTCTAAACGACATTTCCGTTTCTCGCCGACGGTCTTGGTCGCCGCAAAAATTGCCATCGCCAGGCAACGACAAACCCACACGCATTAAAATCTTTATAAAGTGATATTTGCTGAAAGAAAGTACTGTTTGTTCAACATTGGGATGTCACTTGTGGTAGGCCGGTGGCTTTGTTCCGAATCAGAAAGAAAGTGGACACCATTTACGTCCGCCATTCTTTTGCCTCTGGGGGTTTCATCAAAGCAGAGGTTCATACGATGAATGTTTGATCAAGTCACGCCCTGGAAACCTTCGGCTAACCTGAGCTGTCATCCTGCTCTTCAGAAGTGTATGGTGTGTGAATGGCCAGCCGTTTGCTTCAATCAGTCATGAAGACGCGTGCGAAATAAGGTGATTTTAGGTACCACAAGTAACGAGGGTTATGATTCGTCGAAGTGTCTATGCCATTACCTATTAGTATGAGTGTGCGTGATTGGTTGCAGGGCACCTGAAATCCTCGATACCGGTATTCATGTGAATATTCGCTTATGAAAAATTTATAAGGCGGCTCCTTTATGAATTTTTGCTTATATCTGGCGCACCCTCGCCTTTGCACGCTAGTCACCAAGGCACATTTCTCAAAGACAGATCCTTGATGACTCTCCTCTGCTTTGCCTTCTTCAGGGGCGGATTTGGGAAAAGAGGGGGCGCCCTGTGCTAGGAACATTGCAATTTGCGGCGAATTCCAGAATTTCACGGTCGATTTTACAGATTTGTTGGCCAAAGGGGAGCGCTCGGCGTGCCCCCCTCTGGATCTGCGCCTGTTCTTCGAGCTATTCCAGCGCAGGTATCTCTTCCGATGTAGACAATGTCTTACAAGGACCAATAAACTATTTGAATTTGAATTTGAATTTGAATTTGAATTTGAATTTGAATTTGAATTTGAATATCTGGGCGGCGGGGGAGAGGTTGTTGAAAATTTCAAGAGGGTCCGCTTGTTAATTGTTTGACACCAAATAGCCCTACGGCTCACTAGAAAAGTGCGGCCATTAACATCAATGAAATTACCTTTTTCAGCCAGTAGTCAAATCGGTCGCCTCATCCCTTGATCATGCTGTCTTAGATAGGCACAACTTGCCTGATCTCACGGGCCGGAATTGACTACATGTACTTAGCCCCGGCGAACTCGCTGTAGCCTGCCTTTGTTTTCATCTCGTGGCTAATAGCGGAGTCCGCTGCCGAGTGTCTTGCTAATGGAACATGTTACCAGGCCTTAGGGTTCCTTTGAGTGCCATTAATAGCAATGATGTCCCCAATTACTTTGAATCACAAGCGATTGATGTTGGGGCAATGTTAGGTGATGGGTGTCATCAACGAAGGAGCGGAGGTGGTAAATGATGTACATTGTACACGTAAAAAAAGCCAAGATTTCACCAGCGCCGCACAGCTAGGCTACATCCTCCTCTTTTCTCCACAGAAAAACGAATCCATGGTTACAATCTCAGAATTGCTATTAACCTGGAGCCATGTTCCCGAAGCCATCGTTAGGTTAACGATGTCGTTAAAACTGGGAAAATGCATAGCGTAACGACATCGTTAACCTAACGACGGCTTCGGGAACATGGGTCCTGGGCCGATGTTCCCGAAGCCGTCGTTAGGTAACGATATCGTTAAAACAGGAAAAATGCATAGCAACGATATCGTTAACCTTACGACGGCTTCGGGAACATGGGTCCTGGTACGAAGCCGAAAAACCACCCCTTGGGTGATGTGCAGTACATTTCCAAGTATTATCTTGACGATATTGTGGCACACAGTAAAAAAACCATTGTTTTTCCTGTACAAAGAGAAAAGCAAAATCGTTTACCACACTATGGTTTGACGTTGAGGCTCAGAGATAACATAAAACTAATCTGATACTTCAAACTGTCAAACTGTGAAGTCGACCAATGTTGAACAATAGCTTCAGTCATGTGATTAACAAGGGCAGATTACGTAAACCGGTAAACCTGCCAGTTATAAGCCGTGGTTACACTACATAAAAATACCCGTGTTTTTCCAGACCCGTGTCAAACCCGTGTGTACGAAAATCCCGGCGAGAGGTCACACTACTACACTGTAGTTGAGTAGCCCGGCGACAGGTGCGCTGCATGCACTGACTCTTCGGTCATTTCTGAATTGGCACACGTTGTCGGAGGCGCGAAAACGACGTCACTTAATGGCTGCGCCATCTGTCGCCGTGCGAAGAACTAACGAACACACGGGGATTTCGAAAAGCACGGCGAGATTGCCGTGTCTCAAAAACCCGCGTTTTTCAGACACGGGTTTCTTGAAGCCCGGCAATTCATACGTGTGACTGCAAAAAACCCGGGGATTTTATGTAGTGTAACCACGGCTATTCATACACTCTGTAGATTGTGCCAGACTTTAATGGGGATCCTAGCTCGATAGAGGGCAGCACACCGAAAGCCGGTCCCAATACAATGGACGCCTTTTGTGTGGGAAATTGATCAGGACCGGGATGTCAGTTCATTTCAATAATAGTTTTAACCACTAGTGACACCTATTGAGGCAGTGAGCTAGGATCACCATTGCGTATTTCATTTCCATTCAACCACTGCATATCATCCAGGCTAACCTGGGTTTTGCGCTTAGTTCGCACGGCTCACACCACAAACCACAGGCCCACTCCAGAAGAAAATCTGTCAGGAATGCTGTTCGCTGCTCTTGTGGTGCACCCCCGACTGCAAATACGACATGATTGTTTTTCAAATTAATAAAAGTTGTTGGCAAGAAGAAACTTTCGTCCGATAATTATAGCCTCTAACTAGATCGCAGGAAAAAAATATTTTTTTTGTTTATTGCTGTTTTTGCATAAATACATCATGGCTGATCATATCGTCCGGAACGGTTGCTTGATTAAACAGCCCAATCTCGACCAATCAGATTTGAATTTACATCGCCATACACGAGCCAAACCCAGAAGTAAACATTGCTGCACCACACATGCCTTCGGTGTCTGTAACGCAGTCTCTGATTGGCCACCCTGTTGATCTGTGGCGGCTGACACGAATTTCATTGGATTGAATCGGTGGTGTTGGTGTGGAGTTAATGGAATGCCATCACCGCCGGTAAATCGGCATGCTGCATATGGGCGGAGCAATACAATTATCTCACAAAAACACAAGCTTGTGTTGTAGTCACAAATGTTTTGAGAATCATTCTCAGTGACTTTTGTATCAAAGAGAATACCTGAGTATGTTTTCCCAACTATTACCCATAAGAAGCTTTACCATCTGATCCCCATTATCGGAATATGACCTCGTATTCTGCAGGGACACATTGCGCAGATGGTTCCACATACAACAATTACGAGTTTTTTTCACAGAGAAATAGTGCTATCAATAATCTCAAGCGAAATGGCCCGAGGTGGCCATTACGATGTGGCCACTAATTCCACCATTCTCGGCGAACGTTTACGTCAAAATGCTATTACGACTTTATATCGATTCGCATTTCCCAACGGTTATTTTCTACGTATTATTACGCATCTTCAGCGCATTTTTGCGCATTTTTTTGTAGACATTTTGGACACGGGTTCTTGAAATTGAAATGATAATGAACAAACGCACACGAAGTAAATTCCTCTTACCAGGTGATGCATTTCCTGGCTGCCTGTCAAGGTTTATAGTGAGGTTTCGCAAATCTGACGAAACACGAAGTACGAAATACGAAATTGGACTTCATTTCCATGACGTAATGTATTTCAGAAGCTGGTTGGTACCACAAATATCGCCTGTTAGTGCAAGAGTGTCTTTCAGCGTATGACATTAGACCGATAGAGTGGCGGTGTATATTAATACTAATGAAGTTGAATTTCGCGTATTTCGTACTTCGTGCATGTTTCGTCAGATTTGCGAAACCTCCCTAATGGGTGGCGTCCACTAGAGCGCCGACAAGATTAGGAAGGGTTGCGGAAGCAAATTATGCCATTTCGGCATCCTTTCCGCGTCAGTCGCGAAAAAAAGTGTGCGAATCATCGTTTCCTGGGACATTACTACGAATCTCTGCAGACATACCTGGGAGTGTCCCAGGAAGCAATCGTGAAGGGCGCGAAATGCTGCTGATCGTAGCAGGACAGCGCGGACACATCTAGGATCACACCAGGAGAAGTAAAATCATGGACTAGGAAAATCGGGTAGATATGCGGACAATATGAGGAAATAATTCAAGGTTATAAATTCTGCGCCGACTTTGGATTTTTCTCATATGTCTGCTAGCCGTCATGGAGTTAGGAAAAACGGCCACACTGAAAAACGTTACACCGGCCATAAACTCCTCCACACCGCAACCTGTTGACATTTCCGTGTCTTGTCCGCAAATGTCTTGGCGGCTTCGCGCACTCGCTTATTTTGATCTGCATCGGCTCCGTGCTTTCCTGAAACAGTCCGCGTGGCTTCTGCTTGCCTTCGCAAAGCTGCCCGCACCGCGGAAGCTTTCAGGAGCGTTTGCAGAAGTGTTACAGAAAGGCGGGATGTCCTGACGATGTCCGCACGACAATGCAGACAAGTTGCCGAAGGTGTCGGGAAGTTCATTTCCGCGTCGAAATTTTGGTCTCGATCAAAATTTGGATGCGGAAATTTCGCCCTCTCCCGAACGTGCGGAAATGCCGGGAACTGCTTAGGAATGATAAGGACAGTGAACGGAATCTTTCAAGAATATGCGGAGAGGTTGCGGAATGAATGCGGATTTACTAAATTTGCGTTCCGCGTCTTGTCCGCGCCCTAGTGGACGCTAGGTTTAATGAACAAACGCACACGAAGCAAATTGTTCTTGCCAGGTAATGCTAGCATTTTTCCTGGCTACCTATCGAGGTTAATAACCAGCTTCGAATGGCCTTCATTCATGTCGTATAATGGGTGTGGACTTCAGATATTCGTTCCGGCTGAACTAATATGCACACTTAACATGAGTAATAGATGAGCGCATTATTTTTTTCTCGGGCCTTTGCACTGCATCTGGTAAATTTAACAACCGTTTTCACTATGGCAACTTTATCGTCTAGCATTTGCTAATTTGGCTGCGATTAAATCATAAATATAAACAATACCCCTTGGGATTTTCAATATTTACGATGCTACCTATTTAATTATAGCGCTTTAACGAAAATATAATAAAGAAATTCTATGCCAGTATTAAAATAAATCATGCAAAATGTTCCTGCCAAGTACTGCAAGCACAGACTATTGAATTGGCTGTACAACTCAGGAGACCACTTCGCAATCGCCACTGCGTTGAGTGATCTTTCTTGGTCATGTTCTATTGCCCGTACTTGCGGGTTGTATGCAAATCAATTTTGCTTTAGCTCCACTGTTCGGGTAGCGTGCCAGAGGCCGTTTCCACACATCCGGGTAAATTCGATTGCAACTACAGGCTGTTCCAGAACATTTATTCCGAATAAATGTTGACAAATGAGTTATTAGCGAGGTTTCGCAAATTTGACGAAACACGTGACGAAATACGAAATTCAACTTCATTTTCAGGACCTAATGTTTTTCTGGTGATGGTTGGTACCTAACCACACCCTGCTGCCAGTGCGTCTTTTAACATATCATGTAAGACCGAGGGAGTTACATGTATGGTGCATCTTAAATTTTTAAATCTTTGTTTGCGTGCAGTGCGGCGGAAAATAACAAAGCATTTGTCGCATGCGTCAACGAATCGCGTTAGGTGTGCAGCCACCCTTATTAAGTCTTTCGTTTCTTCGTATATCTACGAAGTGGAAATTTAAAAATTCAAGATGCACCATAACTCTTTCGGTCTTACATGACTTGCTATTAAAAGATGCACTGGCAGGAGGGACCTTGTGGTACCAAACATCTCCAGAAATATATTACATGTACATGTAGGTCCTGGAAATGAAGTTGAATTTCGTATTTCGTACTTCGTGTTTCGTTAGATTTGCGAAACCTCACTAATCCGTTTCAGGGCCCGAACAGAATATAGCAATACTGAGACACAGGACCGAATACTGAATATTCAGTATCTACACCATGTAAAGCTACACCCCTATCGTTCGTGTCTTGCAATATCTAATATTGAATATTTTTCCATTATCCACTTAATCTGAACATGCGACTCTCATGTCGGATCAGAGTGAATGAATTTGCCTTGTTATGAAGTTCTAGGTCGATGAGTCTGGAACACTTATCCACCAGAGATCAATAAGAATAACTTCCATGAGAGAGGCTCGACCAGATTCTGGTCGAAACATGTGTGTGTATACATATTGTTTGCGGCGCAGAAGTCGCCTCAACTGCGCAGAACCCCGTTGGCCAGGCCTCTGTCGAATCCTTCAACTGGCGACCAAC
>NMRB01000121.1:515219-536173 GCA_002633025.1 Notospermus geniculatus | reverse complement strand
GCTGCCTAGGGGGTCGCTGGTCTGTGTTGATACTGTTCTCAGATGGTCGATCGTCTGTGTCTCGCTCAAAGAGACTTCCTTTCCACAGGTACACTGCGCTGTTCGCCTAAACTTGTTGTCACTCCCATCACACGCTGGTCTGTGTTGATGCTGTTCCCAGATGGTCGCTGGTTTGTGTTGATGCTGTTCTCAGATAGTCGCTCGTCTGTATGTTGCTCTTGTGCTCAAAGAGACTTCCTTTCCACACGTACACCGCGCTGTTCGCCTAAAATTGCTACCGTCCCCATCAAAACCGCTCAGGTTGGGAGTTAGTTGTGAAGGCCCACTGCCTGGGGGGTCGCTGGTCTGTGTTGATGCTGTTCTCAGATGGTCGCTCGTCTGTATGTTGCTCAAAGAGACTTCCTTTCCACAGGTACACCGCGCTGTTCGCCTAAACTTGTTGTCACTCCCATCAAAACCGCTCGTGTTGGGAGTTAGTTGTGAACGCCCGCTGCCTGGGGGGTCGCTGGTCTGTGTTGATGCTGTTATCAGATGGTCGCTCGTCTGTGTCTTGCTCAAAGAGACTTCATTTCCACAGGTACACCGCGCTGTTCGCCTAAACTTGTTGTCACTCCCATCACGACCGCTCGTGTTGGGAGTTAGTTTTGAAGCTACGCTGTCTAGAGGGTCGACAGTGGATGTAAAATCTCCGTCATTCGCCTTGCTGCCTTTAGGCTTCATGCCTGTATCTTGTCCTTGGTTCTGATCTTGTGATTCCTTCACTTGATGACTTGACTGATGTTCAACCTCTACACTCGTTTGGTGGGTTCCCACAGGTTCACAGTACAACTGCTTCGCCTTCTCCTTGGCCTTCTTTGTAGCATGTTTGGCTTTCAGAGCAGCAACCGTGTACAAAAAAGGATTGATGGACGAATTGAGGGGGAGAATAAAAACAGCTGTCCATGCTGATACTTCGCCTGGTATCTTTGCACCTGAAACAGCTGCATATTTCATCATTGCGATCGGTACCCAGCAACAGAAGTCACTGAAGATGACCATGATCATCTTCCTGACGAAGACCATTTCTCTTGAAGTGTCCCTGTTTTTCCCGAGTTGTTTGAATCGCTTCCTCGACTTCCTGATCGCGTGGTAAATGGCCAGATAACCAATGGCAATCAGGATGAAGCCAAGTAAATTGACGGTCAGGAAAAACAGTCCATATTCGTTTGTCCCTTTGCTTAGGCTGAATGGTAGGCACACACCATTTCCACCGTAGAATTGGTGAAATATTCCCGTGTTTTGTAATGGTATGAGGGCCATGGCGATGATAAGTAACCAAGCAACAGGGAGAATGATCCTGATTTTTGTCATGCTGATCTTCTCAAAGCGGAATGGGAACACGATGGCGATGACACGATCAGTGGTTATCAAAATGAGGAGAAAAACAGAGACCTCGCTGGAAACGAAACTCAAAATACCAGCAAAAAAACAGAGGGGATGTGAGCGCCAGGGCTCCGAATGAATAGCAAATGATCCCCTGTAATAGACATCAACTGACCCAATAGTCAGAAGGTAGACCCCCATTAGAAAATCAGCCAAATGGAGATTGGAAACGAGGACATTTTCTATCCCTCCATCCTTGCGGTTAAGAAACCTCGCTACCAGGACACACATGTTCCCAAGTAGAGCCATGAATCCTAAAATCCAGACCGAGATTTGTAATGCTGGATTCGCCAGGAGGTCTTCACAGGACGAGAACTCGTCCGGTTCGGGTGTACAGGTTGTCTGTGGCTTATTTGGAGAAAGTACCGAACAGCACAACCAGAATTCGTCCATCTTCGCTCGTTTTACGGTGATGTTTAAAAATACTTCTTTTGGTATCTCAGTCAGTTTGTTGCCTTCAAAGTCAAGTTCGTCAAATGATTTGTAATGATTCGGTCTATCTAGCAAACTTCGTTCCTGTAAAGTGGCAAGTAGGTTGTTCGAAAGAATCAGAGTCTTCAGTCGTTGGAGACCACGAAACGTGTTGTCAAGTAGTACTGTCAGATTGTTGTAGCTGATGTCCAAATGGACCAAGTTTGGAGTCCTAATGATACTTCAAGAATCAGATCTGAGTCAGTTTTATCTGATACTTCTAGGCCCATGTAAGCCCTACCCTCACCGCCGTAAAAATCGTCTAACATCTTGTTGTAAGTCCTGTCAATGTCTGCCCTGACATTTCCCAGCTTGCCATCTTTCGAGACTAAAACCGATCCATATACTGATACGTGTCTCCATACTTTCATCAGATATACCTCGGTTGTGCCATCAGCAGACATGACAGAGGATCCCCTGTTCAAGCATTCGTTCTCCAGATCTGTCACGTTTGGTGACGTATTCAATGGAAGTAAGGATGTATACATCATGTAACAAGTTCCGTTGTGGTACATCCAGGCCATGTCACAGCTCGTCATTGAAGTCCCATTCCCACCTGTCGTTGAATTGGACAGGACACCTTGCAGCTGTGCCGTGGCCACCGTGAAGTTCGCATCAACTTCGGCTTTTTTCTCACAGATGTACTGCCCCCCTTCCAAAGGAAAGCTGCACGGTACCATAAACCAGAAACTTCTCTCTTGCATCATGTGAGAACCGATGTACATGAGCACACAGGAGGAGGATTCGCTTGGAGTTGGCTGCATCTGTGTTTTAATAATAATCTTTGTAAGATTTCGAGGGATTTTGCCTCTCTTTTTTTCGGAGTCGAAGTCAAGAAGATTAATGGAGTGATACCATTCATAGTACGAGGCTGGAGAGGAGTCGTCCCATTTTAAAGTTGACACTTGCTTTTTCTGGAAATAGAAACCGAAAATATAAAACAGCTTTCTAAAAACGAAAGAGCAAAATTGCCTGTGAAAGAGCTAAGTTAGCGACTGCTGTTTTGAAAGAGCGAAATCCTCGAAAGAGTGAAACTTTGACTTGCCCTGACCTGGAGAATTTAAAGGTAATACCTGAAAGTGGTTCGAGTAAAGAACAATTCAGTGAAAGTTGCATGAAGATTGGACCATTAATTACAGTGTTATACATGCACAGTCATTGACATTAGTTTATCTACACCTACTACCTTGAATATTTCAAATACTACTGGGCCAATTTTAACACGGTTTGTACCACATGAAAGTATATAACCTTGGTCATATTTCTGCATCAAAATTTTGGAAATTTGGAAATATCATAATTATGTAATAGCTCATTAGAAAACCCCCTAAAAATCAACATTTTTATTATGGAATTTTTTTTTGACTTTTGTTGCAGTTTTGATAGAATGGAACTTTCTAAGGATTTTGGGCTTTGTTTCATCAAAATATCTCAAGTGGTTGCTGAGATATTTGAGATTATCAAAATTTTGATAGTTTGAGATTTTCGTGTTTTTCAGGAAATTTTGATGTCATTAGTTAAAGCTAACCTCAGAATATGGGCTTACAAAATTTTGGAACTTTTTGCTTTAACTGGGCCGAGATATTCATATTTTCAGAATATCAAAATGTTGATATGCTAAACTCTTTAACTTAAGACAGCTGTAACTTCCAACCAGTTCACGCTGAAAGTTCCAAAACTTCATTCTCCTACGTTTCTAGGTAAGCTCTGTCTACTAATATCAAAAATTTTTGAAAAATTGGAATTTCTCAAAATATCGAAATTTTGATAATCTCAAATATCTCAGCAACCACTCAAGATATTTAGACGAAACAGAGCTCAAAATCCTTAGAAACTTCCACTCTATCAAACCTGTAACAAAAGTCACAAAAAATTTCCATAATAAAAATGATGATTTTTAGGGGGTTTTCTAATGAGCTATTACATAACTGTGATATTTCCAAATTTCCAAAAGTTTGATGCAGAAATATGACCAAGGTTATATACTTTCATGTGGTACAAACCGTGTTAAATTGGCTCAGTAGTATTTGAAATATTCAAGGTAGTAGGTGTAGATAAACTAATGTCAATGACTGTACATAATTTAAGATGTTATTCCTACATGACAACCAAACAACTTGGTATCCAAGGTGGTCCACCTTGGCGGTGGGATCATGAGGTCAATTGTGCTATCCAGAAATCCAAATAGTGCCCCCAGAATCCATATTAAAGGAGTTAGACGCCGAAGTTGTAAACAAGCTGGTTTGTTTACAAACATGGTCGGCAAACTAGTTTTATTCCTTCGTGCAGGTGGCAGCACTAGTCGCGCCCCGTGATCGTTAGACTGGTTCCCGGTCCGATGCAACTCACTCACGATATTCACGTCAGTACATATCACCGACAATAGGTGGCAGCACCGCAGGCGTCGCGTGGATAGAGAACCAGTGAGTGAGTGTTTACAACTTGAACGCCCAGCTCCTTTAAGGAAATAACTGCAGTAGGACTGACTGAACAAGAAAAATACATCAAAACTACACTTAACTGCCCAAGTTAAATGAGTTATTTTAATGTTTTTTATATGTTTAAAAAATCCAGTGACATCAAATGTGCTGTTATGGTACCAGGGTGCGAAAGGGATGGGGCCAGTTTTGACAGCTAAGGTTACGACATAGTATCAGTCTAGCCTATATGTAATTACCACTGGTTATGTATGGGTTCGACAGGACAGCGAGTCATATCACGTTCGTTCCTGATTCCGCCGCCAGAGGAGCGGTACTGCGCCATACCTCATGCATATACAGTGGCATTTTAAAACACGGAAAAAGAACAGGCACTATTCAAATTGGGCCCACAAGCACGTACTCTTAAAGGCCCGTCTACACGATCATACATTTGTTCAAAACATCATCATACATTTTGTATGATGATGTTCATGGGCAAACGTATGATCGTGTGGACTGTTTTCCCAACAAAACTTGAATAGCATCCAACATGTATGATGATGTTCAAACGTCATCATACAAATGTATGATGATGTTCTGAAAAAATGTATGATCGTGTAGACGGGCCTTAACTCCCACTTACCTGTCCCATTCGGATTCCTGGACTTGAAAAAAAAATGACCAAATCCTAAGTTGAAGATATCGCACGCTGTCATTCTTTGCCAGGCTCGGGAGTGGGACAAGTAAGTGGACAGGCCATTACTGTTTCTGACCATACCCCCACCCCATTATCTTCAACTTAGGATTAAGTCATTTTTTCCGAGTTCAGGAATGGGACAGGTAAGTGGGAGTTTAGAGTAGGTGAATAAGCTGTCAGAGTGAAACGATCTCTGCGAACTTACCTCTTGTACCGTATTTTTAAGTCCAATGAAGTACCAGCCTCCATCAAGAAGATAACTCCCTGTCTTTTCCCACCATTCCGTTCTGAGGAAGTGTTTGAGGGCAGTCATTTCTCGTTCGTCACCAATACTCACAAGTGTCCCATTTTCTTCCTTACATCGTTTATCTGCACTGAACCACGTCGGCTTACTATCGTCATTAACGAGATGGTAGCAACTGCACTTGTGTTGTATACTCCCGTCAGGGCACGTACAATTTGGATCAGGTTCTGGTCGTTGGTAGAGATGCTCATAAATCTTCATAGTAACTGTCATGTCAGATGTGTTAAAGTACGGCGGTGGCAATGGCAAATATATATCCACTAGAACATCAGATGTGAATGTTATGAATGGGAATAAGTACTTCGACTTGGGCTTTACACCATGGGATTTCCACTCATTATTGTCCCTTAGAGGTTCCGCCAAACATACGTTCACCTTGTTGTAGATCTCAAATATTTTCATTTCAAAAGAGTCAGGATCTTCCATGCCACGATCGTCTTCCGGTTCTGTCAGTTCTAAATAAGTTGGCTTGGTAGCACAACCTTGTTCTTCTGTTTTATTAAATCTAATCCAGGATGCGTTGTACCGTTTTCCACGCATATTGTATCTCTTTCCTTCGCCAGTCGTACATGCCATGGTGTAACAACTGAGGCAGTTTTTGCAGTCGGATTCATCGCAAGGAATCTCCCGTACACATGATTCATCACCAAATGCAGACATCTCGACTGATAATGACTTCCCAACAGTGTAGCTGTGAAGACGTCTTGCGGCAGATAGGTTGAAAATCTGCCTTTCCATCCCCACCAAAATCACAATGACAAGAATTCCGCGAACTTTCTGCCAATCCATGATGGGTATTTTACCTGTAAAGACAAAAATGTGACCAGGTACACATTAGCAAAAATGTCAAAAGTAAAAAAAATAAAATAAATTTTTTTTCTCGATAAAACGTTTGTTAACTTATTTCAAACACATTTCTTCCCACCAAAACCCAGAGATTATCATTATAAAGTGTTAAATTTTCACTTTATGATCAGTTGCGAGACCAAACCATTGTCATTTCTTGACTTCACCAAGATCTTTGGTCTAAGTGTAGGTGGCAGCACGAGTCAAAATAATGAATCTAACATACATGTACATATCTGTGCTTTTAAAATTCTTTTTACAAAAAATCTTCAAACATTGATATAGGTAACCTTTTAATTTGATCCAAAATGTTTTGAAAAGTTGTTTGGGTATATTCTTGGGTATATCTTGACGGTGTCCGATCAACCAATCAAATGCGTTAAATCCAAAGCTGATGCCGGGGGTTAGTGAGCGAGTGGTCCGAGGTTGTTTGAGCGAACTATACCCCTGGGCCTGTATGCATAAAGGTGGAATAAGCTAATTCCAGGTATAGCTTCACGTTATAACGTTAGGTTATACCTGGAATAAGATTATTCCACCTTTATGCATACGGACCCGGGGGACGAGGTTGACACGAGATGGTAACCGGGTGGTGTTCTTACATTCAATAACCATGCCAAATGCTACCTGTTGTGCCCTTGTTGTTCCCTTGGCCTACGGAAAGCGAACAAGAGCTACGCGAAACCTAAATGGACATTTTAAATGCAAGGCAGGGTTTATACGAAAAGTAGGGAGGTTTAGAAATCAAACTATATACGTAAACGTTAACGACAACGTTACCTTTGTACCGAAAATGCAATATAAAATCTGGCTGATTTGTAGTATGAAAAATAACGTTGTCGTAAAGTTTACGTTTGTCGTTTGATTTCTAAATCTCCATAATACAATTTTCGAACGATCAGCGAATGAATCAAGTCAGAAATTTGTCAATTAGTGAATATGTAAACGAAAATGAACTTTATCTCCACATTGGATGGCTCAGATTTGATTTCATTTATCCCTGCAATGACATACGCATAAATTAGCATTTTTGACTCCTCACTGTACGGAAAATAGCACTGGCATTTTTACACACATACTCCTCAATATCTCCCAAACTACTCATCCGAATTTGATAAAACAAAAAGCAAAATGTGTCTATTTATGTGTTCTATATATCTCAGTAATAATCTGTGTAGTCAATTTTTTGATGGAACTAGGACTTTAATTCCGTGAACAATGGAGCCACGGTGGTCTAGTGGTTCGGGCCTCCGACTAGCGGTCAGAGGATCCCGGGTTCGAATCCCGCTGCTGGCGTGAGACTTTGGGCAGGTCTCTTTGCCTTACTGGCCTCTCTCCACCCAGGTGTATAAATGGGTAACGGTCGGAAATGCTCAGATTGTAGCGCTGAATGAGCAGCTCATCTGAGTTCTACTGAAAGGTTTCAGAATAGACTGGGGTTAAAGTGTGAAGTCGGATGACACCTCTGCCGTTGTTGATATCAGACTATAAACCCAAACTTTAACTTTAACTTTTTAACTTCAATACAGGGAAACATCAGGAAAGAAAGGCGGGTGGCATCGGATTCTATCAAACGGGTCTTGGTTTCATTTCATCCCACCAATCAACCAAACAGACCGTTTTTCAACATTCCCACTTCAACGGTAGCTACGTCACCTCAAGCGATTTGTACAAGCATTGTTTATTCTGTGTCTGGGCTGGTACAACAGGACATAAGCTAGTAGATCATATGCAACTACGGTATCCACAATTACAGCGGTTTCCTGCTCGCCGTTGCCGACGAACGGGTCCCATTGGCATTTTTGCATACAATCTGAAAATTAATCTGTTTGCTCTTAGGCTGCCGTTCCATACAGTTAACGTTTTCACGGTTTTTGCACGGTTCACGCGTGAATTGTCATGTTTCACGGGTGAACCCAAGATTGGGCAATGTACAGTGTGTATCAGAAAAAAGGAAACCGAGATTAATTTGTTAATTTCTTGGACATGGCTAAATATTTTGGAAATTGGCAAGTACCATTTGTTACCTTATGATGTCCTCTTTCTTATGACACCAAGAAATCCAATTTACCGTCACAGTTGACTGAGCATGAAGCAATTTAATCAACCATGTCAGAACTGGTCTTGCACCAGATTCACCGCAGCCTAACTCCGACAATTTTCATACCTAAAAAAGAAGGAAGACCAGTGTGTCCTTAACAAAATGTTTCTTCATTGGTTGAACATTTGGGTGCTTATTCCTGTCCCAACCTAATCCCAGTGTCCTTCGACATGACCCCCATTCCTTTGAACACAAACTTCAGCTCAAACCGCTCTGTAACCACAAACACATGCTGCTCAGTGGTAAGCTGCATTTTGCTGGTCTGAGGAAATGAACACCCTTTCCAACTTTTAAGAAGTGTGAAATGTGTAGCATGCAGCAGATTGCATACTTCGGAAGCCCACAGAAGCCCAGCACTGGCAAGCCAAGATTCATTACCAAAACATCTATCTGGTGCAAGACCAGTTCTGACATGGTTGATTGAACTGCTCTGTGCTCAGTCATCTGTGACGGTAAATTGGATTTCTTGGTGTCATAAGAAAGAGGACATCATTAGGTAGTAAACGGTACTTGCGAATTTCCAAATTATTTAGCCATGTCCAAGAAATTAACAAATTAATCTCGGTTTCCTTTTTTCTGATACACACTGTATTTCTTATGATGCGGGTTCCATAGGTGTCATTTTTCTACCTTCCGACAAGTAGCCTACGATTCATTTCATGCGTGAATAAATGAAAATCACCCGTGACTCGAGGAATGAACATGCTCATTCTTTTGGGCGTGAATTCTGTGGAACCAACCCTCTAAATGAAAGATCGTGAAAAATGAAACGGGAAAAGTGAAAAGTGAAAACGTTAACTGTATGGAACGGCAGCCTTAGGCTCCAGTTCCATAGAGTTCACGTTTTCACCTTTCTTTTTTCCCGTTTCATTTTTCTCGTTTTACGATTCGTCTTTGATTTAGAGGGTTGGTTCCATGTGATCGTGTATAGTAATGCATTGTGACAGCGACTAAATTCAGTACTTCCTAATATAGCAGCGAGGCACAGTTTTTCTTTTAATTTCCATTGATAACAATTGCTTTGGCACCTTTTTTACACCAAAATTATCTTGCTGTCCTTTGAACTGATATTTTTGTGAAAGTTTGAATTTTCATTAAAAAAAGTGATTTTTTATTTGTGATTTGTTGGTGATCGCACCTATGCCATCTTGAAGCATTAAAGTTTGGGTTTATAGTCTGATATCAACAACGGTAGAGGTGTCATCCGACTTCACACTTTAACCCCAGTCTATCCTGAAACCTTTCAGTAGAACTCAGATGAGCTGCTCATTCAGCGCTACAATCTGAGCATTTCCGACCGGTACCCATTTATACACCTGGTTGGAGAGAGGCCAGTAAGGCAAAGAGACCTGCCCAAAGTCTCACGCCAGCAGCGGGATTCGAACCCGGGATCCTCTGACCGCTAGTCGGAGGCCCGAACCACTACACCACCGTGGTTCGGGCTGAAAAAACAGACCGTTTTTCAACATTCCCACTTCAACGGTAGCTACGTCACCCCAAGCGATTTGTACGAGCATCATGTTTATTCTGTGTCTGGGCTGGTACAGCAGGACATAAGCTGGTAGATCATATGCAACTACCATGACTACGGTATCCACAACTACAGCGGTTTCCTGCTCGCCGTTGCGGACGAACGGGTCCCATTGGCATTTTTGCATACAATCTGAAAATTTATCTGTTTGCTCTTAGGCTGCCGTTCCATACAGTTAACGTTTTCACGGTTTTTGCACGGTTCACGCGTGAATTGTCATGTTTCACGGGTGAACCCAAGATTGGGCAATGTATTTCTTATGATGCGGGTTCCATAGGTGTCATTTTTCTATCTTCGGACAAGTACGATTCATTTCATGCGTGAATAAATGAAGATCACCCGCGACCCGAGGAATGAACATGCTCATTCTTTTGGGCGTGAATTCTGTGGAACCAACCCTCTAAATTAAAGATCGTGAAAAATGAAACGGGAAAAGTGAAAAGTGAAAACGTTAACTCTATGGAACGGGAGCCTTAGGCTCCAGTTCCATAGAGCTCACGTTGACACTTTTCATACGCACCACGCTTCACGTTTTCCTTTCGTTCCTCGATTCAGCGCACAACGAGACACACATTACCTGTCCTGTGACATGCTTTCTCCGAGGAACGAAAGGAAAACGTGAAGCGTGACGCGTGAAAAGTGTCAACGTGAACTCTATGGAAATGGAGCCTTAGGCTCCAGTTCCATAGAGTTCACGTTTTCACCTTTCACTTTTCCCGTTTCATTTTTCTCGTTTTACGATTTGTCTTTGATTTAGAGGGTTGGTTCCATGTGATCGTGTATAGTAATGCATTCAGGCGCGTGTCCAGAGGGGGGTCCAGGGGGTCCGGACCCCCCGCTGCTCGCGCAGGCCATAGATTTTTTTACCCATATTACTTCAAGCGAGCATGAAACACAGGGAGAGGGGCAAGTAGGTGAGGGGTCTAGCGTGTTCTCGAAACTTCGGACCCCTACCCGCTATAGTTCTGGTATATGAGTAAGCCCATGAGGTAGTCTACATCCGTTGTCGGGTGCGGCGGATGCGACCAGGTTCACTCAGTCAAGATATGTTCAAGGCTGAAATGCTGGGAAATGGCGTCTTCGGTGCGCAGATTTTACAAAATTTCCTACCTGCGAGGGGGTCTCCCCCTCTGGCTCCATTCTCGACGACTCTCGATCCCCTGGACCCCCCTCTGCTCGAAATCCTGGACACGCCCCTGGCATTGTGACAGCGACTAAATTCAGTATTTCCTAATATAGCAGCGAGGCAAAGATTTTCTTTTTATTTCCATTGATAACAATTGCTTTGGCACCTTTTTACACCAAAATTATCTTGCTGTCCTTTGAGCTGATATTTTTGTGAAAGTTTGAATTTTCATTAAAAAAAGTGATTTTTTATTTGTGATTTGTTGGTGATCGCACCTATGCCATCTTGAAGCACATTTGTTTCTGAGTAGAATCGTTTGTATGATGATGTTCATAGACAAATGTATGATCGTGTGGACAGTTTTCCCAACAAACTTGAACAGCATCCAACATTATCCTTTCCCCATCATACTTCATCATACAAATGTCCATGAATGTTGGACTGTAGATCGAAATCCACAACAAACTTGAACATCATCATAAGTTTACGGTGCTGTTTTGAACAAATGTATGATTATGTAGAGTGACGTTCACCACCATACAGATGTCCATGAGTGTTGGACTGTGTAGTGGGAAATCTGAACGTCATCATACAAATGTATGATGGTGTTTTGAACAAATGGCTTGGAGGAAAGCTATCCGCAAATTTCTTGGTTTACACCCAATGACACACTCTGTACTTGTACCGCTCATTATTGATTCTAAACGACCGGACCTCATTTTGGAAAAGAGAACATTAAACTTCCTTAAAGCCCCACAGTATTGAATTTTACGGTATTTTCAAAATGTTAGGAGAGTGGAGGTTGAGGTCTCAGGGCCTCATGAAGGTCTCCAAAATGCTTGCCTGATACTTACTTTTAATAACCAAGGCCTAGTTTTCAACAGAGAGTGAAAAAACTGCGTAGGGGAGCTCTAATGCATTGAGATAGAGCGCAGTACATTTTTACACTACGCTGACGTCGTGACGTCGTCAAGAATCGCGGCGACGATTTGCGTTTTTCAGATTCAATACAGTGGGGCTTTAAAAGAGTAAATTCAAGCTGCAATAGATACATTCGCCTCTGTGGAATGCTGACCTCCAGTGGCAGTAGGTCTCCGTTATGTAACACAATGTCTCATTTCGTCTCTAAATGTAACATACCTCGGTCCAACATTCAGACTGCTAATATCAATGACATTTTAAGGGCACCACCTCCAGCTGATGTGAATTTGAGAACGGCTGGTTTGATTCGTGACCTCCTGAGACGCCGTCACTCAGGGGAAATGAGAGAGCACATTGATGCGTTGCTACGAATGATAGGGGTTGATTAAACTAAGGTAGAGCGTTTAGAGTGTCGGTGTGTCGGGTATTGGTCACGGGCCAATCCAGTAGGTAAAGTTTATTTCTTGTTTTTCCTTCTTTACCATTGATCATTGACATTGATCACTTTTGGAACTGCACTGGCACACTTTCTTTCCCTTGCCGCACCAGCACGAAACAATGTATATTTTACATGAATAAAGATGCATAATAATAAAATGTATGATCGTGTAGACGGGCCTAGACTATTCATTGAATTACGATTGGCTGCCTGCCTAAGCTGCACCTGTTCCTCGAAGGAGAGCAAATTATTTTTCCATCTCCGGCAGGAGGTCACCAAACAATTAACGTCCCGCTGCCCAGTAATGAAATTAGCTGTTGGGGCGGCGAAATACATGTACACAATCATCCGAAAGCAGTTGGTAAATATGGGCGGTTATTTCCGCACAAAATCAGTGTCAGGTTTTTCCTTTTAGCACAGAATTCCTATGTAGACAGCGCACATGTAGCGTGAAATATCTTCAAAAGCAAGATTTATTACGTTTGTCCGAGGTTTTGTATGCAGACAGCGTAATTTATATGTTGCGAGAGAACTGTACAGAACTCGCGAAAGAACCAAGTTTTGGATCCAAGTTTCGCATCCAAGTTTAAGATAACAATTTCTCAATTGTCCGCTAGATGGCGCCTCAGCTGAACCAGCCGAGGCCCTTATGTACACTGTAGACTACCCTCGGCCAATGGTAGCCTACCCAATACTCATTATGTTAATGATTAGGCCTCCATTATGATAATAGATTCAGCTGAAGCGCCATCTAGCAAACGATTGAGAAATTGTTATCTTAAACTTGGATGCGAAACTTGGATCCTAAACTTGGTTCTTTCGCGAGTTCTGTACAATTTCTCTCGCAACATACAAATTACACGGATAAACAAAATAAATTTTGCTTTTGAAGATGCTTCCCGCTACTTGTGCGCTCTCTGCATAGAATTTCTGTGCTAAGAATGAAAAACCTGACACTGATTTTTTGCGGAAATAACCGCCCATAGGTAAACACATTGAATCGAACGCTGAGCAGCAAAAATGGCATTGTATCTACGGTGGCCCATAGAGCTCATTGATAAAATATTTTTGAATTTGCGTTTTTTTCCGAGGTTTTATTATTTTTCTTGGGGGTTTGTAAAATCTTTAGAAGTTCTCACCGCGGTGAAAACGTTTCCACCTCGGCGAAAACATTCCCACCGCGGTGAAAATCATTTTCAACCCGGTGAGAATGTTTCCACCGCGGTGAAAATCATTTCCACCGTGGTGGAAATCATTTTCACTACGGTGAGAATGTTCCACCGCGGTGAGAACTTCCCACCGCAGTGAAAACATTTCCACCGCAGCATAATCAATGGTAGATCGAACAGCAAGGTATAATACAAGCTGTTCCATTTACCATTATGCTACCCCTCTATATTACGGGTATTATTAGAACTCAGAAAATTTTTATGGCATGGACTCGCGTCGAGGTAAGTTGGATTCTCCCGTATAATCCGAAAACTTTAACAACAAGATCTAGGCCGATACGAAATACAGTGTCCGTGTAGCGGATATTACCAAAATTCATTGGCGTGCTAATTAAATTTTGATGGCCTTGTTCGGTCATCGAGAGAAGGACAGATCGTTGACCTATTTATTGACAGGACAAATAGTGCTCTGTAAAACGCATCGAAATTACGAATGGCACCGACCCTTAAAGCAAATGGCTCGCGGGGTTTGTTTACATTTTTGGTGGTACCTCCCATAGAGAGTGAATCTCGCCTCCAGGCAAAGCCGTGCTCCAGCCATATGCAAAACCTGGGCACACATGCGAACGTAAACACTGGGGACGAGGTTCCATTAAAAGTTTGTTCAAAATGGGTTAATGACAGTTTCATATTCAGTCGGTCAAAATGTTTCTGTAGCCTAATATATGTATTCACATTGATTTCGAAGCGGTAGATTTTGCAGAATACGCCTCCAAAGTTTGGCCGTCTAATGCATTTCCCATTAAACTAAAATCTTTCTTTCGCCTTTTTCTTAACACGGCGCTTGATTTGAGGACATGTCAACAAGTCAACAAACCCCGCGAGCCATTTGCTTTAAGCCTAGTGCACCAATTCCCGTGGAGCCTTCGATACATTATCCAAAATGATGACCATGCTGGCACTGTGATTAATTTATAATGACACAAATGTAAATAAATGTCAGTAGGTTACTTCGACCAGATAAACTAGGCTGTTAAGACCAGAGTGGTGACGTTCTCCAAAGATGTCGGGAGCGATTTTTCTCCGCTTATTTTATAGACATGGGCAGATTGGGCAAATGAATCTGGTAAGAGGGGCAGCCAACCTCGCCTGGAGGAAGCATTTGGCCGGGTCTGATAGTCCGACATTCCCTGGGACTTTGAAACCTTTCCGATTCGATTTTCCGCACGTCGCGACGCACTCACCGACACCAAAATCGGGCCTGCGGAAGACTGGCTCGCTCTTCAAGACGCGCTTGCGGTCGGCGGTAGATAAACACGGTGCGGTGCTTGTCCGTGGCCTACCGTTGGACACAGGCGAGGAATTCGCCACATTTTATTCTGGTTTAGGGTTGGAGAGTATGGCGTACGTTGGTGGTGTTTCTAAAGGAAGGGATTCTGTGAAGGGAGACATTTTCCTAGCAAGCCGTGACCCTCCCGAATTTACCATCGAACCGCACCAGGAAATGTCGTATAGCGAAACGTACCCAGATCTGGTAAGTTTCCAATTATCATTTACTTAGCACCTGCGTAGAGAATGCCAAGCTTGCATAAGGTGGCACGATATGTGTTTATTATGTCGGCCTAGTTCATTTATGTACACGATCGATGTACAGCACCGTTTTCCTCAGCGCCCGCGAGTGTAGGCCTACACACTGATCAGGACTGCTCGACAAAACAGTTCGAATCCAGGCCTACTTACATGTATTTGAATGATCTCAGTTACAATTTAGGCATTGAAACTGTTGCTACACATGAAAGAATGAGTTGAAGTGTAGTACTTTATCTGATAAAAGGGTTAGTAATGGTATCACTGGGCGTCGAATTTCTCAAGTGATGAAAAAGATGGCGGCTATTTTTTTAGTGTAACGCGGAGGCCATGTGATTCAATACGACCAATCAGAAGGCGTCATCGAAAATATCTTTAAAAATCGTACAATAAAACTTGAAGCCGGTAAAATAGTTCAAATTTCTTTATTCGGGACATGCTTTGCCCCCAAATGATTTGAATATGCATTAATAGTCAGTAGATCGCGTGAGAGGAAAAGGCGAAAAAGGCAGCACAAAATTGAACAATGGTAAAATTGTGATGATTTTAGTGGTGAGAATGCGTGAAGGCCGCCAGCTAACTAACAAAACTCCCAAGTTGGAGCAGTCGGACCTTGCTCCAGGAAAATGACATGATGTGTGATTTGCTTAACTGATTTTGAAGCAATGAAGACAGTTTTTCATGAATGAAGACCCTCTATCAGGATCTCAGGGCAGAAATGCACACCGAGAGACAGTAAATTGGTCGGTTCTTAAAGTATGCGTTTGGTTTTGTGTCTCGCGACGGGCGACGTAACCTTTGACTTTCAGACAACGTGGTGTATGCATGCTCGATAAGACTGTTCAAATCTATCTATTCTGAATGGTCTAAGTTACCAATTTATTATAGGCATTGAGAGTGTTGCTACACGTACATGTAGAAGAATGAGTTTAAGCATGTCACCTTACCTGATGAAGGGTTAGTCACGCTATAACAGCACGTTGAACTTCTCAAGTGATGAAGCTATGGCGGCCATTTTCGTTTCGACATAGTATCAGTCCAGCCTCGGTGTTATCACTGGCTATAGGTTGGACAGGACACCAGTCTTATCAAGGTGGGGAGGGAGAAAGAGTCACCTAATGCATACGTCGGGCTTTACCGGTAATAAAAAACCACATCTAATTCTATAATTTACGTTTCCAGTTCTTCCTGTTTTGCGAACAGCCGGCCAAACCAGGTTGCGGCGGTGAGTCTGGTGTCACAGATGCCCGCGAGGTGGCGCAGCTCCTTGACCGGGATGTGGTTGAGAAGTTTCGTCGTCTTGGTGTAAAATATCGCCAGTATCTACCGGACAAATCCAAAGCACATTATGTTCACTGGCAAGGGGTAAGCGAACCACAAACAGCAATTCCCAAAATGTGGCGCTGATGGTTCAGCGACAGGGCCGTAGCTACCATAGAGACGGGACGTAGGCCTACAGCAAACGTCCGCCACGACGTCACACCAAAACGTGTTTTTCATGTAGATTTTGACGAAAAATTGGCAAAAAAGTGCATTTATTTTTGCCTCCATACCTCGAGCCCATTGCGCCTTCCCAGACAAAATAGCTCCTTGCTACGGCCATGAATAATGTCGTACTATGAGGATGTTTTTTAAAATTTTCTGTGTACAACAGTCACGAATGACAGCAGCTTTTGAATTGAATAGGATTTGAGTCAATTTTTGCGGTCTACGTCATTAGATTTGGAGTATTTCATCATACTGAAATCGCATGTCCGATTCCAAAATTTTCCGCAGCAGATCACCCAGACCCCCTCCCCACCTTTATTCTGTAGGATATCTTCTGTGCTGTTCGTGTTAGGCTCAAATACCCGGCACCTCCAACTTTCGGTACGTTTTCTACGGCTCTGCATTTCGTGCCTTGATTAATGAATACACAATGTACTTTTGAATTCTAGAATATGAGAACGGAATCGAAGTCAGAGGCGACAGAGTTCTTAAAAAAGACGAATCGTGATTTTGAATGGGACGACGAAGGTGCTCTTGCTTACACAACAAAGACGCTGCCTGCCTTTAGGAAGCATCCAAGATCAGGTATCGAACTGTAAAACATTCCCGACAGTTCAAAATAATTTGCTCACCGAGTGATGCAGCATGTAGGCCTACCTGACTGTGCTGCACGCATGGCGGTGAGCTCATGGCATGGCGTGAGGTTTTAATTCATGCACAGCCTGTCATCTGGGCCCAGTTTCACAAAGAATCTTAAGTCTAAGAAAAAACTTAAGTCTGAAATGAAGTCATCTGATTTGCTGAAACCCTGGTCACATGATGACTTAAGTCAAACTTTAGACTTAAGTTTCTTTGTGAAACTGGGCCCTGGAGAGCTGTCCGTAGTGACTGTATATGTATGAAGTGGAGACGAAAGATAGATATTTCAAAGTTTAATATACACCGTACATGTAACTCTATCGGTCTAATGTCACATGCCAAAAGACGCTCTTGCAACAGGCAATGTTTGTGGTACCAACCATCTCCTGAAATACATTACGTCATGGAAATGAAGTCCAATTTCGTATTTCGTACTTCGTGTTTCGTCAGATTTGCGCAACCTCACTATAATATCACGCAGTAGGTTGAATGGAAACTGACAAATTATTTTTCCTTGTTTATTTCAGGCGAAATGATTTGGTTCAATCAAGTTTTCGTCTTAAACCCGACGGCATTTCGAATTCACCCAGACTTCCAAAATTCTGATCTACCAGATGAGAGATTTCCAATTCAGTCGTTTTACGGGGACGGATCACCGATTGACCCGGAAGTACTACAGCATATCCGGGAAGTGACGTGGCGGTGTACAGTTGGGGAGCAGCTCAGACGAGGCGACCTTTTGGTCCTGGATAACATGATAATGATGCACTCCAGGTTAGGTTTTACGGGTCCAAGGAAGTTGGTCGTCGCACAAGCAGTTCTACAACCACGTTAGAATGAAGAAACTGCATGTCGAAAGGCGGCGCTGCCACCGATCGGACCGAGACGCGTCATGACGTCACGTTTGTCTCAGTCATGTCAGTGGACTGCACATCGTGGGAAAAGGTGTATACACCGAGTAGCGGTGAATTTTCTAAGTCCATTCAAGGACGACATTTACGTAGGAGTGACTCTACCTACAGGAATAGGCTATCACGACTGAACCAGGGGTAATGGTCATGAGATATGAAGTAGGCATACATGTGCGTTGCATGGTCAATTTACCGNTTTAATTCATGCACAGCCTGTCATCTGGGCCCAGTTTCACAAAGAATCTTAAGTCTAAGAAAAAACTTAAGTCTGAAATGAAGTCATCTGATTTGCTGAAACCCTGGTCACATGATGACTTAAGTCAAACTTTAGACTTAAGTTTCTTTGTGAAACTGGGCCCTGGAGAGCTGTCCGTAGTGACTGTATATGTATGAAGTGGAGACGAAAGATAGATATTTCAAAGTTTAATATACACCGTACATGTAACTCTATCGGTCTAATGTCACATGCCAAAAGACGCTCTTGCAACAGGCAATGTTTGTGGTACCAACCATCTCCTGAAATACATTACGTCATGGAAATGAAGTCCAATTTCGTATTTCGTACTTCGTGTTTCGTCAGATTTGCGCAACCTCACTATAATATCACGCAGTAGGTTGAATGGAAACTGACAAATTATTTTTCCTTGTTTATTTCAGGCGAAATGATTTGGTTCAATCAAGTTTTCGTCTTAAACCCGACGGCATTTCGAATTCACCCAGACTTCCAAAATTCAGATCTACCGGATGAGAAATTCCCAATTCAGTCGTTTTACGGGGACGGGTCACCGATTGACCCGGAAGTACTACAGCATATCCGGGAAGTGACGTGGCGGTGTACAGTTGGGGAGCAGCTCAGACGAGGCGATCTTTTGGTCCTGGATAACATTAGAATGATGCACTCCAGGTTAGGTTTTACGGGTCCAAGGAAGCTGGTCGTCGCACAAGCAGTTCTACAACCACGTTAGAATGAAGAAACTGCATGTCGAAAGGCGGCGCTGCCACCGATCGAACCGAGACGCGTCATGACGTCACGTTTGTCTCAGTCATGTCAGTGGACTGCACATCGTGGGAAAAGGTGTATACACCGAGTAGCGGTGAATTTTCTAAGTCCATTCAAGGACGACATTTACGTAGGAGTGACTCTACCTAAAGGAATAGGCTATCACGACTGAACCGGGGGTAATGGTCATGAGATATGAAGTAGGCATACATGTGCGTTGCATGGTCAATTTACCGATTTTTCAATTTTCATAGCCTGAAGACCTCGTTTCATTCAATAAAGAATACCTGATATTTTAAATTCGAATTATGGGTTTTTGTGATATGGCAGTTAATATTCCCCAGCTAATTCCCCAGGTACTCCGGCGTTATAATGAGCCATTATTCCCATAGAAACTTCCAGCTACTCAGCAAAATATGGGATGATCAGCATGCCAAGTAGTAATACTTAGAAAATGAGTGTGACATCTTGTTGAAGATCAACTGTTTATTGGTCCGAGGACCCGATGCAAGCTTTGTATTTGTATTCATTTTTTCGTCAAGCTTTCCGGCTAGCTTTCGACACTTAGGCTACTGTGTCTTCACCAGTTTACCCCATACCTGATGAAGACACAGTAAGTGTCGAAAGCTTGTATCGGGTCCTCGGACCAATAAACAGTTGATCTTCAACAAGGTGTCACACTCATTTTCTGCGTATTTCTACAATAGATCAACACGGCAACCTTACTATCTATATCAAGTACATGTCAGGGGCGGGTCCAGGATTTTGGAATACGGGGGGCCGGTCACCATCAGCCACAGGCTGACGGAGTAGAGTCGCAAGGCGCGGAGCCACAACGGGAGGTCTGGGGGGCCTCCGCCAGAAAATTTTGAATTCCAGATGCACTTAGATACGATTTCCAAGCATCTGGGGGCATGATTTCCTCATCTATTTGCTCATTTTTTCGGAGTTAGTGACCCATTTGTTGTTGGTGTTCCAAAAATAGGGGGGGGGGGCGTGGCCCCCTCGGCCCCCCTCTGGATCCGCGCCTGCATGTAGTGTTAAACCATCTAAGGATTTATCCAAAACCCTGTGAAAACCGCACGTTCGCCGCAAACCATGCCGAATCAACTGGTGGAAACGGTATTCTCTTTATAAGTACGGTAACAAATTCAAAAAAAAACAATAGCTGTTTTCTTCGATGTCTCTATTTAATCACATAAATTTGATACATTATAGTAACTGTAGTTGTAATTTAACAGGAACAATACAGTACATGTACGGTAATTCAATTATTACGCAAGAGTTGACATAAGCACAATTTGCAAGAAAACAACATAAACACAGTGCGCCGCCCCAAACGTACAATCTCGGTCAGAAGTTATTAACCACTGGATATGTGTAAATTACTCCGTGATACCCCGATATATTTTTCACCATTTTTTGATGCATGATAGTTAGATCATTTGTCCATCAATTCCGATCATTTTGATACCAAACTTTCAATGTAGCGCAACTCTGTTTGGCATTTTTTTTTCGAATCAAAATCTGACTTTTTAACCTACAACCATTAAAAATAACCCCGTTTTTTCTTTCCTGAAAGGTTGCTAAATCGTGACATAGGTTGTTTTGAAATTTAAACCCAGGGGCGGATCCAGGGGGGGGGGGAGCAGGGGGTGCGCACCCCCCCTTCCGGGCCAGAGTGCCCTTTTTCGGCATAGGGTGCCTTTTTCGGCAGGGAGTGCCTTCTTCGGCACAGAGCCGAAAAAGGCATTTCATGCCGGGAAATAGGGTTATGAGTACTCTTATTTTCTAAAATTTTCCCGGGGAGGCCCCCGGACCCCCGCCGACATTTCGCCTCCAAGGTGCCTCTTTCGGTACAGTATTTTTCCGGCCGAAAAAG
>NMRB01000121.1:500416-515213 GCA_002633025.1 Notospermus geniculatus | reverse complement strand
CAGGTTTTTTTGGGTTGGCTCGGGGGGGGGGGCAGCTGCCCCTTGCCCCCCGCTAAATACGGCCCTGAACAAACATTGCCCTTTCGAATTTTTAGCACGGTACAGAAAGTGACACATGTTACCTTAGGCACTTCTTCGACTAGTTCGTTATGTACAGGTACATACATATATGCATAAGGTACCCTATGTTAATTACGTTTGACCTATTTCCACGACGAGGGCATACACAGTTGATCCGCCAACGTTAATTGACATATTACTCAGAACGATTTCATATTTTCGACAACGCCCTCTAACGGTTAATTAAGCAACTACCTCTACCTCGTGCCCACAATTTTTGCAGACTAACCTGTGGCCATTCATTTTTGTGTCTTCATCTGGCGATTTAATTGGACTCTGCCGACGTAACGGACTGCGACTTGGACTATTTTCAAAGCTTTGTGATCGTGCACGCGCCATGACGTCATGAGTGACGTCATCACCTGCGTCAGAGCTAGACTCTGTACTATTCAAAGCTTCCTGACTCGTGCCGCTGTTGCTAGTACTGTTGTTCTCAACATTTTCGTTATTTTCAAAAATCTCGTCAATTTTCGAGTCGAGAGAACTTTGTTTGAATTTTGCCTGCAACTGTGGTTTCCGCGCAGGCGAACTGACCTGTAGCACGCTGGCATCGAGGCTATATTGTTTGCTCCGGGCCTTCAACTTCCGGCGCGGCGACATTATCAATGTCGGCCGTGAAAAATCACGATCTGTGAGATATTTGGCAAACTCGTACAGCACGTCGGAGTTGTCAAAAACAGCGGCGAAGCTGCCGTTTATGAATCTGGGGGACATTGGAACATTTGAGAGTATTAGGCTTACACCAAACTCCTTTTTCAACATGCCTACCCTTGCCACATGTTTGTACATACTTTGTGGAACACTGGGTTTGATTTCCAGTTTCCCATTCTCAGCCTTCGTCTTGTCGTCTGCTAGATTTTCCTTTTCTTCCTCCGATGTGGAGAGTTCTTCTTCCTCTTCCTGTCCAAGCACCACGCTCGCCGTTTGCCGGATGATGGTCCAGTCTCGCTCAATATCCTTGTCGGTTGTTTTGCTTGAGGTTACTGTGAATCGGATTACGTAGCGGCCCTTTAGGGAGGCGGGAACCATGTGGACCTGGCCGCTTTTGTTGAGTCGCTTCAGAAGTTCTTCAGTCAGAACATTTTCACCCTGAAAAGGACAAGAAGTAGGTGACGAGAGCTCAGTTGAGTCGATACATTTGACCTACCGAACTGCAGCGTCCTCAAACTTGACGCTAGGTGGCGATATCTGGGCAGGTATATCACCACTAGTGTCGACGCTAGGTTTCCATCTTGAAAAGTAGTGCGAGCGCGGAGCGAACAGTAGAAATTCTTCTGTTTGTAAAGCGGTTACCCATCACGTCGTTTTCTACGCTTAGATCTGTTGTAGATAGGTGTACATGTACAAAGGTATGGAGTCGATAAAAACATTGGTAGAGTAAATATTCTGTTTCATTTTCGACAAGGTAAATACTGTTTTCTGTAAATAATAACAGTTTGAAAAAGAAGTTCGCGTCACCAGAAAGACCAAAAAGATGGCGGCGCCACCGACGATGTCAAGATTTTCAAGATGGCAATCTAGCGTCGACGGCAGTGTTAAAATTTCGTCCAATTATAAAAAAAATCAACGCTGTCGTGGAGAATGCAGCGTCCTCTGAAATAGTTACACTTTGAATAACTGTATGAACAAAAACTACAGTAAACTTCGCAGAGAATCCTTATTAGTCTCCGCCACGCCACGTAGTGGTCGAGCGGAGACTCTTGTGTTAGCTAGGAAACTTTCTCGGCAGGAAACTTTCTCGGCCCAAACCAACCTCAGACCAGGAGGCTTACGTGCCTATGCGTGTGTGCATTCTGCAGTGCTTCACGGGCTCCTTGCAGTGTCGTAATTTTATCACCATATAACACGAAGTTTATATGTAACATTACCAACATCCAACTCGGCTAGGCCTATATCCGCCATGTCCTCGGCCCATATCCCCCATTTCCCGATCGGCATTCTGTTTTTTGGTAGGCCCTAACGAAACTGTAATTCCTTTTGACATTTTGGCCACAAAAAGCAACTGTCCGAGGACATGGCGGGATGGGGATGGTGTCCGAGAATAGGACCGCCGTCACTGAAAAATCTATTCTCGGACACTTTTGGAAGTCAAATTGCGCGAGGCAGAGTGGATTAAAATACATCAAATAAACAGTTTCCGGTTCAGTTTACGTCACTTTCATCAATAAAACCTTACATTCGTTCTTTCATGTGGTATTGCGGGTCAAAATTGCCCGTGCATGTCTCTTATAGGCCTAGTGTGACATGCGACGCGTGGCGGAGACTCCAGAGTCTGCATGCAGACTCAACTGAACTCTAGTTTGACCTCTAATCAATATGCCTAAGAAATATGAGCCACTTTGGAAGCGGTGATTTTCCACCTGCGGGCCTATCTTAGAAAAAATCACTAGGTAACATGAAAAAAGCCTTCACAATGAAGTCAGGGTTACCGACCTTTAATCTGAACACAACCATTCCAAGAACTCTTTCAGCGGCAACTTCAAACCGATTGTCGTCCCGCACCAGCATCTCAAACTTTTTTGCTAAACGTACTCCCTGTAGAGAAAAAATATAGCCTCGTATATCTTCGTCGTCCTACGTTGGTGTACGCACACGCACACCAACACGTATCTTGTGTCAAATGAGGTTATTGGATTTCAAACTACACAAATTTGGACTATGGCTGTTGTCCACAGTTGGGATAGATACGACAAGACATGGTCATCAAAAATAATAATAATGTTAGTTCTTATATAGCGCATTTCCAGTTGACCTGCTCAATGCGCTTTACATTATTACCCCCAGCTATAGGTCTGTTCATTCCAATTAACTTTCTCCACTCCCCGGGGAGTATTACAGTCCCGGCAGCCGATTTAGCGCTCTTGGACTAACATTCACATAGACCATCACTACCAGCCAGGTACCCCTTTTACACATGGGTGGGGTGAAGCAAGTGAGGCAAAGTGACTTGCTCAAGGTCACAAGCGAGCGTGTTTTTTTTCTTGGTCAGGACTGGGAATCGAACCCGGGACCTTCTGATCAGAAGTCCGTCTCGCTAACCACTACACTACGCCGCTCCCCGGTCAATGCTAGTAGCATTGACCCATGTTGAGCACATCTTGATGGAGTGTGTTTGTCCTTGAATATCCTGTGGTAGAGGGTCTGCTGCTTTATTGATGAGTGTGTTTGGAGAGGGGTAGTTTCATGGGTAGGAATCCACTGGTGTCAATCTCGTCCCAGGATAAAATTTGGCCCTTCTGGGGAAAATTTTCCTGGACCACCCTGTAGAGAGACCAAGACCCTTAATCCTGTGACAACGGGGGACATCAGGAAGACGGAGGCATTACATTCTATCACACCGATTTCACAGATAGTGGCGATATCCTGTACCCCCGGTCATGAATTCACAAATCCACGAAAATCACCCACAGTGATCTTATTCAATGCCACAACGTGTTTGGTCACTTTAAGAGAACCAATGCACTGATGTGTTCAGCTGGAGAACTTGTGGGTAGTCATGAACGAAATTAATTGTATAGTATTTATTCGATGTAATATTCATAGAGTTTTGATCTTTGACACCTGTGATGTTATTTCCACGTGCTTATTATATTCTTGTCTGAGCCAAGGCTTTCACATGACCTGCCGTTATTACGTTACTAGCAAAGTACCCGGGGCAATCGGTGATTGTGTCCATCACCTTAGAATACACCGAAAAAAAAACAATTCGAAAATTCATGCCCCTGAGATGCATTTTCCTAGCCCCCGATAAAAGAACTGCGAACGCCATAGATGCGAAGCCTTGGCGGGGGTGTGTGGGGGGCTCCCTAGAATAATTCGAAAATTCATGTGCCTGAGACAAATTTTCCCGCCATCTGAGAATGAAACTGTGACTTTTTTAGGAGCAAGTGTCCTGAGAGGTTGGCGGACAACGGTCATTGCGGAAATGGTGCTCACAAAGTTTCATAAACAAAAAAAAGGGGAATTCCCTGAAGGACTTTCCCCGCCTAGAGATAGAGTTGTACAGTGATGATGAGAACAAAGCCCTTATTCTGACCCCCACGAAGTCACTTTCGGAAATTCAACTACCCGTTGCATCAGGATAGTGCATCATCTCCGATCGTGCCAAATTTCGAGGTGAAACATTTTATTGGAAAATCCTTGGGGGAGGTGGAGGTGGGTGGTCATTAGGGAGTTTTCGCAAAGCCCCCGAAACGCCAACGTGAACGCCAAACCCATTGTTCGATGACAAGAAGAGATCACTCAACAAAAGGATAGACGTTCGCGTTCCCGTTTCGGGGGCTTTGCGAAAACTCGCTGTTTTTTTTGGGGGGGGCACCCGATATAGCTTCCGGCAGAGATTACAGGTAGCCTAGCTGCTCTGAAGCCCCAAGAATATCTCAGACTATGATGTAGCCAAGAACGGCTTGCAGATACTCACTCAGGTCAAGCTCTGACTCGTAACACTGCCCTTTATCATTTGAAAGCAGTCTTGATCGAAGCACTGCCTTTGTGGGATCACCTTCTTTTACCTACCTCTCGTATATGCTTTTGGAGTCCTTTCACACCATACGAGCGTATCACAAACCACAACTTCAGCGCCCTGAATCGTTTACTAAGCGGTATTTGCCAATGCTGAAATGAGAAAGGAATCCATTGTCTTTTGAGCATCTTCGATAGTCGAAGGCCGATCTGCTCACCACTGCGTTACATCACACATCACCCTTCGAGAAATTGACCGGTCCGCGGCGAATCCGCTGCCTCTCGAAGAGGAGGCAAATCAGAACCGGTGTTGTAAAATTTGAATCGTGGTACAAATAGTGGTCGCCGAAGACCCGACATAAAGTGCAATATGATTGGTCGACCGGTAAAGTTGGCATCGTGCCAAGATACGCCGTGGACTGGTCTATTTCTCGAAGGGTGATGTGCGATGTAACGCAGTGGTGAGTAGATCGGCCTTCGATTATCGAAGATGCTTTTGAGCTAACCTTTGGCATTCTCACCACTAAAATCATCACACTTTTAGCCTTGTTCAATCTTGTCCCGATTTTTCGCCCTTTTGCTCTCACATAATTTATTGACAACTGATAATCGGACCCTACCATGGTTGATTGAGCACCGATCAAGATTTTCCTTTGTATTTGCCCCAAATAACTTTTCTCCCACCTTTTGGCAATATAAAAGCGCGGCTGATGCTCTTGAGTATTGTTTGACTTAGGGTAGGGACACACCTGACGCGATTCGCATGCGATAGGGCAACGCATGCGTCAAAACCTTTGTTTGCGTGCAGTGCGGCGGAAAATAACAAAGGCGTTGCCGCATGCGTCAATGAATCGCGTTAGGTGTGTCCCTACCCTTACCATGTAATCAATCGCAGCCCCTGAGTTTTCGTGTTTCAGGTAAAGTGGGTCGACGTTGAATGTCCGATGGAGGGCACCACTGTTTCGTACCCTGAAATTAACAACTTGAGTTAATATCTTGTATAAAATTTACACAAAGGATTTACACAAAGGTCCGTACTCTAGAGTGTTCCTTTAACGTTAACTAGTCATTATTGATCGAGCAGCAATCACGTAGATTTTCCTGTACATTGGTCCGCTAGAACTTTGCTGCCATCTGTTGGCAATATGAGCGGCTGACTGCTCCTATTGATTACATCCAATGAGCTATAGGAAGCTCCGGATCAATCTTTGGAATAAAGGAGATCCTCAGCAGCTGAGGCTCAGCTAAATTATGGAGTTCCTTTTCCCATTTTCTGTCAAATGGACTCTACAGAGAACTCACCACATTGCGGTGCAATCAAAATGAACCATCATCCACTTCGAGGGGTTAAAAGCAAATGACTGGGCGTGTTCAATTCCTTCCATGACGTAGCGAAACTCTGGGCAGATGAACGCTGTACCAGCATAGGCCGCGTCTATGTGCATCCACATATTCTCTGCATCACCTGGAAAATCAAATTTACAATATGATGACAACTAGCAAGTAGGCCTACCCGTGACAATCGGTGAATGGCTGGTATTCATAAAGTTAGCGAATGCTTTTACCTGAGATTGCCACAGCGAGGTCCAATGCAAATGTACTACAAAACTTGAAGGAAAAGCATTTGCCTTGGAAAACAAGGCTCGGGGCCCTAGGGAGCCGTCATGAGAAGGTGCCCCGAGCCTTATTTTCTCCATTTAGTGCGTAGTTAGTCAGATTTTTTGCGTCAAAAACTCGAGATTTCGAGTCATTTTACATAACCCTTAACGACAACGTTATTTTTTTACAGAAAATGCAATATAAAATCTGGTTAATGTGTAGTATGAAAAATAACATTGTCGTAAAGTTTACGTTTGTCGTTTGATTTCTAAACCTCCCTACTGTCTGCGCTTTGGATGTCCACAGAGAGCACAGTAGTTGAGCTGGCAATCTCTCACGTGGAGGACCATTGCTCTACAGTTCATTCCACTTCCCAGTGGCGCGAGATTTATCAACGATAGCTTCGCAACGGCTGGGTCAAGTTTCACGAAACATACGTCAATCGACTTGTCTTTCTTGCCGGTGTCTTTCTGCTATCTTCATTTTTCGCGTAAGGCCGACATAACGGATCCCTTTCTCAAAACCTATTTCATTTCGCCATGGTGTTCAGTGCAGTTTACACGTGCGCGATGCATTGCGTCATTTCAAAATGGCCGCCATTTCGGCCGTCAACACAAACTGTTATTTGTGAAGGAACTTTTTTTCTGTCACGTTTTGCGGGAAAATGACTGTGATGATGGCTGTAGCGGCAAAAAAGACAAATCGATTGATGTATGGTATGTCAAATTCGGCCCAGCCGTTCCGGAGATATCGTTGATAAACCTCGCGCCACTCGGAACTGGAATGGAGAGTAGCCCAAGGATTTACCATGATTTTACTTACATATAGGTCCTAACTCCTGAAGATTGTCGAAAGAACACGACCCTGTGGTTCCGAGCGTTGCACATAACTGAAAAGGGAAGAAAGCAATCGAAATCCGAGCAGCCGTATCTGCAAGTCATCATCATCAGGTTGTGGTAAGTAAGTTCTATTTTACTTTTACTTAGGCGACACCTCATTCCACATCCCAGTGGCGCGAGGTTTTCAGCCGATATCTCCGCAACGACTGGGTCAAATTTGACATACCATACATCAATTGACTTGTCTTTCTTGTCGGTATCTTTCTGCTATCTTCATTTTTTGCGTAAGGCCGACATAACGGATCCCTTTCTCAAAACCCATTTCATTTCGCTGAGGTGTTCAGTGCAGATTACACGCGCGCGATGCATTGCGCCATTTCAAAATGGCCGCCATTTCGGCCGTGAACATAAACTGTGATTGGTGAAAGAACTTTTTCTGTCGCGTTTTTCGGGAAAATGACAGTGATGATGGCTGTAGCGGCAAAAAAGACAAATCGATTGATGTATGGTATGTCAAATTTGACCCAGCCGTTGCGGAGATATCGTTCATAAACCTCGCGCCAATTGGATGTGGAATGAAGGGTAGGCCTATTTTACACGGGGCCATCTAGTCTTGCGTGAAGGAAGTCAGTCAAGGCTTTCACTTGCTTTCATCCAAACTTCCCCAGTTATGACCCGATGGCTTACAGGACAATCGTGTTTAAAGCTGACCTATTTCCAGTACCCTAGCACAAGTCGTACCGGTAGCTAATAAAGACGTGAGGTGGCGCTGCAGTCGTCCACACGATCTCGAGTCGTAGCTAAGAAAGACGTAAGGTGGCGCTACAGTCGTCCACAGTCGATGAATGACGAAAAACTTTCAGTGTTACCATGGTTACGAATGATACAGCGCCACCTTACGCCTTTCTTAGCTACAACTAGAGATCAGCACTAACGGCTAGAGAATATGACTACAACAACGTCTTTATTTTGTAACGTCTTTATTTGCGGTTATAACCGCCCATAGATACAGCCTTATACCGAAAGAGGGCAGTACAGTACTTACAAAGAAAGGTATAAAACCATCTTCCTTATCCTTAATAATGGCCGCCTTCAGGGTCTCACCCCGCAAGCTGAGTTTTTCGTCTGCTGGCAGGAAATGCATCTTTACCATCCCGATAAGGCCTGCCTTTTCAACTGAGGAATGCGCCTGAAACAAACGGACAGTTCAGCTTTAACACTGTAGATTTTTCTCCCGTAAAAGAATCTGACTGGTTGGAACATAATGTGGTCGCTGAAAATTACCATTTACAGAACTTATACCCGCTGTACACGATCAAATTTTTCATCCAATTTTTTGAATATTCAGATTCCGGGCCTCAGTGTAGGCCTTTATTGAGCATATTCAGAAAATTGGATGAAAAATTTGATCGTGTACAACGGGCATATGGGCGGTTATGTCCGCATAAATTAGACGTGCCCAAAACGTATTTGTAAGTGTAAAACATATGTTTTTGTGCCAAAACAGATATTTATGTGGACTTAAAGGTGAACTATCAGTATCTCGTTTGGAGAGCACGGGCATGTAAAGAACAGCTTTGAGCTCGAAATAAACAGGAATCCACAACTGTCTGTGTGGAAAGGAATTCCTCTGTGGGCTAGTTCAATTTCAAGTCTACAAATTTAAAGTGCTTTTGCAAGTAATTCAATTTCAAGACTACTGAACTGCATTTGTAGGAACAGTTCGGCTTTAAGTCTAGAGCGTTGTCCATCGACGATGTCTTGGCGGCGACTTAGGATAAGTGTCAAGACAAATGTCAGTATTAGTTGGGTCTTGCTTGGATTTTATCATGATCCTCGTTTAGAAAGGATGAGCATGTTAAAGAGATATTAATCCAGGTTTTTGCAAAGACCTAATCATCTATGACCTTACGACGGAGTCTGGTTGAAAATGACAATATGCAAGGGGCTGAAAAGACTATTGTTTTGGCGGAAAAGAATGTCTTTCCGCTATATTTTTTATATTGTTTTGACAATTTTGTCCAAAATAAAGCACAAAAAACGACACACAGTGTGACACAATAGGGAGGTTTAGAAATCAAACGATAAAGGCAAACGTTAACGACAACGTTATTTTTGTAAAATGCAATATAAAATCTGATTAATGTGTAGTACGAAAAATAACGTTGTCGTAAAATCTACGTTTATCGTTTGATTTCTAAACCTCCCTAATATACTAGTAAATAAATCAAAGTCGTCTCCGATATTTGCAAATATCTGATAATGCTAAAAGAAAGTAGGCCTCTTACTCTTTGTCTTTTATTTCGCGAAAGCTTTCACATTTACACGTATGGAAATTTACGATTTTTTGGGTTTATTTGTCAAAAAACAGAGCGACTGTAACACTAAATGTTTTTCTCTTTTGCTGATTCCCTTAATCGCGTTAAATTAGTTGCCTTGTGTCACAATCAATGAACTATTTCATCCATTTTATGCCAATGCAGCACAGATCCATCCACATTTCTCCACTCTCACACGTTTTTTTCTGTTCGTGTGCTTTTCTATGTTTGATTCCGCCACGGATTGGGGAAGTCCGGTGTAACGGTTTTCAGTGCGGCCCGTGAGCCAGTGTGAATTACAATAGATTGACGGAATAAGCGGCGACTGGGCAGTGGGCGACACACAGAGAAACAGTGAGTCTGTTTCCCAGTGTGTTACAAACAATGGGACTGGAGTCACACAGATAATGGGTGAGGTCAAATCTCATAGTTAACGTTGACACCAAGATAACCCCAGGGTAACCATGAAAAAATAGTTAACTTGAACCCCTAACTCGGACTTCAGGTTAACTATTAATTAACTCTCAGTTAACTAAAAGTTAACTAATGGTTAACAGTTAGTTAACTCTGAGTACACAAGGTCATCAAACTGCACCTGAGTCAGTCACATATGTCATTCTATTGGCTCACCGCTGTAAGCAGGGGTCCTCACAAAGTTTTCTGCTCCTCTTGCATACCTTAAAAGCACAAATCTGATGCATTGGAACAGCAAACATGGCTGACACTCCTAACTCTAACATTTGACCTCCCTCCTGTTGACTAAAAGTTAACTGCCAGGCGGTTATCTCCTCATGTACATGAGCTGTAGTACATTTTTCTTAACTCGGTACGATTTCCTGGGGTTATGTTAACTACAGGGTTACTTCATAGTCAAAAAAGTGTCAACTTTTAGTTAACTCTTTGTTAACTCGTAGTTAACTATGAGTTGACTCAACTCTCAGGGGGAGGTCAAATTCAAGTGTTATTGCGACTAAAAGTTAACTTTAGGGTTAACTATTAGTTAACTTTTTTATTTGACCTCACCCAATGGCCACACTGAGAAACGTTTACACCTGCAACATCTAACTTCAACCTACCATTTCAGTGCCACGTATTTCTTCAAAATCAGTAAGCCAATCAGAAGATGTAAAGTTTCAAAACACATAGATGCTTTTTTTTACTTTTCGCACACTCCTCCAGCAAGCTTACTAAAAGTTTTACATGTAAAATATCATAAAGTAATCAAACATAAAGGTTCAACTTACAAATTTAGCATTTTATAAATGTGGACAGTATCCCTTTAAACCTCAACAGATTTGCAACTTAATTCTGTTGAAAATAGCTCTGTTATCCTCAGAAATAGAATCCAAAGCATCAAGTTGACAGATTCATGTACCCCTTCACCACAAAAAAAGTTGAAGCTCGTGCCTATTACGTAAAGCCAAAATTCAGTCAGTGAGAGACATCTGGTGGCAACACATGAAGTGTATCCCTCAGTCACTTCATCGTTCGCAGTTAAACCTTTACGTTTGATTCCTTTATGATAATATGTAAAGGTATAGTAGGCCCTCCTAATGTATGGGATGTTGTTTATCAAACACTGTTTTTGATCAAAGTTTACATGTATATCGTTACACAATATCCAGATTGTTTAGATGGCCGCTCAAACTTAGACCTGTCTCGCCAGACACTTCGCCCCTGATGCAAGGGGAAATCGTAACTTTCCTGTGAATCCACGGGATTATTGAGATAAAGGAGCGATAAATCAAACTTGCCTGATCTGAACAGTAGGCGACGAGTCTATCGTTAATAAAGGCGTCACTGAGTTCTCTGTTCTTAGCCTTGTACCGTCTGAGGGCTTCTGTCCGAGCCGCCATTAGCGCTATGAAGGTCGACTCACTGGCTGTCGTCTGAAAAAGAACTACATGTATTCTTTTCACATGTAATTAAAAGTGATAATATCGTAAATGGCTAACTTATTCCGCTAGATTTCTGCTGTTCGAGTGCACTAGACAAAAATATAGTCTATGCTGTTCGAGTGCACTAGACGAAAATTATAGTCTATGCTGTTCGAGTGCTCTAGACGATAATGTAGTCTATGCTGTTCGAGTGCACTAGACGAAAATATAGTCTATGCTGTTCGAGTGCACTAGACGAAAATATAGCTCCTTTTAGATCTCAACTTTCATGCAAAACGCACCTTGTAAAGTGCTGTGCTGTCCACTGCCAACGACAATTTCGTAAAATACAGAAAACACACCAGTTTCGAAAACATTAAAAAGCATATTGAGAGCTTTCCAATGAAGGCCCTTGACGATTTCGAGTGTGTAGTTAGATCCTGTTGTCAATTGTAAATTTACTCAGTACACTAGGGTTTTTTTTTGGGGGGGGGGGTGTTCCAATTCATCTGAACTACTTTTCTGAAGGATACCTGTATTACTCCGCCTCCCATAGTCTGCTCGTTGCTGTGAAGGAATTCCTGCGGTAGACCGATCATTTTACCGAGCCAGTCCATGACGATGGTTTCAAGCTCTGTGCACGCCGGGCTTGAAGCCTGCAGTGAAATGACAGGAGGAGGACTGTGTTAAAGGTGCTCTAGTTCGAATTGTAAACATTACGGTGTGCCACATATTGTCAACTTCTGGTACTAACAAATCAGATAAAATGGAATTAAATCTCGCCTTTCACAACTTTTTGTTTGTTTTTGAGCGTAAAATCATAAATATATTTCAGTTACAAGAATATTTATCAAGATAGATATAAAAATAGATAACATTAATGTTTTGGTATACACGGTGCTACCAGCTGTCCGCGGAAAAATAACTATTATAATCAACCATGTAAATAAACAAACCGTAATGTTTACAATTCAAACTAGACCACCTTTAACTTTAAAAAGATGCTCAAGAGGAAGAGAAAAAACATGACTCAAGGTGGCGCTACCACCGAATCGACCAAAAGTCGTCATGACGTCACTTTTGTCTCGGTTGCCGTCGTGGGAAAGTGTGTAGACATTTTTCTACAGGAGTTTGTTCCGAAAACATTGGGCCGGATTTATAAAGAGAGTTTAAGAAAAAAAACCCACAGTTTTAACAAAAACGTTTCTAAAAATCTCTGAATCCGAGATTTAAAACTAGTCTAAAATCAGTTTTATATGAAACCTCTGTATAAATCCGGCCCATTGTCTTAATCAATATCATGCACCTGATGTTGAATTTCCATTAAGGGCTCCGCACACTGGCGACTAAAATGGGGGCGACTACCGATGCGACTACTACGTCGCCTGCCGTAATTACCTTTGCGGTCGATCAGTGATGTCATCCACGACATCACTGATCTTCCAAAGAAGCATTTGTCGCAAACAAGTCAACAAAAACTAAAAAATCTGAAAAATGTTCAGTCGCTTTTGTGGTCGCAAGGCCGGTCGCCTACAAAATCGCTCGAAAAAAATCGCTAGTGTGCGGAGCCCTTTAGGAACAAGAGCCACGCAGAGAGTGGCATTTATGCCCCGCACGTATTTTGAGTTGGTTTTCCCCTCAACATGTATACGGAATTTGATCAGATCGATCAAAAGGAACAGTGTTCCTTGAAATTTACAGAATTTGATTTCAAGATGGCCGCTCTGGTTGCCATATTGAAAATGAACTATGATCCCTTTTTGAATCATACATGACTCTCCTGTGAGGCAATTGATACCTGTTAATTACCTCTACACTTCCACTAATGCTTGAAGACGATATTATCATAAAGGAATCAACCATAAAGGTTCAACTTACAAATTTAGTATTTTATGAATGTGGACAGTATCCCTTTAAACTTCAATAGATTTGCATTCTGACTCTTCCATATGATAGGCAAGACCCTTCTGCACGTTCACTGCAAATTTTGTTGAATTCCGACTAGTTGATCTTATGATACAAAAGGACTGCATTAATGAGAACCCCACGAACGATGTGAGCGCAGGGTCATCTGTGTACATTTGAATAGGCTAGCGTACATTTACACAGGGAGCACTAATTGTGCTGTGAATAGCTCTGTCATCCTCAGAAATGGAATTCAAGGCATCAAGTTGACAGATTCATGTACCCCTTCTCCACAAAAAAAGTTGAAGCCCCTGCCTATTACGTAAAGCCGAAATTCAGGCAGTGAGAGACATCTGGTGGCAACAAATGAAGTGTATCCCTCAGTAAGTTCATCGTTCGCAGTTAAACCTTTATGGTTGATTCCTTTATGATATTATGCGAGATATTTTCATTTTTGATGCTGATAAATACATGTAGGAAAACGTTGTTATCTTCTCAATAATAAATCTTCTAATGAAATCCAACCTGCCAGACTGGCCTTAACGTGTCTGCGACTTAGCTGTTACAATTGATGATATTCTTGGGATCACATATGTACACATGGACACATGTAGTGAGCCCCAAGTCTGGTCTGGAGTTCTTTCTACGGTGTATCATTTTAATCAAAAAATCGTTATCAAACACCATTATTTGAGCATTTAAAGGGCCCGTCTCGCGAGTCCACTGCAAGCATTTGATTGGTTGACGGGAATACGAATATTATACCGAAGAATATACCCAAACACAAATTTTCAAAATATTTTAGATCAAATCAAAAGTTTACCTATACATGTATCAAGGTTTGAAGATTTTTGTAAAAAGAATTTTAAAAAGCACAAATATGTATTTTAGATTAATTATTTTAAAGTTAAAGTTAAAGTTAAAGTTTGGGTTTATAGTCTGATATCAACTACGGTAGAGGTTCTCATCCGACTTTACACTTTAAAGTCGACTCGTGTTGCCACCTATACTTAGACCAAAGATCCCGGTTTTCAAACCAAAGCTGATGCCAGGGGTTAGTGAGCGTCCGCCATTTTGTCAGAAAGCGAACGACCCCTGGGGACGAGGTGGGTTGTTGGAGATCCAAAAAATAAATAGGCCTATATTTTTACTTTTCACATACATGTACATGTACTGCTTCATCAGGCTTATTGAAAGTTGTACATGTAAAGGAATAGACCCTAAATGGGATGTTGTTTATCAAACGCTTTCAAGGATTTCAAGAATAGTGCTCGATTTCAAGAATCGAAAATCAAACCGATAAAAAATACAAGCTATACTGAACATTTACTCACCCACGTGAACCCTAGACAGTTTATAGCGTCCGCTAACATGTCTCCTAGCAAAGAGGGGTAGCTATTCAGCGCCGGGAAATATGCATGCATGTACGGACTCTGCCAATGGGTCACCTGAAAAATGGATGCAAGTATGGAAGTACAGTTTTCTGAGTATTAAACCTGGGCCCCGGTTGCATAAAAGCATACTAGGCCTAGTATCATACTAAGTTCTCTACTAATCACCATACAATATATAATATGGTTGCATAAAACACTACTATAATGTTCTAAACTGCATACTAACTTCAGTGGTCAGGGGTACTACACTGTTAGAAATTATTAATTTTACAATAGTAATTTTG
>NMRB01000121.1:476590-492277 GCA_002633025.1 Notospermus geniculatus | reverse complement strand
TGCTGGTGGGTTGAAAGTGACTCATGGTTGTCAGTACGGATAAACAGATTGCTATTTGTGGTTTAATCTGTGTACCGTGCGATTGATTAACTTTCCGTTGGGTTTTTCGTTCAGGGACCATGACGTAACAGGGTAATTCACAGAAATGTTCAACAAATAACACCCGTATAGGCCTACTGGTGGGCCTCGTTATCCGTGCTAGTCGTTATGCAATAACCCACGGTCAGTGGATGCGGTAGGCCTACTCATTTGGCATCGGTTATCCAGGCATTGCTTACGAATTGTGATGTAAACATAGCACAAAGGGGCAGGCAAGACGTCAATCATCACTCTAAAATTTGCTGGGTCATTTCTGTAACCCAATTACTGGGTCAAGCAAATTGGGTGAAAAACTGGGTCAAAATAACCCAGCACATGATTAGATTTGACCAAATGAGGGGGTCGAAATTATGGGTCATTTTGGTTGGGTCAAAATGACATAGTATTGGGTTGAAATGTACCCAATGAACCAGTTCAACCTGGCGAGATAACAATTATGTTCTAATGTGTAAAAATAAAGGGAAATGCGTACTAAAGAAAACAAATACATAAGAATATTAATAAACTATGGTTTGAAATCTGAGACACAAATTTAAAGTTGTGAATATTTCTCTTTCAGAATTATGAAAACAAAAATTACATAACATCAGTTTTCACTTTACCATAGAAAAGATTTCCTGCTGTGCATTGGTATACCCGTCCATTAGGACCTGAAACTTTGCAAAACAATATATTTGCAACATTATCAAAATATGTTTTCAGAGTGTAGAGCAACCCTGAAACAAGCCGCAACAATTCCAAAACAGTTTTCAAAATGTTTTGTCGCAGAAATGTTTGGAAAATATTGACAGAACTTTAGACATTTCGAAACAGTACATAATGCAGTATCTTGTCAAAAGCACGGGAAGAGTCATTGATGCAACGATTGTTTCACCATGATTACATCAGCTACACTTGCGGGCGCTACGCTACAAGCGAGATTTTTTATGTTAAGCGATAAAAAAATGTTATCTTTCGTCGCCGACGGGGGGGTTCCAACCCCCAGAACCCCCCCTCTGTATCCGCCCCTGAGTACCCAACAAAATGACAGACGTTCGCGTTGGCGTTTCGGGGGCTTTACGTCCGATAACTCTGCATTCTGGAGCCACCCCGCGTTTCAGGACCCGTCATTTGACGGGTACTTTGCTAGTATACTGTATTTGACGAAATATGTATTGTTGATCTTGCAATAAATGACAATTTTCATGACAAAACAGCTTGAAACATGTGCCATGCCGTGACACAGTTGGCGCTCTGAACCGATTCCTCCGTCACCGGATAAGTCCAACCTGTCTTCGGCGCGCTCATACTCCCCCCAATGGGCCGACTTCTACAGAGGATCCATTCCAAACAAAGCGCCGAATCAACAAAGTACCGAACTCCAACAAAGCGCCGAATCAACTCCTCACAAACACTATAACAGTATGCCAGTCCAAATAAACGACAGTCCAACTGAACGCTCGAACAGTCCAAAGTATCCAACCACTGAATACAGTAAGCTACAGTCCAAGAATAAGCTTCACGGAATTATAACTCACACAGTATAAGAAACAGAACACAATTTGTGAAGTGGTAACTGCCACGGCACACAACAAACTAAACCTTATGGGAAACTGGGTGGACTACCAGAGACCCAGGAGTGCAGGGATTATTCTGCCCTGAAACTACACCACTCCTTGACTAAACAAACGATATATGCAGCTCGTATACGTAAACCACTAATCATATCGATAACGATAGTCCTCGAAAGAATTGCGAGATACTCGTACGTTAGTCCACGTTTCAACGATCATCGCTCGCTTCCAGAAGACACAACTTGTGTATCGGTCGTACCAATTTCGAATTTCGTGTCTTGACTTCCACCACTCGTACCAATCCGTCGTCACCTGGGAAGATACGCGTTACTCTACCGAGAGGCCACTGACCTCTTACGACGTTATCATCTGCGACAAGAACCAAGTCGTTTTCTTTCAAGTTGGACGATTCCTTGCGCCATTTGGCACGCTCCTGCAGGGCGGGTACATATTCCCTCATCCATCGTGACCAAAAATGATTGGCGAGCAACTGGGCGTGTTTCCACTGTCTCTGATGATATTTGTCGGTGTCCGCAAAGACGCCAGGGGGGAGTGATGCGCACGGCTTCTGTAACAAGAAGTGACTTGGGGTCAGCACTTCGTCGTCTTTTGGATCACCACTGACCTTGCACAGAGGCCTGCTGTTCAATATCCTCAACAACTTGTGTATCGGTCGTACCAATTTCGAATTTCGTGTCTTGACTTCCACCACTCGTACCAATCCGTCGTCACCTGGGAAGATACGCGTTATTCTACCGAGAGGCCACTGACCTCTTACGACGTTATCATCTGCGACAAGAACCAAGTCGTTTTCTTTCAAGTTGGACGATTCCTTGCGCCATTTGGCACGCTCCTGCAGGGCGGGTACGTATTCCCTCATCCATCGTGACCAAAAATGATTGGCGAGCAACTGGGCGTGTTTCCACTGTCTCTGATGATATTTGTCGGTGTCCGCAAAGACGCCAGGTGGGAGCGATGCGCACGGCTTCTGTAACAAGAAGTGACTTGGGGTCAGCACTTCGTCGTCTTTTGGATCACCACTGACCTTGCACAGAGGCCTGCTGTTCAATATCCTCTTAGCTTCGACAAAGGTCGTCTGTAAAACTTCGTCGCTCACCAATGCGTTCGACAGGAGAGCCTTCAAGGTCAGCTTGACAGACTTGACAAGCCTCTCCCAAACGCCCGACATGTGNGTTCATCACTAATTTGCTGCTGGTTCCATTGAAGGAGAGCATCCTTCAACTCACGTTCCCCACCGGTGAAATTCGTCCCATTATCGGACCAGATTTCCTTCGGGTCCCCCCTTCTTCCAAGGAATCTTCGCAAGGCGTTGATGAATGAACTGGTGTCGAGTGATTCTGCAACTTCCAGATGAATAGCACGTACATTGAGGCAGGTGAAGATTGCACCCCATCTTTTCACTTCAGAACGACCTCTTTTCACCATGAGGGGCCCGAAGTAATCCAGTCCGGTAAGGGTGAACGGTGGCTCGTATGCCATTAACCTCATGACAGGCAGGTCCGCCATCATCTGCTTTAACTTCACTGCATGACGCCGCTTACACCCCAAGCATGACCGCAGGATTTTCCGCACCGCATTCCGTCCCCGTGGGATCCAAAACCTCTCTCTCAGTGCCGCAAGCACATGCTCTTGACCTGCATGTGCCGTTCGATCATGGTAATGGTTGATCAAGACCGCCGCCAAATGGCTATTCTTGGGAATGATCATGGGATATTTCGAATCGTATGACATCGGTGCCTTTGAGAGCCGACCCCCAACCCGAAGAACACCGTCCACCAATGCCGGGTTTAGGGAACTCAACAAACTGGAGGGCTTGACCTTTCTGCCTCGCTCGAGATCCGCTATCTCCTCTGGGTAGGCCTTCATCTGAACATATTTGACAATAGCAATAGTTGCCCGATCAAGATCCAACTTGGGTTCAGCAACATGTCTAATCACATCAGCAAACTTAATCACAGTTGCGACTCTCCTCTGCATCGCGATCCACGATGGACACCGGTTGAGCAACTTATCCAAGGAGGGAGAAACCGCTAGTAACAATCCAACGAGTTTCTCCTCCCGGACTTCTGGATCATCTGCTGCAAGCGGTGTCAACTCTGTTTTTGGCCACTCTTCTTCCGGCTGACTCAAAAACTTGGGCCCTTGGAACCATCTCATGTTCTTCACGAAACCTTCAACTGACTGCCCACGTGAAATGTCATCTGCGGGGTTCTCCTTCCCGGAGATATGCCGCCACTGGGTCGGATGACTCGTGTCTCGGATTTCTGTCACCCTGTTCGCCACGTAGGTCTTGAACCTTCTGGTGTCGTTATGAATGTATTGGAGGGTGATCTTCGAATCTGTCCAAAACACTGTGCGGGAAATCTTCAACTCAATTTCTCTTCTGATGAGGCAATCAACCCGTGCAGCAAACACCGCCGCCTGAAGCTCTAGGCGGGGCACCGTGACGAAGACAGAAGGGGCCGTGCGTCCTTTCGCCATGACAAAGGCAGTGCCAATGTTGCCATCTTCTGTAACATTGCGTAGGTAACTTACAGTACCATCATATCCAATCTCGGAGGCGTCTGCAAAATGGTGCAATTCAAGTTCACCCATCATCTGGTTCCCGAAGTAACACCTCGGAATAGCTGTCAACTCCGCCAGCTTCTTCAGGCCATCCTTCCACTTCAACCACGAGTGCAGCAACACATCAGGAAGCGTCTCATCCCATCCTAAATTAAGCTTGGTAGCCATCTGGAGGATCCTTTTCGCTGGGAGGGTCACTGGCCCTACGATGCCCAGGGGATCGTATAAAGAATTGACTGTAGCCAGGCATCCTCGTCGGGTATTCGGTTTTTCCATCTTGCCGACCTTCACACTCAAGGTGTCAGTGCCCACGTCCCAAATGACGCCCAACGCCCGCTCCGTGGGACTGCTCCCCAACATCAGCTCCTGGCAGCCAACCGCTCTCACGTCTTCAGGAAGGGCTGATAGAACTTCAACAGAGTTTGACATGAACTTCGTCAGCCTAAGTCCTCCTCCACGCTGTAGCATCTCCATCAACTGTAGCGCCAAAGACTTCTGGATCCTCTGCTGCAAGCGGTGTCAACTCTGTTTTTGGCCACTCTTCTTCCGGCTGACTCAGAAACGTGGGCCCTTGGAACCATCTCGGGTTCTTCACGAATACTTCAACTGACTGCCCACGTGAAATGTCATCTGCGGGATTTTCCTTCCCTGGAATATGCCGCCATTGGGTCGGATGACTCGTATCTCGGATTTCTGTCACCCTGTTCGCCACATAGGTCTTGAACCTTCTGGTGTCGTTATGAATGTATTGGAGGGTGATCTTTGAATCCGTCCAAAACACTGTGCGGGAAATCTTCAACTCAATTTCTCTTCTGATGAGGCAATCAACCCGTGCAGCAACCACCGCCGCCTGAAGCTCTAGGCGGGGCACCATGACGAAGACAGAAGGGGCCGTGCGTCCTTTCGCCATGACAAAGGCAGTGCCAATGTTGCCATCTTCTGTAACATTGCGTAGGTAACTTACAGTACCATATCCAATCTCGGAGGCGTCTGCAAAATGGTGCAATTCAAGTTCACCCATCATCTGGTTCCCGAAGTAACACCTCGGAATAGCTGTCAACTCCGCCAGCTTCTTCAGGCCATCGTTCCACTTCAACCACGAATTCAGCAACACATCAGGAAGCGTCTCATCCCATCCTAAATTAAGCTTGGTAGCCATCTGTAGGATCCTTTTCGCTGGGAGGGTCACTGGCCCCACGATGCCAAGGGGATCGTACAAAGAATTGACTGTAGCCAGGCATCCTCGTCGGGTATTCGTTTTTTTTCCATCTTGCCGACCTTCACACTCAAGGTGTCAGTGCCCACGTCCCAAATGACGCCCAACGCCCGCTCCGTGGGACTGCTCCCCAACATCAGCTCCTGGCAGCCAACGGCTCTCACATCTTCTGGGAGGGCTGACAGAACTTCAACAGAGTTTGACATGAACTTCGTCAGCCTAAGTCCACCTCCACGCTGTAGCATCTCCATCAACTGTAGCGCCAGGCTGACAACTGACTGAACAACATCCAATGACTTAAGCAAGTCATCTACATAGAAGTTACGGAACACCGTCTCAATGGTCATCTTGTCAAAACTGCATGCGTTGTCAATAGCACATTTCCTGAGACCAAATGTACATGCGCTGGGACTATCCGTGGCCCCGAAGATGTGACGGGTCATTTGATACGTCTTGGGTGTTGTGTCGTCACTTTGAGGCCACCACAGAAACCTCAGGGCGTTCCTATCCTCGGGTGGCACCATGAACTGCATAAACATAGCCTCCACATCTGCGACCAAGGCTATCTTTCCTTGGCGGAAACGTATCAATACGCCGACCAGGCTGTTATTGAGGTCTGGCCCTTGCAGTAACTCTTGGTTCAGTGAAGTTCCGTTGTAAGATGCCGCGGCATCGAACACTACTCTAACCCGGCCTGGCTTGTGGGGGCTCTCGATGCCATGATGGGGCAAGTACCAAGTCTTCTCTGTACTCCGTTCAGCTTCCTCGTCTGACAGCTGGATTGCATAGCCCCGTTCAATGTAGTCGTCCATTGCTGCACGGTACATTCTCGCATATTCACTGTCCCTCTGGAACTTCTTCCCCAATGATCTCAGTCTCTTTTCGGCCATCGCTTTATTATCAGGTAACACTGGTCTATCATCCCGCCAAAGCAGCCCAATCTGGTACTTTCCTTCAACCTTCACTGTCGTCGTTTCTAGCATTCTCATCGCTCTCCTATCCTCCATTGACATGGCCTTCATCCCATCGCAGACAAACCCGTGTTTCTCGGCCTCCCATAACTTCTTCACTTCCCTTTCCAACGACCGTGTGTCTAGTTCATCCGCTATCTCACCGCCTAGACCTCCCGACTTGCTCTCCACGAGCAAGCTACAGCTGGCCCTGCATGCTTCCACTTTGCCATTGGCGTCCCCACGTGCCGGCCCAGCGACACACCATGCCAGTGGTGTCCTGACTGCATATGGTTCGCTATTTGGATTCTCACCATAGCGGCTCTCAATGGTAGCATGCGCCCAAGGGACGTCTTCGCCAATCAACATACATACAGCCTTTTCTTCTACGTCTGTAGCCAAATCCAACCCTTGGAGATGCTTCCACTCCGACAGATCTAGAATGTCCGGCCTGAATGTATCATCGATGTGCAGGGCGTCAACAATGTGGGCTCTGTGCACAGGTATCTGCGGCTCTGACTTGCTAACTGGACTCAACGCACACCAAGCAACTTCTACTCTTCTATCCTGACCCCTGGCCAGTACAGTGTTGACTGCTAGAACCTCTTCTGAACCAACTAAACCTAGTTTCTCAGCAATTGACCTTGTGACCATTGTCACTGTGGAGCCTGAGTCCAGGATAGCGAAGGTAGTAACACTCTCCTTATTCCCAGCAAAGATCCGCACTGGGACAACCTTCAACAGGACAGGCTGCACCGGCTTGGTAGCCACCAGGGCCCCACACTGTACCTGTGGGCTTGGCAACTTGTTGTCCCGATTCTCTGAATTCTGGTGTAGTAGTGGGTGGTGATTCTGGTCACACCCCGAGACACTACATCTCTTCTGCCACTTACAGTCTCTCGCAAAGTGCTTCCAGAGGCAGCAAAAACAAAGACCAGCATTGCGGACAAACCGCTTTCTAAACTCGACCTGCTTGGACTTAAATGACGGGCAGTCTCCAATCTGGTGCTCCCCATCACAATAGTGACAACTCTTGGAATCCTGTCTGGTCTTGTTCTCCCCCAGGGATTCTTTCTTCTTTCCACGCTTGTTCTCCCCCGCTGGCTTGCTCCCAGGTTTGGACTCCCCTGATTGGGCCTTACCACCTTTCTCGGCCTTGACCTCCTCCGGACTCTCACGCGACCCACTCTCAGATTCTCCCCCTTGTAACTGCGTCAAGAGCGTTGTCGCTTTCTTCACAGGGACTGACTCGGTCTTGTTCTTACTTCCTGAGGGTATGGAACTCTTACCCCCTGGCTTACTCCCCCCGACACCAGCAGTGACGTTTGGGCCACCTCTACTTGTGATCGTATACACCGCATGGTTCGCAGTCTTGGCTAGAGACGACACCAATCTGACCATGTCCCTTAGAGTTGGGCTTACCTTAGCTGCCTCCAGGTCAATAACCCGCTTCACCCACTTTCCTTGGGCGTGAGCAGTCCAGGATAGCGAAGGTAGTAACACTCTCCTTATTCCCAGCAAAGATCCGCACTGGGACAACCTTCAACAGGACAGGCTGCACCGGCTTGGCAGCCACCAGGGCCCCACACTGTACCTGTGGGCTTGGCAACTTGTTGTCCCGATTCTCTGAATTCTGGTGTAGTAGTGGGTGGTGATTCTGGTCACACCCCGAGACACTACATTTCTTCTGCCGCTTACAGTCCCTCGCAAAGTGCTTCCAGAGGCAGCAAAAACAAAGACCAGCATTGCGGACAAACCGCTTTCTAAACTCGACCTGCTTGGACTTAAATGGCGGGCAGTCTCCAATCTGGTGCTCCCCATCACAATAGTGACAACTCTTGGCATCCTGTCTGGTCTTGGTCTCCCCCAGGGATTCTTTCTTCTTTCCACGCTTGTTCTCCCCCGCTGGCTTGCTCCCAGGTTTGGACTCCCCTGACTGGGCCCTACCACCTTTCTCGGCCTTGACCTCCTCCGGACTCTCACGCGACCCACTCTCAGATTCTCCCCCTTGTAACTGCGTCAAGAGCGTTGTCGCTTTCTTCACAGGGACTGACTCGGTCTTGTTCTTACTTCCTGAGGGTATGGGACTCTTACCCCCTGGCTTACTCCCCCCGACACCAGCAGTGACGTTTGGGCCACCTCTACTTGTGATCGTATACACCGCATGGTTCGCAGTCTTGGCTAGAGACGACACCAATCTGACCATGTCCCTTAGAGTTGGGCTTATCTTAGCTGCCTCCAGGTCAATAACCCGCTTCACCCATTTTCCTTGGGCGTGAGCAGGAAGCCTGCTAAAGATTGCCTGTAAACAGGTCTGGGTGTTGGCTTCTGGGAGTAGCCACTGGTCATCAAGTGTCTGCTGTGTGGACTCCAACAAGTCGGCAAATTCGAGCAGGCCCTTCCTATGACTTGCTTGGAGCCTCGGGCCTGTTGTGAGCTTGTCGATACATGACTTCACTATCTGAAATGGTTGACCGAACCTTTCATAAAGGACGTTCAAGGCTTTCTGGTAACCGCCGGTCGTCCCTTCGTACCGCTCTATTGCCGCTTTGGCCTCCCCACGTGTACACATTATGAGTTGCGACAGTTTGAAACTATCGGTGAAGGATTTTATCCCCACTCTATCACTAAAGTTCCTCACAAACTTCGGATACTCGGCGGAGGTACCATCGAAGACCATAACCGGCGGTGCAGGAAGCTCGGAATGCGCCGTAATACGCTCCAATGTCTGGGCCAGAGTAGCAGCCTCACCTGTTGACAATGTGTACGGGCTCTGCATGGGCACAGTACCACATGACTGCGGCTGGTGAGGCGGACCGTTGCTGTCCAATGGGGCATGGCATGACAGAGCACCTTCCCTGGTACTCACAGGCTCCTGGATCCGGTCCACAGCTTGCGTCTGGGGGTCAACAAACTGTACCTGTCCCCCAGCAGACCCCTGAATTTCATCAGCAACCGGTGAGGTACCCCGCCAATGGCCCCAAGCCCATGCAAATCTTGCATCTGCTCCATTTAGGGATCACTTTTCCTACCACACCTCGTAGACGCGAGTGTTGGATGACCTACTTAAATCCCCTGCCGTCTGGTTGGGCCAGCAAGTTATTACGCACTTCAAACGATCTGGCAGTGCTATATGTTGACGCCGTAGAACACGTAGGCCTAGCTGAGCATGATATAATCTTCGTCATCTACCGATACTGCTGGTAAACTAGGCCAAACTTCATCATCACACTGGGGCTGAGCTGACTGGTGTCTCGACGACGTCTTACCGCTGTCTCATTCGAGCTTTGCTGTGTCACCATGTGCGCCCCAGGCGCACGAACGAGGCGCCAATTGTCTACTGACTGACGAAAAGCATTCATTCACTGTATTTAACGAGATATGTATTGTTGATCTTGCAATAAATGACAATTTTCATGGTAAAATAGCTTGAAACATGTGCCATGCCGTGACACAGTTGGCGCTCTGAACCGATTCCTCCGTCACCGGATAAGTCCAACCTGTCTTCGGCGCGCTCAGTGACCCCTCGCATAACATATTACTAAGCAAAAAGAACATATTGTTCATCAGAAACCACTGCAAGAACATAGTTTGCTACCAAATGTATATTCTCATTTCAGAAGATTCTTCAATGTATCCACAGTAATCAGAATAGCAGCTCATGTTTTGTAATGCTTTAACCTTTAGGCAATGTGGTATACGCATGCTCGACAAGACGGTTAAAAATCTATCTATCTAGATGATCTAAGTTAGGCCGAACTTTTTTTATTCCTTGTTTCTCGAACTCGTCGAATTGAGAATGCCGAAATTTGGAGAAAAAAATCTTTAAAAATTTTGTTGACCACTTCTCGCGCCAGCCGATTCCTGTAATCGAAAAAGTGGAATTATTTTTTTCCCGAACGTCGCGCGCCTAGAACACCTCCGCCAAAAAGTGCCTTTTCGCGAAACCGACGTGCCATAATCTCGCGGAATAATGCCAAATTCCATTCGTAACATTTCGGATCTTTCTTCCGTTATTCCGTCCGATTTGCTGGAAAACAACCTACAATTTGTCTGTAATGCAAGAATGCTGCCTCTTCCGTCAATGTTTAGGCCGACTGTTTCCAGCAAAGGCCGATCCACTGACGCGAGGGAGTGGAATATTGTTGTACCTTATCATAATGGACGGTAGCGGCTTGTTGTACTTCACTCCACGACTCGATACCGCGAAGAAGGCCGATTTAATTTCCTGCATATGAAATGGTGAATGCCTTATTTTAATTCGACTTCCGCATTTCAGAACACTGGGTTACTTTGCGACATTTTAGGAAGGTGAAATAAGCCACCTCTGGCATATTTTTATCATCACCGAAAAAAAATGAATTCCTACTCCCCTTTTTAGTATAACCCTAAGGCCGTGACGTCATTGGCGCCAGGAATGCACGACTGTGGTTGTATGTGAAGCCCAGTCTTTTTCCATGTTTATGGATGCATCCAGGCTCAAAATCATCGGAAGGCAAGATTGTGTAGACATGTATGGAGTTCAGAACCTTAGTTTGATACTAGGCCTAGTAGGCCTATTCTTTTTTCAAACGGGCCCTGATTCTTAGCCACGGTGACTGGCGACATTACGTCGGTCGCTTCCGCCGTCGATCCATTCCACTTTTAGAAGTAACTAGCTGAATTTCATTAATGGATAATTTTGGCGGTCATCGAGTGATCGCGCCATCGAGTCAAGTACAACAAGTCGACGGTAGCCATGTTGGATAGGTTATTAACCTGTTGCGCTAGTTTAACTTATGGCAACGGCTCCGCTTATCTTACTATAGTTGACGGTGGCCATGTTGGGTATGTTATCAGCCTGAGTTGACCTGTTATCTGCTATACCTTGCTATGTAATGACTGTACAGGGTTCGGGTGGACCGGACTTTGTGCCCTATCTCCTCCTTAGTTAGGGCTTGAAGCCTACGAAAAGCGGCCCATGTGTACAGTACAATAGGAGGAGAGTGCCTTTACAGTATTTTTGGTTTTAAAGGAGCTCGACGTCCAAGTTGTAAACAAACTGATTTGTTTACAAACAGTGGCCAGCAAACTAGTTTTATTCCTTCGTGAAGATGGCAGCACCAGTAGCGTCCCGTGATCGTTAGACTGGTGCCCGGTCCAATGCAACTCACTCACGATATTCACGTCAGTACAAATCACCGACAATAGGTGGCAGCACCGAAGGCGTCGCGTGGATAGAGAACCAGTGAGTGAGTGTTTATAACTTGGACGTCCAGCTCCTTTAAACGGTGTGATTGTTTGTATGAAAAAGAGAGAAAATCAGATGTGTGGTGACCTGTGCTGCCATCTGCAAGAATGCCAGTGACCGAGTGGCTGGTCAGTTAGGACTCATGTGAACCTATACCATAAATGTGGGTCATCTTGGCATTACGAGGCTGACTGAATAGGTGTAATAAACCAGGGCCCAGTTGCACAAAGAATCTTAAGTCTAAGAAAAAACTTAAGTCTGAAATGAAGCCATCTGATTTGCTGAAACCTGGTCACATGATGACTTAAGTCAAACTTTAGACTTAAGATTCTTTGTGAAACTGGACCCAGATGATATACAGGAAGTCAACTTCCAAAATATAGCAAATTTTCGACCCCACCCGGGGTCTTCCTCAGGCACTTTTCAATAAGAAAATCCAGAAAAGTTTCTTATAATATAATATACATGCCTTGCAAAGACAGCACTATACCAGTTCGAAAAAAATCTTGCCGCTTTCGTGTAATAAAATATTCTTTTCGTCGAAAATATTATATTGCGCCTGGGGTCAAATTATTTAAAGTGTTTCAGTTACTGTAATTCTTTATTGCATTATGACCCTAAAGATACTGAGACACGGATCGCAAATTCAGAGGCTGATTGTCGCCGTTTTGTCCTGGGATGCGGTTATTTGTTCTCGTATGAAGAATTCACCATTCGAAAATGACCCAAGAAGCAACACATGTTACTACCGAAAGTGGAATGTGCATTTACTCGCAGGTTTTCGCCGATGTGTTCTATTTGTACGTATTTGCCATCACACCAGTCACAGTGTTAGGGATCGTCTTAAACATCATCAATCTGGTTGTCCTCGGAGCCATGCATAAATCGTCACGAATTTCTGTTCTCTTGCTCCGCATACTCGCCGTATCCGATCTGGCTTTCTTAGTAATCTGTCTTGTTTATTTCTCCATTCGCCACCTTGTCGTCTATTTCACCAAGAAGGAGGAATTGTTTGCCAGGCCAGATATTCGCATTGGAGCGGTTTTATTGTTTTCAGTGGACCCACTTTATTATATTACCCTTCAAACAAGGAACTGGATGGTTGTTTTAATAACCTTTGAACGGTTCTGCAACATAGTTTTCCCTCTCTGGGCAAGACGGTATTTCCATTCAGGGTTTTTTTTGAAGGCAACGTTTGGTATTGTTTGTTTTTCAGTAATTTGCCAGGGACCAAAGTATTTTTACCTGACACTAGAACCTGGTATTAACCCATGTACACATTCTGAAGAATTACAGCTTCTTACTCAAGAATACGTTATCAATTTAATCGACCCTATAACATATGTGATAGGTTTAAACCTTGTCCCCATGATCTTAATTTACTGCATGAATTTCATCCTCATCATGTCTGTCAGAAAATCCATGCGGCGACGATTAGAAATGACAGAAAAAGTGGGTCAAAAGGAAACCAACCAAATACAGGCCACTGTCACGGTGATCGCTTTGGTGACGTTGTTCACAATCTGTGAGACTTTACCTTGCGTCGATCGTATCATGGCGATGGTTGGCATCAAATTTGCAGCTGATAATCCATTCTATAACTATGGTCGCAAAATTGGTTTGGTTCTTGTCGTTTGTGATTCGGCTTTGAATTTCTTTGCATATTGCATCTCAAACAAGCGGTTTCGTGAGAAACTTGCAGGATGTTTAGTTCAACGGAGGTCTCCACAAGCAGAGTGAGGTTGGTGAGATTGCACTTTTTCATCCCTCAGTAAGAAGAGGTAGACGCACACGGCGGAATCCCGATCGCATAAAATAAATCCCTTCAGTTGACCCGCAAAGGTACATGTATGAACAGCGCCCCGACGTCTCATCTTGTCCAAACAAGGCTATCGACTCCGTATGAACTCCGTCTTTAGCCTTGTCCGACTCGTGTCATCTTTTCCGTTAATGCATAAATTATTAATGAACCTAACCCCTACTTGACCCCGCCTCCGAGCAATCAGAACTTGCGAAACAAATCACCGTTGGACACTTTCTTTGCTCTTCACGCTCCAATTTGTAACACGGATTTTGATTGGCGCGTCGATTTTCCTTCGCGCCCCGATGATTGGCTGAGGCTCTCACCACCTCAGAAACGGGAAATGTGGTGGATTCGAACCAGGCTAGATGACCGTCAGGACAGATAGACTGGTGAGAACCAGATGCGACGTCTCAGCCGTGGTATTTGACGCTATAAGACAATCACTAATTACACACGATTTGTCAGACTTTTCAAGGTGGCGTTTGTTTACAATGTTGATGGAAGTTTCTCTGCGAAAGTTGTCGAAAATTTCACGGAAATCGGTGCAGTTTTGACCGAGTTATCGATCGAAAGGAAGCTTGTGTTTTGTGCTTTTCTCGAAAACAGGCGTTCTTCATGGTGCGTACACTTTCTTGGAATAGTATTTTGAAATTTCTGCGTTGGTTATTCGGGTTGTTTTAACATAGAAGAAACTACATGCGAAGCGTGGTTTTATGCACGCACGTCTGAGGTGTTGAAAATCACCCCGAAACACAACCACATTTTCACGAAATCCCCCTCGCTTTATCCATTGTCTACTTGGTTCCATGGGCTCCGACGGTGGCGCTGACTGGTCGAATCGTCAGACTGGTCGAATCGTCGGACGCCCAAGGAACCAGGTATCGATCGTCTTCGAGATCCGAACAGCTGGATGTAACGCAATTTGGTATACATCGGCAATCTCCGGCTGGTATCGTCAGGTCGACTAGCATGGCTGTTCAAACTGCGTACAAAAACTTGGAATACCAGGCCGAAGTATGAAATTAATACAGATTGGAGATTGATAGTTTCTTCATCCATTCAGTTTTGCTGGTTTTATGCAGGCAAGTATTTATGTAGTTATGGCGATGTTTTAACAACATTCGCTTCCAAACGACCTCCAATTCTGTGCGGAGGACGAAATTTCTTATTAAATGATTTCTCGTCACTCGTTTGAATTATGCCTTAATAAATTAGACTAATGGAAAGCTCAATATCTTAGCTAAATGTTGGTTTATGTGCTTGAATTTAAACGGTCTTCTCGATAAACGCACTTTTGTGCGGTGTCCGATTTCTCGAATGAGGTACTCGAGAAGCTTCGTCGAGAGCCCCGATCGCCTATTATTTTCCCGCGCGCAAAATAAATCAGTGCCGCAGAAAAGGACCTTTGCGGGTCGACTGCCTTTGTGAGGAGAAACGGACGGACAGACAGGGGGCATATTATTAAATTTTACCACGGGTAACACGGAGGCGATGAATTGACACCTCTGGCAGCGTTCTGATTGCGCCCGCATGGTTAAACCAAAATGTTTACTTGTATCATGGACTGGTTCCCTGCCCAAACCAATATACTCGGCCCGGTAATGCCTGGCGAATCCGTGGTTCTGATTGGCTCCTTTTATGCACGATAAGCATATTTCATTTCGCGGTGTTGACGGAGAACATCTAAAGCATTCTTGACAATAGAGGGCGTATTTCGTGGTCTAAAACAACCTCTGATTCCATCTTGAAAAGTAGCGCAGCGCACTAAGGAATTTTTCCGTTTGTGAAGAGGTTGGCGGAGCACATGCAACGTCATCAATTGGGGCAGCAGGTTAGACTGGTCCCCGGTCTATAAATATAAAATATATAGACCGGTACTGCCTGCGAGTTTCATGGCGTTGATTGGTCCAATTCGAAAACCAACGACTTGCCACAATCGGTTGGAAAATCAGCCATGTGTCATTCGCTATGGCACTTTTTAAGGCTTTTGCATGCATTGGTTTCAAGGACCCATACTCAGTCTTTCGTCTGGCATTGATTATCGCTAAGGCACGCTTTGTAGCAAGCGAAAAGCGATATTTATTCTCTGTAATGTTGATATTTACCAGCCGCCGCCATGATTCCTCGTTGCAACTGGTATCCGGTCATTCATCATGTGGTTGTACGTGTTCTAAGTACAGTCATGACTAAATACTTGTCTTACTTTCGTCACTTCCGGCGGCAGCCAGATTTCTGCCGTCCTCAGTAGC
>NMRB01000121.1:428625-459364 GCA_002633025.1 Notospermus geniculatus | reverse complement strand
CAGTTAATATTTAATTACACCATACCATCATCCATTGAATCAATGCAAAAGGATTCTCTAAATGTCATGTTCCACAATACAAGGTCATTAAACCTTCATCTGCAAGATATTACTGCTGACCATCATCTGATGGCTGGAGACATTATAATATTAGCAGAGTCACGACTTTATTCAGCTGATTCAGACGAGTCTTTCTCCATTCCAAATTTTCATCTCTTTAGAAATGATCAGAAAACGACATCAGGGAGACGACCACCACATGGATTAGCAATATACATTTTAAATGAAATCTGTCAATATTGCACACTGCAACATGTTTCCAGTGACAACTTTGAAGCATCAGCAATTATGATATCACACCCTATAGTGGAACTTCAAATTATCTCCATCTATAAATCACCTTCATGTAATTTCTCCGCACTTTTTGCCAAACTAACAGATATAGCTGCAGAAATAAACTTAGATAAACCTCTCCTTATTGTTGGTGACTTCAATTTCGACATCTGGGCTGGGAAAAATCATGTACAGTTGCAAAAAGTATGTCACATCTTTAAGTGTCAACAGCTAGTTAATGAAGTTACCACAGACTACAATTCTTTAATTGACATGATCTTTTCAAATAATCCCAACATTCAGACATCAACAATTGAGAGTCCATGGTCAGATCATAAAATATTGTTCATTAATTATCCACTTGATTAAAACCATATCTTGACTTTTGTTATCGTCATCAATATTGCACTCAGCCCATGTTCATTACACAATTTCTACAATTATTGAGCAGGCAAAGGAGACAAAAAAATTTTGGCCCTAGAGGATGGGGGGGGGGGAGGTTGAAATGATACATAATCCATATACTTCATCCTCATTGCACAGGTCAGTGCATTACCTTTGTATTTTATTAAACAAAGGTAACAGGATGCAACTTTCCTTTAATTAGAAACTACCAGCACCAGTATAGACTTATCATGTTAATTGGTGTGTCAAATTTGACACACTTTACCAATACATATGAAACCATGACATACATCCACTTGCAGGGAGTAGGGACACACTGACTAATCACTTCAACAGTGATTTCCTATTAAAGGTTGAAATATTAATATCATTGTCACCAATTAATAATTCAGTCCACTATAAAACATTGTATCATTTCTGCATGAACCCAAATAGCCCACAAGTCTGTCTCTCCTCGATTGCTACCAATAAGTTTCACAACAAAATCCAGTTGACAGTGCAGGCATAAAATGTTCCTATTGAAATGCATTTTTAATCCAGCACCAAATATTATTCTCCGCCTGCAGCTTAACTTAAATATTGCTGGGGCTGCACTGGGGACGAGGGGGAAATATTCACTTAAACCACTGGATCCTAAACATAGACTTGTGTGCATTGTTCACATTGCATCATTGACTCACAGTGACTCTTTCATTACAATGTGTGAATTCAGTAGTGGACTGTCTCAACTCAGAGGAACATTCATTCAGTGAAGGATTGATTATAAGGAATATTCTCCAGCATGGATTACAAGTGACAATATTCAGATCATCAATTCAAAAATGGAGAGGTCACTGTCCTGCATTACAAGAATTACATTCTCCTCATCATGCACCAGTCCCATCAACCTCCAGCTGATGAACTCGACAGGCATCAAGACCACACATCAATCCAGTGTGAGCACCACATCACATCATTATTGAAAAAAAGATGACTGAACTTTCCTCATAATCGCCAGACTCTTCAGTGTACTAATACCTGTATTGATTCCATTTCCTACAAAGGCTGTGTATTTCTTCCTCCACATAGTTGATTGTAATTCTGATTCTCATTTCAGACTTCCTCTGCATCCTTTCTGGAAGCTGATGCTTCCGAGCACAGTTTCATGTCGTTAAAGCATCAATGTCCATCAACCATTGGAAATCCCTTCCTCTGATGAACATTCGCCATAAGAATGCAAACAACAATTTAATGCAGAAGGATACTCATGTACTCTTCAGATCTAAAAGGTATGTTCTGACATTAAACTTCTTACTCATCTTCCGCCACACTAAAGTTTATCTCATTTAACAAAGTTCTCCATCCTACCACAAAGAAGCAATCAACTATAATGTACTTTTCACCATTTCAGTTTGTACCAGTACATGGACTGATCCGAGGGCAACAATTAATCTAAAACACCCAGGCAGTGATCTACTTCTTCACAATCTGAATATTGGCACAATACCAACCAACATACAATTATGGAGTACCGTCGACCATCATCTCAACAAGGGACTACTGTGGAAACCAACAAACATTCCTGTCAAATTTTACGAATGCATCCAATAATTCGGACATTTCACATTCCCAAAAATAACATTAAACATCATTGTACATATGTAGGCCTACACTATTATCTCACCAATTTCGACAAACTAAGTACCGGTACTACAATGTTCCTCAGCCACTTTTTAATTCCATGACCCACCGCAAATAATACACAGAGTACCCGGTACTTAATTCGTAGGCATTTTGTGAGATAAAATGGACTATCATTTGGTGACCCGTTCTGGTATAAACAGTTGCATGTCTCTCTGAAGGTAACACTCAATGAACTGACATGACACCAGGAGAAACTGGAAGAATACATTCTTTCAGATTTCATAACAGGCAGACAATATTCAAAATGACAATCTGCCAAGATAGGACCAACATGCATCTGGTTTTGCCAGAGCGGGTCACATTTGATTTTTACCTTCCAGGTTCAGTATCATTGTGCATATACCATTTAGTGCCTCCAGTCAAATTGCCAAAATTCCTTCCCAAATAGGCAGATGGCCACAACTTAGCTGCAACACATAATACTCGGTATTCAACCAAATCAAACCTCTCAAAACAAACAGTTATTATATGACCAACCAGTGGATCAATTGCAGTACGGTATGTACGTCATAGTCAGTTGGTTACTGTTTCACTGCTGCTTCTTACATAATTATGGAATGGAAATTTCACTCTTGTCACTTAATTGGAATATGCACAATAACTTCAACTAACTCCATTGACAAATATTCTCTTGTAATCATTGCGTTCTCAATAAAAACCAATTTTGCACACCAATGTCTTCTCCACCTCAGAAACCATTCCCAACAACGGCCACCACTCCACAGAAATCGGCCACATGTCAGCTGAGCGCAAGGCCCATGGGCCTCTTGTTGAATAACTGGACAATCCGCTTGCCATCACGCACGATCGCAATTGAGAGGCTGACAACATACTGCAAATTCTGAACCTCTCTGCACCTAGANAATGGAAATTTCACTCTTGTCACCTCATTGGAATATGCACAATAATTTCAACTAACACCATTGACAAATATCATTCTCTTGTAATCATTGCGGTCTCAATAAAAACCAATTTTGCACACCAATGTCTTCTCCACCTCAGAAACCATTCCCAACAACAGCCACCACTCCACACAAATCTGTCACATGTCAGCTGAGCGCAAGGCCCATGGGCCTCTTGTTATCTTTTCATTGAATGTTCACCTCCTTGTATATTTCCAAATTTATTTAGATTATGGAGTTTGTGGTATTTCCCCTGAAGATTTGCCGTATTATGTAACATTCTTCCTCAACGAGTGGGCCATTATAAGCCTGGTAATGTACGCCGGTATACCCTTTATTGGTATTACAATATGCAACATCTTCATAGTGTCAGCACTAGCTATCAACAAACGAAAAAGGCGAGCCATGTCGGACGAGCAGGCCAAGAAAGATTCTAATAACGGAAGTGTGACCAGAATGTTAATCGTCGTCAGCGTTGCCTTCATCATTCTTGCATTACCGAACCAAATTTATTATACACTTGAACCTACCTATTTCCCAGAGCTATATGAGGATAACATGTTTAACTACTATACTGCAAAACATTTAGCTCTCGCTTATCTCCTTCGATATTCATCCAGAGCCATGACATATTCAAATCACGCTATCAATTTCCTTCTCTATTGTGTCAGCGGGGCAAAATTTCGATCAGTACTTGTCGAACGGACGAAGCTTTTGATGGGAAGAAAAACGTTATGGTGTCTCAAACGTTAAGAGCGGTTTACACACGCAACTTATCGCATCAACCTGATGAGACCAAAAGTTTCATGAAAGTTGCTTAACAATGCATGTGTAAATGGGCATGCAACTTCTGGCAAATGTCATCTTGCAACCTACTGCAACCTGCAACAAATTTAGAATGCAGATCCTATTTTCTGGAGAATTTGCAAGAGGTTGCACGTCACTGGCCAATGAGAATACTGCAAAAATCAATGTGATTTTTACTCCATCATGTGATTTGTAAGTGGTGAAAAAAGCAAGAAGGCCAAGCCAGGGGCAAAGTTTGAATGGACATATGAGGCTGAAAACACCCTTGTTGAAAATCGAGAGAAATTCACATGTAGCCATTCCTCTATATCAACGCTTTTACATGAACAACGGTTTCAAACCCACTTAAAAGGTTAAATCGTTTTAACAGTTTAAGGTGCCACACTTGAGACCTGTGAAACCGTTCCAACGAAAACGGTGCCCAGATTCCTTTTTAACATCAATTTATAAACCCAATGAGGTTCAGTTAAAACGGTATCGATTCGTGTGTGACGCCGTGGACGCGTTTTACGCATGCGCAGTGACCGTTTTCTGCTGTACCTCCGGTTTGACGATATGTTTTCACTTATAATGATCACTAGGCCTAGGCCCTGTATTGTCATTTTTTTCGGTCATCAGTTTTTCGTCACTGCTCTAATTTTAAATCTCCATCAGTGAACTCTGTCTTTATCTCTTAGTTTTCAAGGCGGTCTTCAAATTGACTGATACATATAATACAATGTACTGTACCTAGGGGGCAAAACCCTTTTTTAGCGAAAATGGGGGACCGGCTGCTGTAAAAGGCCACCCCCTCGTAATGTGTTCAGGGGACCTCCTGACTCACGCTACGGTGGGTGGCCTTTGAGAGTTTTTGCAACACACCGAAAAATTGACTTTGAAGTTCAGGACACTGACTTTATCATTGGACCCAAGGACTGACAATGACGGTGAATCGGTTAATGTCGTCCTGGGTACACCTCATTATTACCCTGGGTATTCTGGGTAATCCTTTTTGTTACCCAGGACGATCCTGGGTATAAATAAGGTACCGTACCTTAACATTACCCAGTTTGAAATCCGTGCCATTTTCTACCTGCGCCCGAAGTTGTGGTACGTGGGCAGGAGGAAAATGGCATGGATTTTACAAGTGGGTAATGTTAAGGTACCTTTTTTGTACCCAGGACGATCCTGGGTAACAAAAAGGATTACCCAGGATTACCCTGGGTAGTAATAAGGTGTACCCAGGACGACATTAACCGATTCAGCGACAATGACTGAGCGTTGTACAGGAGAATGGGACACGATGTACAGCTAAGTTTTGAACGGTGGGATTTACACCCCATAAATGTATTACCAATGGACAGAAACATGTCGGTTCTATGTCCACCCGTCTTATTATTTTTGTCACAGGAGGATCCCACGGTGCGTGTGTTATCAAGGTCAATGCGTCTTTCGGGAAATCTGTGAAGCTGAGGATTATAACACTGACACAGTTTAACTTTTTGGCAGAAACAACTGAGACGTCTACAGTACACCAGGGCCGACCGAATCGAAACTCCGATAGCGAAGCCGGCGATAGAGGCCTTAAAGCTGAACTGCATGAGAAAAACAGGAAAAAAGACCACCACACCACGGTGGTGGTCAAGAGAAACAGGAACGACTACGTACTTTCATAGTACCTCCAAAACATGATAGACTACCAGCCTATTTGCTGACGCCACTGTATTCACCCTCGGTCTGTCAATGGAGTAACACCGAGAGATGGCGTCCAATCACGTAAGCAGGTTGAAGGCAGTGGGTTCTTCCCGAACCAGAGTGTAAAGTCGGTCACCACTCTACAGGGTGGGCCAAAAAAAGGTAGAAATCCTTAGAGGAGCGTTGATGGAGGGAAATTATGCGATATTGTTCTCAAGTGCACGCTGCACGCGCCTGCTATCAAGCTCCTCTAGGGATTTCCACTTCTCCTCGGAATTCACCACCCTTGATCGTAAGTTAACAAAATCTCCCCAGAAATCCTTTCTCTTCACTTTGTTTGTACTACTAGTATTCAGACTGGCCGTGATTTCACTTTCAGTTTTGTACATGAAGCAGCGCTGGAATGAGAAAGAAATAAAGCATGTATTTTGAACAGAATAAGCGAGAGTGACAGAGTAATATTATGACTTATGGATCGTGTTCGTTTTTGTAAATAATACAAGTACATGTGCATAGGGGCAAAACTTAAGATTGCCAAGCAAGTAATAAATATCTATTGTTGCACATAATATAACATACCAAGAGTAGTGCCTGTCGCTTTCGCTTCTCCCTGTTGTCCTCCCTTTCCATTTCACTGGTGTCTGATCCGAAGAGGTACCTGACAAATACTAACATATTCATTGCCATAGGGTGCTGCCCTTGTTCTGGTACAGTGGTTAGCTGAAAGAAGGCAAAGAATCAATGACTTCATTGTTTGACGATACGACAATATGTAGGCCTAGTCAACCGATCACAATTGATCAATAGAAAGTGCATAATAATATATTGATCGATCTTACGGCACAAAGAAGTGTTACATATTGCATCAAAATCCTCACCTTCTTCTTGACTTCAGATCGCCAGTGCGTAAACCTTTTCCTGGCGTATGACTGACACGCCCTCACCGATGAGGATTCTAAGGGATATTCGGATTGTTCTATTAATTTCAATATTTCGTTCTGAAATGAAAGCAATAGGCAATGCCTTGTTATGGGACTTTGATAACATCGGAGTGTTCAATTCGATGAAGCATGCCTGAACATAAGTAGCGTTTATCTTTTTTAAAAAAGGAATTTACGAAATGTGATATTACCTTCAGTTCATCATCTTCACCTCCTAACCATACATTCGTGGAAAACTTTACTTTCAAGTAGGCTTCAAATTCATTCTGAAATGAAATGTTTTTTTAAGAACAGAAGTTTCAATTCTCTTGTCTTCGAAGGCATGTCTAGTCGTTTGAACAGCTGTGACTTAACATAAATTAACTTTTCTGAACTTACAGAGAATCCAGACTCGGCCACAGAGAATTTTTTTCCCTTCCGTATCCTTGATACTTCCTGTCGAAGTGTTTGAAGTTCTTTCACTGAAATAAAAGAGCAGTTAGGCCGAATGGGTCAATGTCGTCCTGGGTATACCTTATGTTTACCCAGGATCATCCTGGGTAATCCTTTTCTTTACTCCCAGGACGACCCTGGGTAAACATAAGGATCCTTAACTTTACCCAGATTGGAGTTCCCGAGTGGTGTAGTGAGGTTGATATTCAGCGTAAATTATGAAATGAAGGGTGGGCTCGAACTAGGCCTATAGCTCCTAAGTCCTTGAGAATTTACTATCGGTCCCTTTTGAAAAGTTGTAGGGATTGGTCTTTTCTCCCTATTCCACACCCCGGAGCAGGTAGCGGTAATTTTCAGCCCTTTCGAGTTATGATCGTACTGCATGTTCTGCAAAAAGTAAATTCATGAAAATGACGAAATGCACACGGATCATACATGTTCTCCCTAGGCCTATCGCTCCTAAGTCCTTGAGAATTTACTATCGGTCCCTTTTGAAAAGTTGTAGGGATTGGTCTTGTCGTCCTATTGCAAACCCCGGAGGAGGTATAACGGTAATTTTCAGCCCTTTTTAGCAATGATCCTACTGCATGTTCTCTGCCGAATGAGACGCACGTACAACATGATTCGGCGGGAATTCCCAAGCTGGGTAAAGTTAAAGATAATGTACCACGACTTCATTGTTTACATTCAATGTAAACATGGATGTTTACATTATATTATTTTGGAATTTTGGGACATGCTAACCCACCACATTGAATACGTTCGGTATCAAAAGAATTTCTAGGGGGGCACGCCACCAACAAATTACTTATAAGACAAAGAAAGACTGGACACAAACAAACAAAATGTAAATAAACAATGATTTTCGTGGCCCGCGAAAATACCCGTGATACATTATCTTTAAGGATCCTTATGTTTACCCAGGATTTACAAACAGAAAAATATTCATCTCCACTTGAGATAAGTGCTGTCTTGAAGCCCTTTGAAACACAAATATCTTGTATTTGAGATAAACGGTTATTGCCATGTATAGGCCTACATGGCAATAACCGTTTTAATGTTCTTCGAAATCTTGTTCCTGTCAGGCAGTAAATACAGAAGTTCAAACAACTATTTAGTAGAGCAAGGAAATACACCAATTCGAAGGCAGTATAAAATGCCGCAACGTCAATACTATGGTGAGAACTAAATTGTATTGTAACCGAAAAAACCTGCATCAATGCGGCAGGAAGTTCAAGGAGAATAAAAATAACAACAACGGCTAAAACGCGGGCTACGCCCGCTTTAATTCGGTCAGTGGTCCTCTCGCTAGCCTTGTTTACAGCAGCTGACGTTTTCAAAGAAAGAATTAACCGATATGTAATTACTGCTAGGGCGAAAATTGGAATAAAACTACGTCGTAGGGGCCTAAATAGGCCTAGTAGGATCTTCTTATTTGGCAGGCACCTGGCCACTATCATTCATGAGGATGGGCGTGATCTAGGCCTAGGCCTTTCTCATAAGGCCTACCCCCAGTATAAGGCCCAAACCCGTCAAAACAATCACATGATACATGAGAGGCATTTTTGCCTATATACATACACTGTGCACAGTGCTATACATGATGTACAATGACTGGGCCTATAGCGAGTGCACGCCGTCACACACTACGGCTTTTTTGCCGATACGAACCTCTTTAGTTTTCCGTTTTGCAACAACACGTGACACTGGCCACAGTTCGTTTGATATATTTGGGATTTTCACCCTTTCCTTCTTTGGAAAAAGGATATTTATATTAATCAAGGACATAAAATCGATCCGTTTTCGGCGGGTGCGACAACGCTCAAGCGCAGCCATGGTGACCAATCTCCGACCGCTGATTGGTGCTTTGCGGCAAGTGATCGCGACGTTAGTGCCACCATTCGGATGGCCTATTTGACAGATTACTGGTAATGATTCGCCTATGACATGAGCGTGTGTGTTGATGCGTTTTCCTTTTCAACTTAAATGCTTCTGATGACATTTCCGGACGTTAATACGTGATGCAGCACCCCTGTAGTCATCGCCAGATTAGCCCAGGATGCGTGTTTATAAATGGGCCTATGGTTTTGTCAATTCCGATTTTCCTCCCGTTTCTCACGCATGGCCATGCTCCGTGGGGAGCGGGCTATGACACGACTGATGATTTCTCAAAATGGCCTCAGCTGTCTTTCCAGTTCGAAGACCTCGCATAATCATGTGGGCCTAATGTCACGATCAACTGGTCAATCAAGTCACGTCCCAAAATCCCGCCCAACAAAATAGCAAACCAATCAGGAAATTCCAACACCACCGCCCTATGTTTTTTTTTAAAAACATTTCTTGTTTTTATCCTGATATTTTTGAAATACATGTACCGAGAATTTCCGTTTTCTACGTAGGCATACAGCACCATGATAGGTGGTTGGTCATCGGCATGAATTCGCAGAATTTTTGCTCATCGTGTTAATCGAATCATTCGGGAGATCCGAAATTCGCTAGAATTGGACAGCTCTGTTGGTGAAGCCGTTGTTTTTCAAGTAGACAGTGTCCCTACGAGAAATGGGCCACAAAGACTAAAGAACAAAAAGAAAAATGCGTGCAGGTGTTCTTTAGGGCAAAGCACAACAGCCAAGAAAAGCCTAATTTAATTCAGTCAACCAACCACCAACTTATTGTGCCTCACACCCCCGCTGCTGGAAAAAAACCACATCAGAGGAAGAGAAAAAGAAACGAACGAACAAACACCGTCAACAAGAAGCCAAGAAAGCAAAACTCTCCAAACTGCAAATAAACGAACATGTTTTTATCCGTCCTCCGATCCCTGCCTTTTAATTTACGCGAGATTCAGCCTCAGAGTTTCTTCGGTTGGTGACTAGGCCTTATCTTCTACTGTGCTTCCTTCATGTTACATTTTTTTAAATCTTTTGCATCGAATGTACAAATTGTATATTTTAATTCTGTTTCTGCCAATAGTATGCCCCGACTTGATTTTATGTCTGTGTTAAAATGTTTGTATCTTTTGCGTCGAATGTGTTATTGTATTATTGTAGGCCTATATTTATCATGTCAGCTTAGAAAAGCATCTTCTTGGTGACGATGCCCCAAGTTTTGGAATGGCCGGTATACCGTAGATATTTTTGATGGTAGAACCCCGGAGGTAGAACATGAAATAGAAATGGGTTTCTAAGGTGAAAGATGGTAGATATTGAATATTTATATATAATTGTAGATGTCTTTAACATTTTTTTCTCTCGATCTTTTATGGTGTCCAAAGACCCCTCAAATCACTGCTGACTAACTAGATCAATAGTAGGCCTACCGTATTAATGCAAGTTCAGCAGTAGCCTACTGAATGTTGCGGTAGCCTAAGCATTCGGATTGTAATTACAAAGGCGTACATTTGTATTTATCATTTCATCATAATAAATAATTCGTAAATCGTACTAAATGTTTCTGTTCTATGATTTCAAAAAATCCATGCCCATTATAGCTGATCGAGTGTCACTGAGTCAGTTGCAGGCAGTAGTTCGTCCTAATTTCACACTTTGGATACAAAACATTACTTGTAAAGGCTGGGGAGGCCAGATTGTACGGTCCGCAGGCCAACGAAATGAGGAGACATTAGGCTCGTTGAATTCCCCTTCGCATGCGTGATTTATTGAAGCAAATAGAAATAACAGCGACAGCAGCGAAAGTAGTGACAGCAGCGACAGTAGTAGCGACAGTAGTAGCGACAGTAGATTCAACTGAAATAATGTACAGAATGAGCGAAATTAAAATACACGTAAATAAAAAAGAGGTTAAAGACGGAATTTGGGCAGAAACCGGCAGCGAACAGTACACAACTCACCGTCGTTTTGCCTGGCTGTCTCAACGTTGAAAAGCACATGAGGTACCAGAGATACATTAGGCGCCAGAGAAATGACCTGCAGCCATACGTCGTAGAAAACACACTGAAGAGCCTAGTCACAAACTAGCCAGTTTTATACAATTTCTGCCGGTTCCAAAAATAACCCTCACATGACTCGAGTTATAGACCACCTTTTATCCTTGTGAAACTCACCCAAGTTACATGACCAAAGTTTAACGTAAACAACAGTTGAAGGACAAGAATTGGTTCACAATAACTACCACAAGTATCCACTTTACCAGCAAGATCGAACAACAATAGAAGCAAGTAGAATGAACTAAATAACCAGATAGAGTTAGGTGAAATGTGACAAAGCATAGTCGAACATAAAGCAAACTGACAAGTCCATAGTCGTTGGTGCGGTTCGCTTTACTAGCACTAAATAAACCTAAACCCAGTGGGCTGAAACCAATAAGTCGCGCATAAAGACATCAATGTCTTCAACAATATTAACTCTTACACCACCCCCACCATAATTGGATAAATTATCCGATTATAATGAAATACTAGTCGAGACATCACAAATTATCTACTACCAACATATTCACTACTATATACATTAAACTCGAAATTGACAAACGTGATATCAAATTCTAAATTGATAACCGACTCTTGACAACTGACTATTCACCTTCAAGAAGAAGGCACAACTTGCTAATTGGTCTTGTAAAAACATTTTGCTGTGTTTTGACCTTGACCACACAAACACGACCTTGGTTGTCCGGTAGGGTCTGAACGACTTTACCCATTGGCCATGTGTTCCTTGGTGAACTGAAATCAACAAGGAGGACTATATCACCTACGGTTAGATTTCTCTTGGCGTCAATCCACTTTTGTCTCTCCTGGAGAAGAGGAATGTACTCTTTAAGCCATCTCATCCAAAACAAGTTGGCCATATATTGAATTTGCCTCCACCTACGTTTCGAGTAACTATCTGCGTCGGAAAAAAGACCAGGTGGAAGATTTGGCTTGCGCTTCAGCAACAACAAGTGGTTGGGCGTAAGATCCTCAACATCATGTGGTGTGTCAGACAGTTTAGTTATGGGTCGGTCATTGACAGTAAATTCTATCTCACAAAGTAAGGTGTGTAAACCTTCTTCACTCAAAACTTGTTGACCAACAACAGTTGTAATGATCTTCCTGATTGATCTGATCATTCGCTCCCAAATCCCGCCGTGATGAGAGCCAGTTGGGGGATTAAACTTCCAATCTACACCTCGTTGGCGCATGGCATCATGTATCCGAGATACATTCCACCCATCAATGGTCTTCCTCAACTCAGTTTCAGCACCGACAAGATTGCTGCCATTGTCAGAGCGCATGACTGACACCTGGCCTCGTCTGGCGATAAACCTACGAAGGGCATTGATGCATGAATCTGTGTCCAGAGATACTGCCAGCTCCAGGTGAATGGCGCGAATAGCCATGCATGTAAATACAACACCATAGCGTTTAACCCTTGACCTTCGCTGCTTGACCTCAAAGGGGCCAAAGTAGTCAATTCCTACGCGGGTAAAGGGAGGGTCATCTGGCGAGATTCGGTCGAGCGGAAGATCCGACATCTTCTGATCCAGAAGGCTCGCTCTCTGTCTACGACAGAGGACACATTTGGCTAGAAACTTCCTAATTGCCGACGGTGCATGCACAATCCAGTACTTTTCTCTTAACTTTGACAACACGTGATTTCTACCGCTGTGTTGCACAGCAATGTGAACATGTCTCAACAATAATGTTGTTGCATGAGATTTGGCCGGGAGGATGATAGGATGCTTTTCCTCCTCCGGCATCGATGACTTGGCTAAACGTCCGCCCACGCGAATCAGACCATCCTGAAGAACTGGGTCAAGCCTGTATATGCTACTAGACTTCCTCACACGGGAAGACTCGGCTAGCGACACCATCTCTTCAGGAAAGGCCAGACTCTGCGTGTAGGACAGAATTGCCCTTTCGGCATTTTCCAAATCGGACACAGAGAGCGCAGCACAACAATTCGTGTCGTTGACATCTGAAACATCGGTACATTTATCTAGTTTATTTTGAACCCGTTTCCTCAAGAACTGCTTAATTCTCAAAAACCAGGCTGCAGTGCGTTTCAACCGATACCAGGGTGAGTAATGAGTCAACAATTTGTTCATTGTTTGCGCGTCGCTGACTTGGGCCACAGTGTTCACTTTGACTGGGCTCCTCTTTATCTCAGGATCGCTCTCGTCGAAAACAGGTTTCTCAGACGGAGCAATTAGTTTTTCAAACTCTGGCCATTCAGATTCTGGCCTCGACAAGAAGTCGGGCCCATTAACCCAATGACTGTCACCTACCAATTCATTTGGGGATGTACCACGTGATGCTTTATCAGCTGGATTATGGTTACCATCAATATATCTCCACTGAATCTCCTCAGATCCTTCATGGATCACCTGGAGACGGTTTGCCACGAAAGTTTGAAACCGTGACGTCGTGTTTCTGATGTAATAGATGACCGTCATGCTATCACACCAGAAGTAGGAAGTCTGGACGGGAAGGTCTAATTCCTCCCTGATCATGTGGTCTACACGCACTGCTACCGTGGCGGCGGTAAGTTCCATGCGAACTATCGAAACCGGCTTCAAAGGAGCCACTCGTGACTTCGACACTAACAAGGAAGAGTGAATTCTTCCAGCGGGGTTTACCACTCTAGCGTAAGTGACAACCGCGTATCCTACTGAGCTGGCATCGCTGAAATGACACAACTGCAAGGCATCTATCTTGCCAAAGCCCAAGGGTTTGATACACCTAGGGATGGAGAACTTGCTCAAGGTTTGGAGGTTGCTAACCCATTTAAACCACTTCGTATGAATAGAATGAGGGATCGGATCATCCCAATCACATTTCAGTTTGCACAGCTCTTGTAGAAGACACTTGCCTTGAAGAACTACTGGCGACAGGAAGCCCAACGGGTCAAATATTGAGCTTACCGTCGACAATATTCCCCTACGAGTTGGTGGACGGTCTTTCAACTGACATTTGAAACTGAATATATCATTCTTTGTGCACCACTGTACGCCGAGAGCACGTTCGATCGGCAGGGTATCACGATCAAGGTCAAGATTCTTGATTTCTTTTGCCCGGTGTTCCGGGTTTGACTAAATACCACACCGGCCCCGCCGACCACGCCGGCCGGCAAATACCACGCCGGCCCCAATTTGCAGACCAAGCTGGCTGAGCGGTGTGGTCATGATGGCGGCTGCCCGCCGGTGTGGTAAGGCCTATCCCGGCCCTTGCTGTCCCGGCCTATGGCTGATGAGCAATAGGGTGCATTTAGTTGTTCGTTGCATTCTCTCTTTGTAAGGCATGGATTTATTAAAATAATAAAATTGACATGTAATAATAAAGTTGAAACGTCCATCTAGCTAGTATGATTTACGAATTATTTATTATGATCCATATCACAATATAGCCCACGCCGGCGCGTATCGACCAACGGCGTGGTGCGACTCTCGTGCAGGGATGTCAAATTTTTGGTCATAGGCCTATTTTAAAATACTTTTTCAAATGGAAAACACCCATTTCCACCTTTCAGACTTTTTTTAAAGATCTGTTGACATCGCTGGGTCACCCACGTGTTCGCCCTGTAGGCCTACCACGCCGGCTGACAGTTTCGAAATTTGACGGCCTAAATCATCTGCTCCCAGGTTTGAGCAGAGATCTTCTGCTGAAGTTTCAAACAGCCACGGAAATGAAATTTGGAAAAAAAATGAAGAAACATTCTTCAGGTGGTTCACAGAACCAACCAAGTCCAAATATTTTTCAATCAAAACGACCGTAGATCGTGAATAAATTTTCAACAGAATGCCGTCTGCTGGACTCTGGGGACATAAAATATAAAGAAATATAAAGGGTGGTGATGGGGCCAGGGGCATTATGATGCCGGTTGGTGAAGTTTTTTTATTGATGCCCGTGTGCCACCATCCAAGATAGCGTCATCCCGGCAGACCGCCTGAAGACAGTTCACTGCCGGCTAAATCTGAATATTTGACAAAGCGTCCGACAGTTGTAAAAAGTAATTTTATTCCATGAAACCACTTTGCACCAAGGTCGTGGGAAGGCTGCACCAAGGCGCGGGGAAGGCTACATGTACATGACGAACACCAACGGCATTGCCCAGACAGCGATGCACGGTCATTTCATTAAGACTGAACACGTATCACTGAACAGATGTAGCCTATGCTTATCTTAATTAGCGGTTTCCTTTCATTAAGACTGAACACGTATCACTGAACATATGTAGTGTTTATCTCAGTAATCAGCGGTTTCCTTTCATTAAGACTGAACACGTATCACTGAACATATGTAGTGTTATCTCAGTAATCAGCGGCTTCCTTTCATTAAGACTGAACACGTATCACTGAACATATGTAGTGTTATCTCAGTAATCAGCGGTTTCCTTTCATTAAAGGAGTTAGACGCCGAAGTTGTAAACAAGCTGGTTTGTTTACAAATATGGTCGGCAAACTAGTTTTATTCCTTCGTGCAGGTGGCAGCACCCGTGATCGTTAGACTGGTTCCCGGTCCGATGCAACTCACTCGCGGTACTTCACGTCAGTACATATCACCGACAATAGGTGGCAGCACCGCAGGCGTCCGTGGATAGAGAACCAGTGAGTGAGTGTTTACAACTTCGGCGTCTAACTCCTTTAAGACTGAACAGGTATCACTGAACAGATGTATGTTTGTCTCAGTAATTAGCGGTGTCCTTTCATTAAGACTGAACACGTATCACTGAACATATGTAGTGTTATCTCAGTAATCAGCGGTTTCCTTTCATTAAGACTGAACACGTATCACTGAACATATGTAGTGTTTATCTCAGTAATCAGCGGCTTCCTTTCATTAAGACTGAACACGTATCACTGAACACATGTAGCCTCTTTTATCTGTGCTTTGGCGTTATGCTGTGATCCTGCTGGCACCTTGCACTGAACTTACAGCCAACGATTGCAGCTGCCTTTTTCTCATGATTACCGTAACAAATTTTGTATGTCACTTTACACTGTTAGAAATAACAGAAGATTTTACAGAAAATCTGTGCAGCAGAGTCCCCAGCACTGGACCTGTAAAATTACAGAGTGATCTGTAAAACTACAGGCTTAGATAAATGTTAAGAGAGACTTGACTGGAGGCTGACCAAATTATATTTTCATACTGGTCTCAGAAGGCATCATAATTGGATGTCCATGGAGTCCAACCAATACAGGAAAAAATGAATCATATCATAAAAAAATTATGTAAATTTACAGAAAGTGCTGGGGACTCTGCTGCAGGCACTTTCTGTAAAATTACTGCAAAATTACTAACTGTAAAATTAATAATTCCTAGCAGTGATGGAGCAGTCTTGTGGGATTTAGGAGGAGCTCAGTAACCATTTTTCTAATAAAGACTTCTAAAATTTGAACTTGAAAAATTGAACTTGGCAGGATTGTTGTCACTCAATGGGAGTAGATCCGCTATTTCCAACTACATAGTTCAAGAGAGAGTCAGGGACACTGACGCTTTTGGAGGCAGATCTCAAACCGCTGGAATTATTAGGGACTTTCTGCGGCTACGTGGTGGAGAAGATGTAGATATTAACGTGATCTAGAGGTTTATCATGTTTATAGGGACAGGTTAATTTGAAAAGGTAAATTTTTCTTCACACACCACACACCACACTGCACTTTGATACATTTCAATGTAACTTTGCTTTACATATAAAGATAATAAAAATAAGACTGGAGACGTACTGAACACATGCAGTGTTTATCTCAGTAATTAGCGGTGTTCTTTCATTAAGACTGAACACGTATCACTGAACACATGCAGTGTTATCTCAGTAATCAGCGGTTTCCTTTAATTAAGACTGAGGTATCTCAGAAATTAGCACCTGCAACTGCAATCAACTTTTTCTGGCTATAAAAGACCTGGATTTTGTCAAGTTCCTCATTCAGCTACATCTGCTAGCAGGACACATACCGATCGAGGAGAGGAAAACGAAAATGCCAAGACGACAGAAGAACATCAAGGTGCCATATCCCTGTGGTACCTGTGGTACGAATTGCGCAGACTACTGCGTTGAGTGTGGAACATGCAAGCAATGGTTCCATGGTCAATGTCAAGTTATCACCCACGACCAAATGATGGTTTTGGCAAAGTCAAGTGCTGAATTTCATTGCTTACAATGTTGCATGGACAACGGCCACTTTGACTTTGACAAATCGATGAAGCGGTTGAAAGTGACGACTAGACGGGGGCTAAAGAGATTGGAAGATGTTGCTGGAGTGGAGTCTGTGCTTTTGCGTCAAACCGAAATACCAAGAGGTCCGAAGAATGTGGTAAGTACAAATCTTTGACCCCCTCCCTCCATAATCCGCATCTTACACTACATTAATTTAGCTTTGTCCGGTGGGTTTTGCTGGCGCCGGGGACCGGTTTGTTGCGGCTACTATTTTGCACTCCTGGATGTTAGAGCCATGATCGACTTTTTCATTCAGTTCTTTCCACTTCATTTTCAGGAATACACTGGTTTCAAAGACGATATTTCGGCGAGATACCTTAACGCATGCGGTGGAGCAGCTGGGAGGTAGAAATTAGCACCTGCAACTGCAATCAACTTTTTCTGGCTATAAAAGACCTCGATTTTGTCAAGTTCCTCATTCAGCTACATCTGCTAGCAGGACACATACCGATCGAGGAGAGGAAAACGAAAATGCCAAGACGACAGAGGAACATCAAGGTGCCATATCCCTGTGGTACCTGTGGTACGAATTGCGCAGACTACTGCGTTGAGTGTGGAACATGCAAGAAATGGTTCCATGGTCAATGCCAAGTTATTACCCACGACCAAATGATGGTTTTGGCAAATTCCAGTGCTGAATTTCATTGTTTACAATGTTGCATGGACAACGGCCACTTTGACTTTGGCAAATCGATGAAGCGGTTGAAAGTGACGACTAGGCGGGGAATAAAGAGATTGGAAGATGTTGCTAGAGTGGAGTCTGTGCTTTTGCGTCAAACCGAGATACCAAGAGGTCCGAAGAATGTGGTAAGTACAAATCTTTGACCCCCTCCCCCATAATCAGCATCTTACATTGCATTAATTTAGCTTTGTCCGGTGGGTTTTGCTGGCGCCGGGGACCGGTTTGTTGCGGCTACTATTTTGCACTCCTGGCTGGAATGTTAGAGCCATGATCGACTTTTTCATTTAGTTCTTTCCACTTCATTTTCAGGAATACACTGGTTTCAAAGACGATATTTCGGCGAGATACCTTAACGCATGCGGTGGAGCAGCTGGGAGGATACCACTCACGTCAAAGGGTGACGGGAACTGCTTATTCAATGCCATCTCTACAGCGGTTTATGGGCACGATGGAAGAGCAACCGAAATTCGGGTTAGAACTTGCATTGAGCTTCTTGGTAACCGTAATTTCTACGTGGACGAATACAAAGACACCGGCATTCCCCTAGTGTCTCCCGGTATTTCGGAAGTCTGCTCATCCCTGGCAACTGAAGGTGGATATTCGTCTGCTTACACCATAGCTGCTGCTGCGTCTGCCCTACAGATCAAAGTCACGTCCGTTTACCCACCACAAAATGGTATGCTTGATAGGTCCGTGGCGATTTTAAACAGAACATTTTTGCCTCGTGAAAAGTGTGGACGCCTTGAAGAAATATTCATCATGTGGACATGTCTGGGAGTATACGACGGTGTGGGTACTTGGCTGCCAAACCATTTTGTACCTCTCGTACGAACGAATAGTTTCAAGAAGAAAAACGAAGCCTCTGGACCAACGTATGCCGTTATCTGCCAGGGAACATCCCCATGTACTAAGGAAACAAAAAACGATTTCGATATCTGTCAGGGAACGTCCAAACGTAAGGAAACGAAAAACGATGTCGATATCTGTCGGGGAACGTCCAAACGTAAGGAAACGAAAAACGATGTCGATATCTGTCGGGGAACGTCCAAACGTAAGGAAACGAAAAACGATTTCGATACCATTCAGGGAACGTCCAAGCGTAAGGAAACGAAAAACGATTTCGATATCTGTCAGGGAACGTCCAAACGTAAGGAAACGAAAAACGATGCCGATATCTGTCGGGGAACATCCAAACGTAAGGAAACGAAAAACGATGGAGTGGGTGCCAAAAAAGACGAAACATTTGTGATGTCAAACGTGGGATTTAGTCCATGTGGACTAGCAACAACGCCAAATGTAAGCGAGGTAGCCGAACTACCAGACGGCAGCGGTTGTGTTCCATCTGCAGCATCCTCAAGTACAGCAAGTGTTCAGTTGGATTTCGACAACCAACCACATGTGGAATTTAGTCCATCCAGGCCGCTGAAAACATCAACGCCCAATGTGAGTGGGGTAGCCGTACTTCCTGATATGTCCGGTGAAAGTGACAACGAAAGTGTCGAAATTGGTGATACAGGCCCAAACAGGGGAAAACTCAATGGTGATTTCTATTCTACTAAAGAGATCATTGAACTACTGCGTCAAAGAAACCCGGAGATTGAGCCTTTAAAAACCATTCCAAGAGGCCCCAAAGACAACACATATTTTGTAGTGTGTAACGAGGAAAATTTAGCCAAAAAGAATCGCGGCAAACGAAATGAATTCGTGGACGACTGTGGAGCGTGGATAAGTAGCAGTGGGAGGAGTGATAAAGTTGCCCATTTAGTCTGTGGTACGGATTTCAAGCGAATTTACGTTAACAAAGGGATGTATTGCAAGGAGAGGAAAGTTGAAAGAAAACGAATCTACGAGCCGTTTGAGCCACAGCCTTCCTACGCTGATGAGATATTCGAAGTTTGCAGAGTCTACAGCACGCTAAAGGCAGACCCCAAGTTTAAAAGACGCATCACGATTGTACTGAATTCACCAGAGTCATTTTGCCCTGCCAAGCCAAATATTGCAATCGTGGAATACATCGGTGTTCACCCAGGACTGAAACCTCACGGTAACTGTAAGAATCCAGGTCAAAACTATCAAAGGACCGCTACCCATGTTCGAGACGAAATTGGCAGACTGGCGAGGTACGAACGCCCAAAGAATGTCTACAACAAGTTGCTACTCGAAAACTCCATAACCGATGCACCGAGAGACACTAAACAGGTCCACAACAAAAAGTATTTCGAAAAGAAAAAGGAATTAGGAAATAACAAAGCAGACAAAGTATACCGGCAAAACTTCGCTGATCACATCTTACACGTCGAAAGTCTCACGCAGTCTCATCCCTTCGTTCAAAAAGTTGTCCATTCGAAAGGTCAGGTGCCCTCCGTAATTCTATACACAGCTGAACAAAGCGAAGATGTCAAACGTTTCTGTTGCAGTGGCCAAGCCGTTCTAGGAGTAGATCGCACTTTCAACCTTGGAGAAATATTCTTGACTACTACAGTATATAAAAATCGATCGGTCAAAAGGAAAGACACCAAAGATTATCCAATTTTTTTCGGGCCAATGTTTTTGCACGGCACTGCCAAAGTGGAATCTTACTTTGATTTTTTTAGTCATTTGCGCAGAGCACTTATAGGCGTCGATGTCAGCAAATTAGTATTCGGTTGTGACAATGAGCAGGCACTCCGTAAAGCCATTTCCGAAGCATTCCCCGACTCGCCCATCATTTTTTGCACGAGGCATCTTCGTCAAAATCTTGACGACTACCTGAAGGATAAAGCCGGCATGACACATCAGGACAGGCAAGGTGTTGTCAAAAAAATATTTGGATCAGATGGACTCCTGAGATGCGACGACACAATTGTGTATGAGGAGAGCCTTTCCAATTTCAAGGAGCAGTACAAAGACAAGGCCAGTGAACTCAATAAGTACATGCTTCAAAAATTTATACCGTCGATAGAAGAACACAGGAGGAATGCAAATCGTGGCCGCTGCGACATCATGTGGACAAACAACAATGCGGAATCAGGCAACCACATGCTAAAAAACATGATAGACTGGAAACCACAGCCACTGGATAGTCTTGTTGAGAAACTGTACGAATTGGTTTCCGCAATGTACAAGGACGTGAAACGTGCAATGGTGGGGCTTGGGGATTATTATCTTGCAGAGGAATATACCAAGTATGCAGTACTCCCTACGAGAAATGGGCCACAAAGACTAAAGAACAAAAAGAAAAATGCGTGCAGGTGTTCTTTAGGGCAAAGCACAACAGCCAAGAAAAGCCAAATTTAATTCAGTCAACCAACCACCAACTTGTTGTGCCTCACACCCCCGCTGCTGGAAAAAAACCACATCAGAGGAAGAGAAAAAGAAACGAACGAACAAACACCGTCAACAAGAAGCCAAGAAAGCAAACCTCTCCAAACTGCAAATAAACGAACACAAGAATGTTTTTATCGGTCCTCCGATCCCTGCCTTTTAATTTACGCGATTCAGTCTCAGAGTTTCTTTTAGTGGTGACTGTAGCCCTTATCTTCTACTGTGCTTCCTTCATGTTACAATTTTTTAAATCTTTTGCATCGAATGTAATATTAACTTGTATATTAATTCAATCTGTTTCTGCCAATAGTACTTGATTTTATGTCTGTGTTAAAATTTTTGTATCTTTTGCGTCGAATGTATTATTGTATATTTATCATGTCAGCTTAGAAAAGCATCTCCTTGGTGACGAGGCCCCAAGTTTTGGAATGGCCGGTATAGATATTTATGATGGTAGAACCCCGGAGGCAGAACATGAAATAGAAACGGGTTTCTAAGGTGAAAGATGGTAGATATTGAATATTTATAATTGTAGATGTCTTTAACGTTTTTTTCTCTCGATCTTTTATGGTGTCCAAAGACCCCTCAAATCACTGCTGACTAACTAGATCAATAGTAGTAGCCTACAAGAATGTCGCGGTAAGCCTTCCTCCCGGATTGTATTACAAAGGCCTATCTACATTTGTATTTATCATTATCATAATAAATAATTCGTAAATCGCACTAAATGTTTCTTTTCTATTATTTCAAAAAATCCATGCCCTTTGCATTCACATCAAGAGAGCAAGCACGAACAACTGTTCACCCGATAGGCCTACCACACCGGCGGTCGCCAACCACCACATCGCCGCTCAGGCAGTGGTCTGCAAATTGGGGCCGGCGTGGTCCGATATAGTAATAAACAATTATTTGTAAATTGTACTAAACATTTCAGTTTTATTACTTTAAAAAAATTACATTCAAGAGAGCAAGCACGAACAACTACTCATCAGCCATCTACCACACCGGCGGGCAGTCGCCATCCATGTCATGACCACACCGCTCAGCCAGCTTGGTCTGCAAATTGGGGCCGGCGTGGTATTTGCCGGCCGGCGTGGTCGGCGGGGCCGGTGTGGTATTTAGTCAAACCCAACTGAAAGGCCAAATTTCATGTCAGAGGGATGCTGCATCATATATAAACATGCATGTTCATTCAACCCAATCAATGAATGTCATGATGTTCAATAGGCCTAAGCTTGCTGTGCTCGCAGCCCTGTAGCCTAGGCCTAGTCAATTCTGCGCCAAAACTGAATCATGAAGAAAACATTTTTTTGCAGGTATTTCAGTGGTGGCCCACCAGACGAGGTCGACTATGGCTTTGATGTAAGTCTTCGGTATGGCCTAAGCCTACCGTAGTAGATTATGATGATGGGCAAGTCAACAATTCGCAGTGCCCTGGACCTGCAACAATTCGCAGTGCCCAGATTTTTGGTGGAAAGTTTTGGTGTTGTTTTGTTCGTCAGCAAAAGAAGGAAGGAGATTGTAATTATTTAAGTGTTGATTTATGGAGTATTACTATTGCCATTGGCCTTTTAGACTTGAGAAAAAAGATAATCCCAAAGATTTGACTCTCATATTGTCAATAGCTGACCCTTGTCTGTTGTCTTACCCTGCTCCTCTTCAGTGCAACTCCAGTATTCCGAATCTTGCTATTTTCATCCCTTGCCTTCGTTTTACAGTACAGTTGTACCCTGTACAACCTGGTGGTATTCTATGCTGCTGATTGTGCTCCAGCACCCCCAGTCCAATGTGTGGCACCCACAACCAGTACACATGAATTCTTGCAGTGGATTGAACAAATTCCGTGAGTTTGATTCATTTGTTATTTCCAAGTTTCCTGCTCTACGGCATTTTCTTGTTGCCTACTTGAAATACTTTAAAATGGTGTCGCTGTCGAACTTCTCAGGGGCTAAGTTTGATCAAAGTACAAGTTGGATGACACACCGGAAAACAATTACCTTGTACCACCACGAAAAAAACTGCCCGAAAATTCATTCTGTATTATCTTATTCTGTAGTGCTGTTAACATCATTCCCACAAGGTTTTCTCTTGGATTCAGATTCGTTGGCGGGGGAGGAGAGGCCTGTAGCCATATTGCTGAAGGTTTGAGTACTGCTCTTCAGGTTTTCGATGACTTGAATGCTTTGAGAGAAAATTGGTGAGTACATTGATAATAACAATACCGATAAACCCGTCATAGAACTGTCGATGACAAAAATAGATTGTAACTACTATTTCATTTCTTTTTATTTCAGTGTCAATACACAGAAACATTGTGTGCTAGTCTGTAACTCCCCACCATATCAAATCCCAAGCCAGGGCAACTCTAAATATTCTGGATTTGTTGCTGATCAGTTGTCTGCAATGTTAGGAGAGGTAAGATCGCTTTCAAGAAAAAACATTTGTTGGCTGCTGTGGTTTCTTTCTCTAACTCTGTAGGCATTCCACAATGAGGGATGAATTGAACGTATCTTATTTAATTGTCCGAAGGATAGATAGTAGGTTGCCGGGTTGATTTGTTGTTGAAATACTTAGAAAATGAGTGCGACACCTTGTTGAAGATCACTGTTTATTGGTCCAAGGACCCAATACAAACTTTTGACACTTACCGTGTCTTCATCAAGTATGAAGACTATTGGAAATTCTTGTCCAAAGGATAAGACTTTTATCCTCCACGGTTTTCATCTGGTCTGCCTTTGTTTTCCAGAGGGGTGTGAACTTTTCTGTCATGGCACCAAGAAAATTACCAGTGCTTCAAAGGCTATATGATAAGGTATGTTATATTTGTCTTTTCCATTCCTGCTGCTGACTAAGACTTGGCCAAAATGGACTATTACTTTCAGTTGCTGTGATGTTATCTCAAGTACTAATATAACAGCAAAAATAGATTTTTGTTGATAGTAAAGTTCAGAAAAGTAGCAGATTTTTGTTGACAGTAAAGTTCAATAAAGTTGTGTCTTTACCTCGGCAGGCTGGTACAGATGTGGCCTTGGTGTCAAATAAAGATTACACAAAAGATCCACGTCACTTGGTGCTACTAAAGGGATTCCATTTACAAGAACGGGCACCTAGTCCCTCGTCAGAAAAAGATAAAGCAAATGCTGTTGCAACTGCTGTAGCAAGTACAAATATTAAACAGGCAGGCAGCCCTGCCACTGGACAAGGTAAAATGATTTTTATTGGTCTTTGCCTTTGGAATGTCCTTGCAGATTATCCTCCTCTACAGTGCTGTTTGCTTTGAAGTCTTCTACTTTAATTCTATATGCACAGTGCTTTCAGCCTGAGTTTGAATCTTGCACACGGTGATGGTAGAGAGCCTTGCACGTCCTGACATGAGTTTGTTTGCCTCAAGTTGAGATTTGGTCGAGTATAGGGGGCCTAACTGCATTTACAGATCAGTGTCTGGGTATTATTGGAGAGTCGTCATAACCATGACTACCTGGTCTCCGGGGGCAGTCAGGTTTCTGGAGCCTTGTGATTGCCCAGAAGATTGTCCAGAAATGCTTGATTAAGAAATGACAAAATCTCAATTTGTCAACTCGACATGAGCCTGATTTTGCTCTAATGGGTCACTTCGTATTAACCATTGGTATTAAACGGAATCCAATGAGCAACATAACATTCTACTTAATTTTTACTCATCACACACGGACTTGAGCATCGCCTGGGATAATTCTACCCATGATTATTCCACAGGAATGACAAACAGTCCCAAACCTGGCACACAGACCACCATCCCCAAGAAGGTCAACTCTCCCGCTGGGGCGGGTGATGGCCCGTTTAAAGTGCCTACATCTACTGTTTCTTCACAACCAGGTGAGAACCTGCTCTGCTTATGAATATGCTGACCGAGTTCTTCATATGCAGATAATGGCTGGTATTCATAAAAGCTAGCAAATGCTTTTACTTCAAGTATTGTACTACATTTACATTGGACCGCGCTGTGCAAATCGTAAGTAAAAGCATTTGCTTACTTTTATGAATACCACCCAATATCATTCCATGTGTCATTCATATCAAAGGTTAGTATGAATAAAAAATGTAAATGCTTTTACTTTCTTTCTGTTGTACAAATGCATTGGAGGGCCCTGTACAAAACTAAAGTGAAAGTATTTTCCAAACTTTATTCATACCACCCCATGTGTCATACACTTTCTGCATGTATTGAAAGGATGTGTAGCACATAACACTATCTGATTCAGTGTGTTGGATAATATCTACCGGTATTTATTATGACTACAATAGTCATTGCTCAATGGCATTTTAAAATATTTCTCCCCTTGTCATTTGCTAACTTGTCACACTTTTCACGTACACCTCCTCTGGGAGAGGAAAACTAACAAGTGAGGGCAAAGCTGCTGTAAATCAATTCATTCATCCTTGTGCATTCATAGGACCCACCGCCCCAGGACAGAGCGCTCCATTGAGACCTAACCTCGCCAACACTGTCTCCAGCCAACCTGGAGTGATTCCAGCAAACCAGCAAAGAATGCCTGCACCAAATCAGCTCGGGAATCAACAACAGCAGCAGCAGCAACAGCAGCCGCAACAACAACAGATGCCCCAAATGCAGGCATCAATGGCGGGTAATGGACTGCGTGCTCCGCCACCTCCACCAGGTGCTCAAGAGGCTGCAAAGGCTATATTGGCAGAAGCTATGAGCAAATTGCGTCAGTATTCTTTCCCCTCTCCCAAATGCCTTTCTTTGTTTCTTGCAAAAAAAAAAGCGCTTTCCCAGAATGTGAAAGGGCCGTATGCACGGGTCGGACTTTAGCCTAAAGTATAGCTTAAGTTAGACTTTCTCATTGCTTGAAGCGTTGAGAAAAGTTAAAGGGCCGTATTCTAGAACGTTCCTTAACATTTAAGTCCACCTTACATCTATTGTTCTCGATGGTTTTACAATAGACTTAAGGTCGACCTTAACGTTAAGGAACGTTCTAGAATACGGGCCAAAGACTTTAATGAAAGTGTGGCGGAAGTCCGACCCGTGCATATGGCCCAAAGAGACCATGAACCTTTTATATATGGGATGAAGGACTTTCTTATGGAAGCCATTTGAAACCATCTGGCATTACTGGTAAATCATTGATGCTCATTTGATATTATAAAATGTTTCGATATTTTGCAGCTCAACCTAACGTTCCAACAACACAACAGAAGATGGCTGGGCAAACCACGCAGCCAAACGTGTCCTCCCAAGGTCAAGGACAGTTGATGTCATCCCAGATACATGTAGCATCATCACAACCGACACCAATGATGACTTCACAGCCTCAAATGATGACGTCACAAATGCAGATGCAGGCACAGTTGACGTCACAGCCTCAGATGATGCAGAATCAGCCGTCACAGGGGATGAATCAGCCAAACGTGATGCCATCACAGCATCAAGTGATCACATCACAACAACAAGTGATCACACCACAACAACCTCTGATCACATCACAACAACAGGCAATGACATCACAACAGATCATGACAACACAACAACAAATTATGTCATCACAACAACAGATCTTAGGAACTCAACAACAAATGGTTACAGCACAACAACAAATGTCACAACCCCAACAAATATTGACTTCAAAGGCTATGACAGCTGCACAACAGATACAGCAGATTCAGCAACAGCAACAAACGGTAAGGTTAAAAAAGGTAAGATGCATGCTTATAAGACAGCAGTTTTGGTGCAAGGTATGGCAGAAATTGTTGCATTTTCTTATGGCAAGAAAATGGTAACCTTTGTTCTTGCCCTGAAAAATTTCTCATCATCATCATCCTTCGGCGTTGTGGCCCTATAAGGGTCTTTGCCATTCCCAACCCCTGAATTAACCAGAATTTTTTTTTCACCAGGGAGCAACACAGGCACCAATGATGACATCACAGCCGCAACCCACGATCAGTACGCAGAATATGCAGATGCAGCAACAGCAACAACAACAGCCCATGGTCGGCCAGAATCAGTTAGTCACATCACAAGGCATGATGCCGTCACAGACACCTTCACTACCACAGCAGAATGTGCCACAACCGAAATTGTCACAGCCGCAGATGAGAGAACCGAAGGTTGTTTGGCGGGGTGAGTAATATTCCTCATCCTATTCACTTCCCAGTAAATCAGTATCTGTGCTGGAACTGAAAGGGGCTGTTCGTTTTTGTCACTTGATGAAACTGAGTTGTGATCCTCAGGAAAACGGAAGAAGCTATGCACTTGCAAATTGCAGGGAGTATTTTTTGTGCCTGTACAGAATAATCAATGCAATTTGCAGGTTCATAACTTTCTCCATTTTCTCAAGGATCACAACTCAGATTGACCAATTGACGAAAACGAACAGCCCCTTTCCCCATTTGACATCATCAGATGAATACTTAGTTCTCTACTAATGGCAAGCTACTATGGCAGAAAAGTGAACAACGCTTGGAATTTTTCTACTGGTTGATTCGGTGGTGGAATGGCAATCTAACCCTTAACTTATCCTTGACATTTTTACGATGTTTGTTGAAGACCCAAGTCGTTTTAATTGAGATAAAATCATTCATTTTGGACCACTTCTCTCTCACGGATCTTACTGATCATCCCTTGCAGGTACTCTTGAATGGCAAGAGAAGAATCGAGCCCCCTCGACTGCTAATGCTGGTCCCAGGGTTTCACGGTCCTTACCATGTGAAGTGTGTACAAGTGCTGGCGAGGAATTGTAAGTATCATTATACATGTATTGAGAGTCACCTTCAACACATCAAATCATGATTAGAACTGTGTGGAGATTTCTGAGAAATGGCAGGAACTGAAATAAATGGATCACGTTGTTGACAAATGGAGAAATACCATTGAACGTATGATGAAGACTGAGTAAATTTCTATAGTCATTTTCTTCTTATGCTTGTGTGTATATATACATGTACATTTCTTTTCTTACAGAAACACTGCTCGTTGGCCACAGAATCTGATAATGCAGCTGATTCCTCAACAGCTTCTTGCCCAACTTCAGCATCTGTTCAAACAGTCCAAAAATGTCGGCTTTCGTTTTTCACAAACAGATTTAGAGGCCCTTGGCAATCTTCAGAAAATCATGTCATCTGGATTTGTAAGTACCGGTAATACTGCTTACCGTCTTCCCCTTCCACATTTGTAGTTGTCCAACATTTGTCTTTGTATTTTACTGTCATTATTTACATGCACGTAGCCAAAGGTCTATCATTTACATTTTGAGGATAGAAAAATTGGTAATGTTGACACCAAATTAGGATCTTTCTTAATCAACAGTTACTGGTAGTTCACTTCTTCTGCTCTGGGCTGGGTTGCACAAAACTCATGTTAGCGCTAACTTGGTGTTAGCGCTAACTTTATGTTAGATGACGTAAAAGGACAATGGATTTTTACGTCATTTAACATAAAGTTAGCGCTAACACCAAGTTAGCGCTATCGTGAGTTTAATTACATTACGATGAAGTGAGGTAATTGTGCTTTAACGGGTCCCCTGTTAGGCTATCGCTCCCTTTAACAAAAGAATTAAATTTCCCGCCAATGTCCCCGCCCGGTGACGTCACCACCCACAATGCACCTCTCCCCACACCGGAGAGCTCTCATATGAATTCGGGAGCATGTAGTGGATACACGCTCGGTCCCCGTTTTTCCGTTTTAGTGGTAGGCTTTGGCCTTCGGGATTTAAGTTAGCGCTATCGTGAGTTTTGTGCAACCGGGCCCTGGTCTAAAAGGAATGATCAATTGACATGATTTCTTGAATTTCCTGATCTGGAGAGACTGTGATAATGATTTGAAGCGCATAGCGGAATGCTTCACGCACACACACATTCTTTACTTTCAGGCTGGTTGTGTTCATTTCCCCAATCAAACCAACTGTGAAATTCGTGTACTGATGTTGCTCTACAGCACGAAGAAGGACCAGTTCATCGGCATGATCCCACACGATCAGGCTAGTTTTGTCAATGGCATTCGAAATGTCATACAGTCACATAAGACTGCACAACAACAAAAAGCTCAGCAGAAGGTAGGGAGAGGTTCACTTGCTTGGTTTCTTTGGTTCCCTCGAAGCATGACTAGGTGTGTGGTGGATGCTAAGAATAGACAACTTCGGTTGTTGTCTACCTGTTGGTGTTGTTCTTACTCATCTGTGGTGATAGGATTTTAGAGTTTCTCTAGAGGAGGTGGGGAATATACCTCTGCCATTCAGTATCGTTTATTTTTTATTTAGATTGTTTGATATTTTTTTTGAGGATCATGTGTGACATGTTACAATGATGGAGGCAATATGACATATCTCGATGTTATTCTCGAATTCGCAGATCTGCGCACTTCCCAGGGTTTTCAAAAGTAGCCGGCACCCGGCGAAAATTCGCCGTTTGTCAGCGAGGTAGTCGCCGGGTACTTTCAGCTGGTCAACAGCATCAAAATCTCTTTAAAAATCCGCCTCCTAATCTCCGAGATCAGCGGAGATAACGGGGTGGAAGGATCGCGTACTTGTCTCCAAGGCACTGGCAAGTTGCCAACGGTCCCGACTTGAGGACAGCTTTCACTTCTACAATGTCCTGAACTTTTGGTTTTATTTCTCTGGGATGGAAAGAAATCGCCTCAAATGACAAAAACTGTTTGGTTGGATTCCCAATGAAATTTCCTTTCCAATGAGATAAAGCTTGCCCGTGTTGGTCATTTTTATGAAGAGATATTTGTGTGAATAGGCCACAACCGACAGTGGCCAACAGAGTTGGCTTCCCGCCAAAGCATACATCTCGATGAGTGTGCCTACGATGTTTCTGGTCAGCAGGTCTGACTAATTAACACAAATAAGCTATGATGGAAACTATGAGAGGCTCAAATTGGGTCTTTTGTTCAATACTCTGTTGATTTCATTGCAAGCTTTACTTAGATTTAATCATTTTGGGGCCAAGTAAGTTAATTTGACTCGGAAGAAATATCAGGCAAGTCAGGAGCCAATCAGAAAACACCTTTTAATATGCTGTAATGTGCGGGAAATTTGAATTCACTTGTGGAGTCTAATGAATGAGAGGCCTTTCACAGCCACTTACCTGACTGTCATTGGCTTGAGAGAAGTTTCTCCCTAAAATTAGGGCTTAGTCTCATCTCTGAGGAACTGAGTCAAGTTTAAGTTTCTTTGTGCATCAATGTACATGTGACCAAAATAGATTAAAAAGTTGAAATGAAAGTACAATTATGAATTTTATGCCAGGAAATTGCATCTAAGGGCTTCTAAAATCAAAATTTTCTTAGGGGGGTCCTTTCCAGGAAAGTTTCGATTTCAGGGCCAGACCCCCCCCCCCCCCCCCCCCCCCCCCCCTCTCCAGAAATCCTAGATCCGCGCCTGCAATCGGTCCACTGGTTACGATTCTATGTCAGTTTGAATG
>NMRB01000121.1:375142-427118 GCA_002633025.1 Notospermus geniculatus | reverse complement strand
TATGTAGGATGGACTCGCATCCAAAGTGCATGATGATTTTTGGAATGGTTATGGTTTCTCCAAGCAAGCTCAATATCTGTTCACTTGGCTGGAAAACTGGAAAACACATCAGACTTAGAAATTTACAGTGAAGTTGCTATGTTTTGGATTTGTCCCCAATGTCACATTAACATCTGGCTTTTCCTTCAATGCCGTAGTTTTCAGTGATTCTATTCTCTGTGCCAAATGAAGTGAAAATCATGCATGTTAAAAACATTCTGACGGAACTATGCTGAAAAATGAAAAGTGTGAACTATCTTTCTTGTGAATAACTTCTCAAAACCACTTGTGTTACGAGAAAAAATGCAGATGTTGCAGCTCCTTAATTATAAAGAATTATGATTGTGCATATAATATGTAGCCACCTGTCATGGTTGACTTACTTGTAAATTTCTCTCATCATTTCAGCCAAATTCCTCCACTGCCATGGCAACAAACATGCCCTTGGTCACCTCCCAGGTCTCCAGTACGCTGTCAATGGCTGGTGGTCAAGTTAAACAACAGCAATCTCAACAGATACCAATGGATGAGCAACAACGAGCCATGAATTTGGTGCGTTCAATAATCATTTTCTCAGGATTGAAAACAGGTGTTTTTTTGTTGCCATTTGTGGCTTGAAGTTCATTTGTGAATGCTGCACCTGTACCTCCCAGTTCACTGGCTTTTGACATGAATTTGATTTCCTTGTCCTCGATCGCCCTAAGTTATGTGAACTAACACTTCATCATGCTAGCCGGAGGAATGATCAAATCTATGTTGTAGTCTTTCATGGTTTCATGTGTGATGAGCTTACCACTGGGGCTACCCACTTGCATTGCAAATTTAGCAAACACACCCTCCATGTGGTGTTTTGCTTACATTGGATCCAATATTGCCAACGGTTTTAACTCATTGAAAATGCATAAATGACCATGATGACAGAGACTCGGCCAGCCTAAACCCATGTTTTGCTACAAGATAAGATGAGCTACCTCTGGCCCTGGCCAGATCCCATTTCATTGCATGCAAGTATCAGAAACTATTCTTGCTCTCAAGTTTGGAGTACCTATATTGTTTGGTACTTCTTTCCCTACACACAGGACAACTTGTCGCTTCAGCAGAAGATACAAGCACTCCAGCAAGAAGTTGAAAGTTTGAAGCAAAAGGAGCAACAATACCAGTCCGAGAAGATGAAGGCCATGGAAGTTGCTAGGTTGAGAAATAGACAACAGCTACAGCAGCAGCAGCAACAACAGCAGCGCTTGTTGCAGCAGCAGCAGCAGCAACAACAACAGCAGCAGCAGCAGCAGCAGCAACAACAACAGATGACTCAACAACAGCAACAGCCCACAAATCAGCAATTAAGGCACTTGTTACTGAACCAACAGGTTAGTGAGCATCATCTTGTGTTAAATAGTAAATAGAATAGTGCAGTACTATAATCGTCACTTGGGGAAAGTGACTTACCGGTAATACTGATTGATTGTCCTTTTCTCTGTCCAGTTCTGGCAAATTCGTAAGCACATTCAGCTGTTGCAGGCCTTTCCTTTTGAGGCGCACTAAAATGTGCATGTGCCTCGCAAACAATAGAAATTCTATTGTTTGCGAGGCACATGCACATTTTAGCACGCCTCAAAAGGAAAGGCCTGCTGTTGCATTGGAATGGATGGGGGTCCCATTTAGGGAACAGTAATTCAACAATTCGTGGTTTTGTTCCTTGCATGTATTCTCAACTCTCTCTTCCAGCAACAACAACAACTTAGACAACAACAGCAGATGCTGATACAACAACAACAACAACAACAAAGAGCACGGGCGCCAATGGCACAGGGTCAGCCAGGCCTAATGCCCCCTGGTGGCCAACAGGCATTGCAAGGGATGGGGCAGGTACCACCAGGGGGTTTTAAACCTGATGAGTTCAATCTTGGCCCTGACCTTTTGTGAGGCCTAAGGTTTTATTTTGGTATACATGGTATACGATCTCCCAGTATATGTGCCATGAAAACCATATCAAAGACATTTGGTATGAAGTGTTGAGATTTCTGTTGCACACCCTATTTGTGAGAGTGAAGAAATGGGGGCTGAAAATCCTAATTGTTTTTAAGTACCGGTAGCTTAATTTATTCTGTTTGTGATTTTTGCCACAAGGAAGGGGCATGGTACTACACAAATGTTCAATCAACCTCTTAGAAAAACCAGGTAAAATTTGAAAAAGTTACCTTCTCATTAAAAGTTCTGTATTCATTGAAAGGCACTCCATGAGAGCTTTCCAGTGAATACCTTTATGGCAGGGGTGATGTGCTGCTTTAAATTTGACGGAGTGAGACCTTGCCAGTGAAAGTGTAAAGTTAAGTCGCGTAAGTACTTGTAGGTCCCTACCACTGCTATTCAAGAGTTTTGCCATGAAGCATGTGCATTTATATGCATTTACAGACTAATGGGTCCCATTGTCAAACCAAAATCTGAACAGTTCTGTTCATGATGTGATCATATTTAAAAGTGTGAATAAATTGATATGATGGTTTAGTAAATTTCTTTGTGTTGTTGTCTTCTTACAGTGAATTTTAATATGCATTTTAACAATTGAATGGTAAGCATGGCATCAACAATGGCTGAATGGCCTACAGGACAAACAGTCCTTGGACTGTGGTGCTGAAGATGATGATGGAGGGATATGATCAACCTCCACTCCCACTCCCATCTGCAGCAGTCGGGGCTCTGGAAACATTGGGGCCTCTGACATTCCAGATTCTATCCCAGACTAGCTCTTCGTAATTTATGATAGAGAGGGCTACTCTTTGACAGTGCAGATTTTTGCCAGTTTCCGAGTCCTGTGAGTGTAACGTTGACCGTTAGGCCTGTTTGCCGTCAATTTCGTCTGTTGAGTTATTGCCTAGTATATTTGGCACTCGGTTCATGGATTCAATATTTTAACTGATGCAGAAGAACTTGGGTCACATATGGGTGATCTTGTATGATGTTTGGACACAACATGCCCTGCCCCTTCCCTTGTGACATTTATCGAGGTGGCAGTTACCAATCAGCTGATTAGATTCCAACATTTAGATTAACCACATACATTGGCAGTCTTGCGCAAGGTTAATTTCCCCATATGCCTCCCTACAGAACCCAACCCTGGGCTACCTCGTATTTAGATTATAGGCCTAAGGAGTTTTGGCTATCAAATCCTAAAACCACATTATTCAAGAAGGGAATTCTGTTATAGTTAATGTATAGCGCCCTCGATTGCTCCCAGTCAAGTTTCTAGAACGTGTGTCTCAATGTGTTGATTTGAAGTGTTTGCTCGAGACTGCGTGAATGGTGTCATTTTCAGACACAGGTGTCGCTCAAGTGCTTCCGGGTTTAAAATACACGTACACCTTGTTCTTTTTCACCATATGCTGCATCATTTACACAGTGATCATCGGTATCGGCGTTTATTCTTTCAGAAAGGTAATTCTGGCACATTTTGGTAAGGCACCAGACAGATGAGATGGTTGGTGGAGTCGAGTCTGGACCGACCATTCCGCCATGGATGATCATCATCTTGTGCATCTGATCTGCAGATGTGACGTGTGTTGTGAAATGTGCACACCTCCATGCCTCACCACCATCAGTCATCACATCACCATGCTGCATCTGCATGCAGGCATGCTGCTCACATTCACATGAATGCTCATGTGTCATGGATGATCATGCATGATGATGGTAGGGCCTGAGCTGAGGGCTGAGCTGGTCCACCCTAGTCCCTAGGCCTATACTACTAGTACTACAGTACTGCCTGAAAGAATCCTCTCACGCGCCCTCGGACGCCCGCAAAACCGCCCTAGGAACGCCCTAGGATCGCCCGTTTCTTTCCGANCATCAACCGATGAAAATTTCTTCGCATGCCACCCCCGGTTCTAACTTGACGGCCAGCATCAATCTCGACAGCAGGGCTCCACAATGTATACAGTCAAGTACATGTGCATAGCACGGAGCAGTTCTTGAAACGAGGTAAGTGGGAATCCCCTTGAAATTAATAACCAATCAGAAGTCGCGTTACTATTCGGTGTCGGGAGATCCGGGGGTGGCATGCGAAGAAATTTTCACCGGTTGAATGTTTTTGTGCAATGCTCCGTTCAGAGCTGGATTTCAGTATTATTTATGGATTGTATGAATGTAAATGGATATCGTATGTGTCATTTAGGATCTTGTGGACCCCAGGAAACAGTTGGTATGGCCATTTTTTGCGTAGTTCGCGTGCCTGACGGGATTTAAAAATCGGTCGAAACGGGTTCAAATCTCCCGCTTCAGTTTACTTTCCTACCTTCCTCGCTTCGCTCGGCATCGCCTCCGGCGATGAACCAAGGCGAGTTTTACGCCTCCTGTGTGTTTATAATCCTTTTTGTGACAGTCCTCCAGGCACCTGTGGTCAATTCATCATTCATTCATGTCACACGGTTTTGTTCTCTGTGAAGTGATCGACTGTGTCAAAGTTAAACCACACAACAGTTGGAGTTTCGACGACTATTTTCGATCGGTGTCATCACTTTACTCACAATATGGCCATGTTGTTCCATATTCTTATTTAATCACGAAAACATTTTCACACACGTGTATTTTGACTGGCTAATTGTACATTCTTGGTTTGTTATGGTGCCACGCTCGGGAATATGCTCTGACGTCATTGATGACGAAACCACGTGCAGACTGGTCTGCTACCTCGTACCACTCACTGTACTCGGATAGCGAAGTGTGTACGCGGGAGGGGATCAGTCTATACAACTTCATCGCCAACTAAAATTCCTTTCAGTGTAGGCCTAATTGTTTTCCTTGTGCAAAGATAGAGATCGAATCTTTGCTTCCCCCGTCTGGTAGGCCCTATAGAAATAAAAAATCAAATTCTTCTCCGAGGTACCAGGGCCCTAGGCCCTACTGGAGGGGGGGGGCTGCAAACACGGTTGGACACACCCATCACCCAGCTGCAATGATGTCTCAAGTCCCTGTTTTAGTAGAATCACCACATTAAATTCAAAATCCCGAAGAAAACAAACTAGGGCGTAGGCCTGGGTGCACCAACGAAGATTATCTTGAACTCAGATTTAGAGAGCTTTAGTCCAGTGTCGGGTTCCAGGGCATGATGTGACAATGGAAAAGTTGTTGTGGTTCAATCTGAGTTCAAGATATTTTTTTGGCCTTAGACTCAGAACGAATCGCCGAATCCGGGCCAAGGGCCCCCAGTGGGGAATTCTGAGAATACAGGGGTTTCTACTAAGTCCCTCCTTTCGTCCCTCACCGCACGAGATGGAGCGAGCGCTAAAGAATCCCTGATGTTCTCAGGATGAAATTAAAGAATGGACCCACGGGAATACCATGTGTCCCAATAAATTATGTTGGTTACATTTCTACGACCAAATTGGATCAAATGGTTAAAGTAGGGCCTAACATGTACCATGTAATAGACCTATCCATTTGCCCAGTTTGGTCATTCAAGCGCGAGGGCGTGGTTTAGGGTGTAGGCCAAGCCAAATCAGTCTGACTTCTCCCCCCCCCCCACCATCCAATCCAATCATCCATCGGATCCCAGATCGCGACCCATCCTTGTTTTCCCCACTACCACGGATCGGAACGGGTAGAGTGGGTGTAGGCCTAGCTGGTTACGTAGCTGTACCGTTATAGGCCTAGCGCCTCGGCGTCGGTCTAGCCCTGGCTGTAGGCCTAGTGTACGGTAGCATACATGTACACTAAAAACTCCAGTAGGCCTATCAAAGTCAGACAGTTGGACGAACGAATGGTCAATTAATCTTTCAATTTTGAATACACAATTATTATGCCACTCTGACATGTCTGAAGAAATTATTCACTTCCAAGTTCCAGAATGAAGAGGGAGAAGATGAACTTTGTGTTTGTGTTGGGGACCGTGTTGGCAATTATTCCCTCCATTGTGTGTCCACCTGTCAACCCTAATAGTAAAGTTGCAGAGGATGTAAAAAATACAAAGGAAGGAGATGCTGCTGATGATGTAAGTACATGTATTCCTATAAAAAAGAAGTAAATCAGTTTCACCCAGTTTGTTACAGTGAACAGGTGGAAGAGGAATGTTTTGCGAAATTTCACCTGAATGTCTCAAAATTGAAACAAACAGCATTTATATTCCTGTATCATGAAATGAATAACTTGTAATCCTTAAAAAACGTCAGAAAACAAGTCCAGGCCCTACACTTAGCGTACTTTCAATATTGCCATTGTACATGTGATTGTACTGGTTTATTGTTTAGTTTATTGTTAGTAGAATCAGTCTTTCCATTTTTTTGTCCAACATTGCCCAAACAATGTTGGTGGGTATGGGAAAAAATTGCAATGACCTAAAGAATGTGTTGTTGCAGAAAAAATTGCAGCAGCAAAGGAAAAAAATTGCAGTGACCTATAAGAAGATCTTGTTGCAGAAAAAAATTGTGAAATTCATAGTGGATTAACTACAACTGCAGCTGATAATAACTACAAAACAGCTAAGCACCTTGTATTACTCTTATTTCATTTGATCCTGTTCTTTTCTAAAGGCTGATACAAGTTACTTCCACTATTTGATACAAGTTGCTGAAACACTTGAAACAGATGAATATTTTAAAGAAAAGATGAAAAACTATTCATCTCTGAGTGAAGCAGCGGTAAAAACACACATCATATCTGGAAGAGGGATACTGGTGTATTCTGCATCTTGCTGGGATAAAATGTTCAAGTGGGCCAGCCGAAGCTTTGGGCATTTTGCATTATTTACCGGTATATCATTTTGAACAGATCGCTGCTGGTTATGAATGGTACATGTCGTCTTCCGATGCAGGCCGCTATGTTGCGCTTGCTCACTCCACTCCTTGCGCAATGGGCAAATTCATAAGGGTATTGAAAACCTTGCTTGTGGAGTCAGCAGGTTGTGGTGCATGAAAGATCATGATAATAGTATCATGTGAAGTGGGCCTTTCAGAAAAATTGACTCCTGAACAGGAAGACTAGAGAATAGAGAAAAATTTTCCTGGGGCCTGTTTCATAAAGTGACTTCAAGCTACATGTAATGGCACCATTAACTTAATGCATTTTCCATTTGGTTAAAGTAAAGGTAAGCTTAAAGTCACTCGATGAAACAGGCTCCTGGTAATATTTCTCTGCAGCGTCGTATCTTATTTATACAGATTCAAGACTTTCAGGCATCCATTCTTTCCTCTTGTTGCTCTTTCCTCATTGAAATTACATAATAACAGTATTTCTTGTTGCCTTTGTTCTCAGTCCCGGTTCCGTGACCACGCTCATGTAGACGACTTAGAGTACAGTCGCTATCTCAAAGAGGTATTGCACGAGATAAATAACGATGAAGGTTTCAAAAAATCAGTTGCCGAATATCTGAAACAAAATAATCAGACTCATCTTGAGGTAAAATACGGACAGGAAAATATTTCAATCACTAAGCATGTTATGGTACCCTAGATATCAGATGTAAGGGTTCCATTTCCAGAAAGATTTTGGCACCTTTGAGAGAATGATCCCGGTGTAGGTAGAAATTTTTTCTACATAAATGTGTGAGAGGTTTATTATTTCATGTACCGTATTTTATAAGCATGTTCCAAACACCAATATATCAAAAATGCTTATAAATTATAAGCTTTATTTCCACAAATTACATGACGTTCCACTCGGACCCCTCCCCCCAGCCCTCCCCTTTTCATTTTCCCCTGCCATCTGAACCTCTTTAAAGAGACAAATGCTGATGTCTATGAAATATCAGCATTTTCCAAATTTCCACGGAGAAAAGGGGGGTTAAAAGTTCAGGTAATATGTTTCTTGTGTATTCAGCTTCTTCATCATATATTCACGTCTTCCGAGAGTCATTCAAATTACTCTAGCATCTCATCGTTTTTCTTCACAGAGAGATCTCGAATATGGGAGGTATTTGAGAGAAATTTCACAAATGATACAAGACGATCCATATTTTTCAAAAAAATTGGACGAATATGGAAAAACAAATGAATCACTTGCGGTAGTACTATACTAAAGTTAAAACATTTTGGGAAATCCTGCTTTTGTCTTGTATATATTTTGTCTTGCTTGATGTTCATTTTCTACGTAATATTTTGTCTTGGCAGATAAATAGCTTGGAGTATGTAAGATATTTGAAAGAAGTTGCCGACATGGTTCACAGTGATCCAGTTTTCTCCCAAAAAATCCAAGAATATGCAGAAAAACATGGTGCTATGAATCTTTCGGTATAAAAAACTAATCAATGCTTCACGATACTATACAGAATGTATATTCAAAAATGGACTATTTTCTGAGCTACATTTTGATAGTAGATGACACTGTTTATTGCAAAGGAGACTATCCGCACAAGCATGCCATGACTTCTTGACTTCCTCACCAAATCTCTCCAACACTTGATGAAATGGCAACCCATTCAATGAGAAACCTGCAAGTTACTGCCACTGGGAGGCGTCGTACCGCTTAGGGGCCGTCTCGAAATTACATTGATCATGTTGATGCCAAAAAAAGATGAAGTGACTTCATCTTTTCCCTGACCCCTCTCCCCCCTTGAAAAGATGAAGTGGGCACTTGGCATTGGCTTCGTCGATGGTAGGCATGGAAGGATGATAAAGAAAAACATGTGAAGACACTAGTAAACCATGAAAGCAATATTTATTTATGGTAAAATCGATTCTCCTGTAAAAAAGAGTGATGCCAATTTTTTCAAAAATAAGATGAAGTGGGCTTCCCCAAATCGAGAACCCCCTCCCCCCAGACGAAGTCACTTCTGTTCATCTTTTTTTGCATCAAAACAATTTTGAGACGGCCCCTTACTTCATCCCTGTTGCACTGCGTCAAGAGCGCGCCGTGACCTGACATTTGCTTTGCTCTGTTCTTAACTCGTTACAACCACAGCAATGCCTTGTCAGGAGTGGGGGGTGCTCAGTATGTTTCAGTGAATCGGCAGCTGTAACCTTGGTAACGACTGTAAACGGGTTGCTCTTTCTCCAGAATGAAGAAAGACACTGAAATGAAGCACATTATGACTATGGTCGATTGTGGTGCATGTTTGTCACTTGTCAGAGGTGTCGGAAAGGATTGCATCCACAAAGGGTGTGTGGGTGGGAGGGAACCTGGTGATGGTTTAGGTTGACATGAAAATTACGCCACAGACTGATAATGCAACTTCTTTTCCATGCAGTTCAATTTTTATCTTTTGGGTATTTTTTAAATTGCAAATATCGAGATCATATTGTGAAAGTTTCAATATTCCTGTAGATAAGTCGATTGAGTTATGAACATTACTTGAAAGAAGTGACTTCCGTACTTGAAGAGGATGATGGTTTCCGTCAGAAAATGCAAAATCTAGGTGAACTCGGTTTAAAGGTAAAAATATGTTTCGGACAAAAGCGATATTAGATTCTGGCACCTATCCTCCACTTTCAGCAGTTGAGTTGATTACTTAGTATTCTCTTTTTGTGTTTTTGCCTGCAGTTACACAGGGAAACCACAGGAGATTTTTATTGCCCGACAATGATTATCTCAAGTCATTACTTCGTCTGCTGATGGTCAGAACAATATGTTTGATTTTTGTGCCGGTTGTTGCCGGTCATTGCCTTAGTGTGTGCGTGCGAGGTCTGGCAATGAAACAGGCAACAGGTTTTCAAAATTGACCAATCACTAATCAGCACTGGCCAAAAATCACATGACAAACAAAGTTGAGTCATTAGTTTGCAACAGCTGACGACAGAAATCGCTAGTTGTTGCCTTGTGTGGATGGGGTGGAAAACTCATGTTGCCACTTGTCGCAGACAATAAGAATCATCTGTTGTGTCCTGGTGTGCGGTAGGCATTAGGTGTGCTGCTTTTATAGCGACAATGAACAATTCATCAAACTGACCTATAAGCAAAAATCACTGATGTGATGTCATTAGCAGGCGTGTCCAACATGACATGATAATAATATCAACAACTGTGGATTTTTTTTCATTCCACGTGTACTTTAAAATATCTGGATGGATTTAAAGAAATTGTCTTCATCCATGATTGTAATATCATCAAATTGCAACATTGGCATAGCCAAGGTACCTTTACACGCGATTTTCAAGCGGCAAACACTCGAAAGCATTTTTTCCCGCTCAGTTGGTCACGGACAAAAGATGCGGCGTTGCACCACTCGAAAATCGCGTGAACGGAATATTAGCCTTACATGTACCGGTAATAACGGATTTGTTGGGGTAGGACAACCTTTCTTCAAATCTACGGTAGTATAATTTGGTGGGCAGCAATTATGAAGCATATTTCAGTGGAAGATTTACCACTGGTGCTCAAAGTAGGAAGCATTTTTGGTCTGCGGTTTATGTCTGTTTTAGATGATTTCATGTTCTCCTGTGCTTCACCACTTGATTTGGATTGATCTTTTGGAACCTCCTGGTGAAGGTGTCACGTGTTATATCTTCCCTTCTCGGCTTGGGTGTTGCTTTTAGTACTTCTATCTCTTTCTTCTATTAGGCTTTAGGTTTGGAGTATGAGAAATACCTCAGGGAGGTTTTCACAACATTGGAGGAGGACGAGACTTTCCGCGAAAAGATTGCAGCGGACAGAGATGTCAAGGTGGGCAAGGTAGCGACTAAAAATCAGGGTTTGATATTCTTGAATTCTCATTGAAATATATTCATGAACTGGAAATCATGTATAAGAATACAAACAAATTTGGAGGAGGCTTTAAAAAATATGTACGGTAATTTGGCGTGTTTCCCAGACTCAGAGTTATTTTCTAAATTTGGTTTGGGTTGTCAGCATGGCTCAGTGGCAAGAACAGTGCCTGTCACCTGTGATGTTTCAGGTTCGATTTCTAGCCGTGCCCATTATTCAATTCAGTGTGATTGAGTGGGCAACTCTGTCAGTACAATTTTTTTCTGGGCACACCGTTTTCCTGCTGACTTCAGATTGATTTACCTGCTCAATATCGTGATATTGCCTAAAGTGCTGTGTGGACTGCTGGCACTTGATTGCATACAGTACGCCCACATGTTAGCTGCACGAAATAAAGAATTCAGGAAAATATTGATATCAAACCCGACTTTTAGTCTCGTCAGAAGATGGCTAGCTTCAACTTCATGATTTTAAAAATACTGTAAAATGACATGACATTTTGCACGTTGGCAACAACAGTCATGTACCTATTAGAGCAATTTAAAATACCACATTCAAATTGCACCCGATAAACATGTGGGCAGCAGTTCATTTATGCATGTTAAAAATTACATCAAGTTTGTACACATCATATAAAAGAAATTGGTATTTTGTTTTATAACCTAATAATGCTAAAATGAACTTGAAATTTCTCCACAGACTTGAAATCTACAGGCTTGACCTTACATCTAATTAAAATATATGAAATTGACAATGGGAATTACAAGTGAAAATGGTCAGTTTTTCTGGAGCTACAAAATGGATATGACATTCATGAACTTGACATAGCCATATTCAGATGCCACTGCATNGGACCCCCCCCCCCCCCCCATCAGTGTAGTGTGCATGTCACCTTTCCTTCTGCTTTTAAGTTAGTTTTCACATACTGTTTATGACTTCATAAACTTTTATTAACGCCTTGATTTCCAGCTATATTCCTATTCAAACTAAAGGAGTTACTTGATGTTGCCTAAGGACATTGCATAGCAAACCCAGCAAACCCAAGAACACATTTGCAACCACAGTGAATTATGGAATATTTTGGATTTTGCCTTTTCGTATCGTAATTCTGTTCATACATGTCATAGGCCTACATGAATTGCATCCCTTCACACTGAACTGAGCCAGCTGCACAAACAGTCTACTCAAGTAGGCCTGCCCTGTTGGTGTCGGTTGTGACATTTTGCCAGGACAGCTCAAAACAGGTGACGTGGCTTTCCCAATTGACGAACATCTGTTGATATGCTTCATCTATAAAAGCAATAATACACTAACAGTACCAGTATACCTTTCTATGTTGATGCAAGGCCTATGCGGGCCTATGCGATGGTGTTGTACCGGTAAATTTGATGACCTACATGTAAATGATGACGTCGTCAGTACCAGCTGTGACCTTCTCATATTATGACATTTATTATCTACCGGTACAGTTTATCTGTATGATCTTTCCTGAAGTGAAGTCTGTGAAATTCCTATGGTCTACTAATTTATGCATTTGCGCAGTGAAAAATATTAGTACAGTCAATGATCAGTGCTGTGATTTTTTTTGCGTGGTTGATGTACCATTATTTTGATGACAATAGTCATACATTGTAAGGTGTGCTGCTCCAAGTAAGAGAGGTTCACCAAGTCAAATATTGTATCAAAAATAGATAAGAGAGGATTGAATACTATTCTACATGTATAATACAGCACGCAAATGTAACCTTGTGGCAAGAAAAAGTATAAACCACCAAAAAGATATGCAGAAACACAATGCTCTGTCCTTAGGCAAGTCTTTTCTCTTGTCATGTCTATATTGAATAAATGTTAATTGTCGTGGTATATACAATACAACACTAGAACTGATCTCAAACTAATACATTGTAAATGCATCATTTATATACCAGACATTGATTTAACTATCAGTTGTTGACTTGGTCTTGGTGAGAGTCAAAGATTTCAACAGAATCATTTAAGTCGATATGTTGCTGTTGTTCATTTGGGTGTGTCTGTGCGCATTTTTTACCGCATACTTCAGAAGTTCAGCAAAACTGTATATTTCACACCTTTCTTCAATCTCCCTCCTCTAGAAAACAGACATAGCCCGCCACCTGGAATTCGTCAGTCACAATGTCCGTACGAAACTCGACGAGACAAAACGACGAGAAATGGAACGTCTAAAGGCGCTGATGAAGGAGCGTGTCCACCAACAACAGGGTATGAAAAATAAATTAAGAGATTTCCAACTGAAATTTCCGAAGAGGCGTAACCTAGTAGGTAGGGGAGGTTTTCATATAAATAGATGGCGCTCTGATGTTGTAGCTGCTGCGTGTGAGTCTGCCTCTCATCTGCCTTTTCGATGCCATTCCTTTTACCGGTACATTTCTATATCCACCATCTAAGTTTTCAATTTCATCGACTCACTGGCTGAAATTTATCTAGTTTTGTTTTAAAAACATGAAACCATAGTATTTCTATTCTATGTGTGTTCTGTAACATACAGTATGTGTTCTATAACGTACAATGTGTGTTCTATAACGTACAATTCGTTACGTTAGTTCCTGAGTAAAATCTGCAGCGTTGCTTTTAGTGTATTTAGTGTATTTCTTGATTTTCTAGAATCAAACACTTTTGTTCTTTCAATATATACTGGCTGTTTTCACTTACTTCATTAGGTTTTGTGTGCTCACAACATAGGTGTGTACACCTAATACACTGGTGTGCAGCACAAGTTGGGAGTTTTTGAAGACTTCTTAGTTGTCTGTCCTTCACTATTCTGAGCATCTAAGGCTAGGAATACACTGAACGCGATGCGTTGATGCAGGCGGCAAAGGCTTTCTTACTTTCCGCTGCACTGCATGCAAACAAAGGCTTTCAAAGCATAAATCACGCACGTTGCCCTGTCGCACCCGAAATCGCATTTTTTCGGTGTATCCCTAGCCTAAGGCCTTTGTGTGCACCTTACAGTCAGTGGTGTGCACCAGTTACAAGTCAGTGAAATTACCAATATCTCTCAGGCATTGAGTTCTGTGAAGTGCTGTATCTGAATGGAGTATACCCATAGTTTTGCTTCATCCTGAAATTACCAAACTTTTGTATCGCAAGCCCAACGTATGTCAAACATGCCTTAGTCCCATTTTTCCAACTCAAAACTTGTCTGCCTCCTAATCCAATCTATTCATTTTTGGCAGCTCTTGAAAATTTATTGTTTTCTTCCGCAGGTAAAGATATCGACTGGAAGGCAATCATGCCTGCCATGGAGCATTTGGACATCAAGAATCCTGACACTTTTAATGTGAAAGATCTCGACAGACTTATAAAACAGGTAAGGGTGTGAGCATACTTGAATGTCGATTTATGGAGAGCTTGCTCTGTGTCCAAATCCCACTATTCATCGTATCCATGACGTAGGCCCAGGCCTACATGACGTTGTGACGTTGCGCGTTTTTGCCCACCAGCTTCTTCAGCAAAGCAATGAAATTTGCCCACCACCCTTGCATCATTACGGCGACGTCAGCAATGGCGGACACTGTCGGAGTTACGTCATGGATACGGTGAATACCAATGAATGTATCAATGAGGTTTTGTATTTCATTACAGGCGACCCAAGATTTAGATGAAATTGACACAAAGCGGCGAGAAGAATTCAAGCAGTACGAACTACAGAAAGAGCACGAGCGCCGAGAAAAGATCAACAAAATGGATAATGACCACAGGAAGAAGGCAGAAGAGCAGTATGAAGAGCTGAAGAAAAAACATAAAGATCACCCCAAATTACACGAACCGGTAAGTAATGATAGAATCTGTCATGTTTCAACTGCTTTGAATGACTCGAAAATTTTAGTTTATCTCGATGGTACATGTATTCCAGTGGCATTATTATCTCTTTCCAGAAGAATGCCTATGTTAATGGCTTCAGCTTATATACATGTACCGGTATGTGTGTTGACTTCGACAAAATCAGCAGTAAATGGGGTTTTTCTCCATTTTCAGGGCAGTAAAGCTCAACTGGAGGAGGTCTGGGAAAAGGAGGATCATTTAGACAAGGGTGACTTTGACCCAAAAGCTTTCTTTAAAATGCATGATACCAACAGCGATGGTTATCTGACGGCTGATGAAGTCGAGGCCCTCTTCAATGTGGAGGTATTCCCTGTCTGTTGTTTCTTACTTCTTTCGCTCCTTGGACTCTCTGCAACACAACTGGCACTCAAATGAATTCGCCTGGTGATAAATCTTTTACTGCCTATTATGTGGTAACCAGGGGGTAAAAGGGTATTCTCATATAGTGCCTGCCCCATGCTCCCTAGGACTACATGTACATTCTCGTTTTCTGACCCTGAAGTTCCAACACATTGATGAACTATCGGCCGAACTAACTAGCCGACGGAAGGCTAGCTGTCCATCTGTCGTCAAAATTGTCAAATATTCTGTCTCTTTTTTGTTACAGCTGAAAAAACTTTATGAGGAAGGTCACCCAGAGGACGACATGGTTGAAAAGTTTGAAGAAATGAACAGAATGAGAGAAAAGGTTTATAAGGAAATAGATGCCAACAAAGATGGTGCGATATCAATGGAGGAGTTTTTGAACAGTACAAAGAAGAAAGATTTTGAACAGGATGATGGCTGGAAAGTATGTCAATGTACTTGCTTGCTTGTAGAGACAATGAATTTGCTTTGGATGAGTTTTACCAAAAACCACTTGTCACAGCATTGCTTCTGGAAATGGTGCTTGCCCATTTGTGTCGCATAATAGTTACAGAAAAGCATTAGCATTGCAATATTTATGGGTGAATTGTACCGAAGCCTAAACATGCTTTGACTTGCGCAGTACATGTACTTGCAGTAAACTGCACCCAAACAGTGGAGGAACTTCTAACTATTCCCCATGCAGATTTTGATGGATTTTAGTCTGGTCAAACTAGCATAAAAGGTTGATGATCACAACTTCTGACTACATGTAGGCCTACTTTCTATGGGTTCCTGAGGGTCAAACATGCAACAGTCAATGCACTGTGGCTCATGAGATACCCGACTTTTGCTCACAGACGCCCTTGTATAAACATCGACATTTTTCTCACTTCCTGCAGGGATTGGACGAGGAGGTACCATTCACGGATGATGACTTAAAAGAATATGAAAAGCATTTGAAAGATGAAGAAGGAAAAGGGCAGACAACTGAACAGGAAGAGGTAAGGAGTATGTACTAATAAAAAAGGAGTACCGGTACAAAAAATTACTGACTCCATAACCCGCTCTTATCTGTCTTAATGGGAGACTTTGCCGCCATTAGAGGCCATCCCAGTTAACGGTCCTTGGACATCACGGAATTTGATGTCACAGAGAAGAAATCCAAGGCCCGACGTCGTCCATGATGAGGCTATGGCTTATGTCTGACATCTGACTGCGCGATTTTCTAGAACCGCTTACTGAATATTCAGCAGTTACACCAACAGTTACTGCTCTAAAGAACCACCCTTTCAGTGATCATTTTCAGTGTTAGCATTAGTGTTGCATTGTTCATGTTGGTTTCTTCATTTCAGAAGCCTAAGGAGGAGGTACCCAAAGCAGCCGGTGTAGTTCAAATGGACCAGAAGCTAGATGCACCGCCAGTTCCCCAAAAGTAAATCTTCACACATTCTGAGATCAAGTGAGTGTATGATATTACCGGTACGTCTTTTGTACTGCTTGACCAACCAGGCCACTTTGGTTGGAGTCTTGGCCACTTTGGTTGGAGTCTTGGCCTTCTGCATACCTGCCGCTGTTCATGTTGGCATGCATCACACGTACATGAACATGTATTTGTCATTTTTAGGCATCAGATGCGCATGTCTTTCCATGTTTACTCAGTGCAAAATGTAGAGATCAATGTACACAACATATTATTCAAACTGGCCCAAGTGGAATTTGACCAGGAAGTTTTGACTGTACGTTTGTGTAGACTTCAGGCTAGAATTACCAATGTGTACCGGTAGTCAAGTATTGTGAGTTGATTGACCTTCCCTAACCTGAAATGTTTTCATCTGATTTCAGGTTCCTGTGAGTTTATGACATGCATCCCAGAAAAAGAAGACAGGGCATCTTGGTATTTCAAGAATTTGACTGTCAAGCTAGCACAAAAATCTTCAGTTTGAAACAAGCGCGCATGAAAATATGGGTAGATATAAAACAAGGTGATGGAGATTTTCCTGCTGGCTTGACTCTTGCAAAAAGTTGACTCATTCAAGTATTTAATTATCCCAGAGCAAATTGATTGAAGTTTATTAATACTGTTCATCATTTTCTTCAATTTTTGTAGCAGTATGAAAATGTTTGACTGCTTGTTGTGTCCTGGCTGACAGGACTTTATTTTAAAGAGCAGTTTCACACAATTTTTTATTGTGACTGTCAGGTCATTCTGGATATTTGTTGAATCAATGGATTTCCTCTTCAATCTATAATGAAAAACTGATAGTACTGGTATCTGTCTGAGAGAACTCTTGCACTGACAATATATTTTACTGACCGAAGTATTGCACAATTTTAGTTTACCAACTTATGTACATAGAAATGATAAATTTGCGTGATCTGAATTTTGATGTGCAAGTGCTGTGTACCTATTAATCACGTAAATGTGAACATTGCCTTCCCTGTGAAGAACACAGGTTGTACATACACATGTATATGTATGTGTATGCTTACACTTTCCTTGTACATAGTTGGCCCTATATGCTTTCGAAGGCTTTCAGTGCTGTAACTTATAAATGTACGTAAGAGTCATCATTCCGCAATCTTCAATACCTTGGAATTTTCTGCTAGATTACCTGCAGATATCATTTTCAACTACCACCAAACAAACTTAAATTTACTGGTATGTCTATTCAATGGACTCTTCTTCGTTCCAACAACATCCTCTGTAACTGAGGAATTCGCATAAATCTGGACGTTTCAGGATGTTTGAACAAGAGCAGTAACTGTGGTCTGCTAGTATCCCACCTGACAAGCCATATTGTTATCAGTGATACAGACTTTCTGTGGTTTGAGTAGGCTGCACTTTCAATGAACGGTGTGAGTCAATCACTGATATGTGATGACTGTGTGTGTATCCACCAAGAACATAACTTTTCTCAGCTTCATGTAAAAAGAAGAAAGCTGTGCTGCACCATTGATAAAGAAAATCACTTTTGGTCAAGAAATTTGTCATCTTTGAAACTCATACCATAGTGTGATATTTATCACCACCTGTCACAAGTTTGGTTTCATTGTCCCTTCATAAGTTGTACAAATATTCATTTTGGGATACCTATTGTCTATGAGGTGTTCTTTAGGTGCTGGTTTTACAGATATATTGTATTGTGAGGGGATGGGGAACCCATATTGCTGTAGTTAACATAAACAGCATAAGGGTAGAGAACCAGTAAGAGTAGGGATCCACCAAACAGTTTTACAAACGATATTGTTCCTTCCTAATCTGTCGAGAAATTCAAGCCGTATTGTGTAGAATTGGTGAATGATGGACATAATGTAGTCTCATCCATTGACCAAGCTATCTGTCTCATGGAGATATTCCTTGATCACTTCTGCTTATGCTTTTGGTGTTTTGTTCAATTGGTAAGGAAAAAAGCCTTTGCTTCACATTTCACAAATGTCGACAACATCGACAACTGGAATTTACATAATTAGGCAGTTAAGTTGTTAGTAATTTATTTGTCATGTAAAATATAATTTGGTGTCTCTAATAAAATAGGGAGTATTTTGACAGCACTGTTTGACTCCTGTCTTTTAAATTGCGCTTTTGGAAGGACTGAGTCCATATACGTGTACGTGGTAGCCCTCTCATGATTAGCTGGGAAATAAATTATCATCAATTCTGCATTGTAAATCTACATGCCAAGGGCCAGTAGAGGCTTTTTGATATCGTTATTGTACCAAATAGATGGTATCAGGATCTAACTGTGACATTACCGGTAATTGCAAGTACTTGTAAAATGCACTGTGTCTTGGATCCGAATTCATTGTTTCTCAGTTGCTGGCACACCTGTGATATTGGCTAGTTGCTGTAGGCCTACTAACAGCAGCCTGATGGTGAGCTGTCTAGGGTCCTTTTAAGAGGTCAGTCCAAGTGACTTCCAGGTAGTAAGGACCCGAATCCATGAACTGTTCCCTTATGCCTTTTCCTTGTGCCGCATAGACAATAAACCTTTGCATACATGTAGTAGGCATTCCCAGAGCTGTTGTACCCAGTGGACTTGTCCTCTTGTGCACATCAGAGCCTTTTACCTGCTGTCATCAAAGTGATAGCATTTGATTACTGATCATTAACTGCAAGTGCCTGTGATTCCATATCTGTGTCTCTTCCCTGGTGGACCCTTCCGCTATCACCAGCAAAATGGTCCTGATTGGATATCCTGGTGTCGTTTCAAGGAAGGCCACAATGATCCACAATGCCCGAAAACCCGATAATAAAGGCATGGCATTGACCTATTTTATTCAAATCACCAACCCCTGGTAGCAAGTGTCAGAAGGAAGATAACTTTTAACAAGTGTGTCTGAGTTGGGTAATCATTTATTACATACTCAATGGTTACACAAGGAATTCCAGGCTTGCATTGAAATAACGGCAGCTGAAAATGATTCCTGAAGTCAAGTGTACATACATGTACCAAGATACAATGTATGATGAACATAACTGCTCTCTTTTGAAAGACTGTGATGAGCTATATTTGCACACACATACGGTGTAATTACAACAGAGTGAGTTTCCAATTTGCAACAAATATTTTATTGTCCTACAAATTTTTTATTGTCCTACAACAGTCTGATAAGCTTGATATCCAGCATCCCTGTAGAGTTTGGCTGCAACAGCTGGGTCCGGTGCCTGTGTTATTCCACGTCCAACAATTATCACGTCACTCTGTTTTTTGGCAATGACACTACTTGGAGTCAAATACTGCTGGCCAAGGCTGTCACCTCCTTCTTCCAGTTTAACACCTAAAAAATCAATACCAGTACCGGTACTAGATTTTAGACGCAAGAAACATAGTACTGAGATATGGTTACATACCGGTACATGTAACTGGCAAAATTTACAAAAGCAAGACTCTATTCGAAGTGGCCTATCGAAGGCCTATTTGAAGTGGAACTCTGAGAGTTAAGAAACTTGAAAACCCTTTACCTGGTGTCATATGGATCATGCATGGATCCTGTGACAACTTCTGCTGACATATAAACCCAATGACAAAATCGTTATTCTCTTCAGCCATTTTGACGCAGGAATCCGTGTAACTCTCCTTGGCCAAGTTACCAGCGGAGCTCATCTCGGCAATCATGAGACAGCCTCGCTCCTTTCCTTCAACGACCTGGAACAGAATTTATCAAGGACTTGTGATTTCATGAATTCACGGATGGGAACCAAGCCACTGGTCTAAAGTGGAACAACATTCCCATTTTTTGTCTCATTTGTCGTACATTTTCCGCCACCACCACCACTGGCACTAAATTTGGCTGCATGACCATGAATCTTACCTGTTTGAGTCCAGCTATAACACCTGGCCCAGGAATAGCGTGAGCGTTGACTATGTCAGCCCAGTCGGCTATTCTATACACCCCTTTTCCATACTGCTCCTTCACTGTGTTCCCGATATCGGCAAATTTTCTGAAAGAAAACAGGTTCATCAGTCATTTATCTATAGCTTCAGAAATTGTGACCATCTTGGTTGCACGCTACCCAAAATACCGTGCTCCTAAAGCCAATGCAATCCAAATTTGCTTATTTTACAAACCACAGGTGGTATTGCATACGTGCATTAGTATTTTCTTGTTTAATTGCTTGATGATTACATGTACTACCTTGTTCTTGCAATGAAAATGAGCACAGAGGAATGATAAGGTAACTAACCTGTCCTCAAATATAAGGAAGTTATGTTTCTGAGCCAAGGCCTTTAATTTTTCGACAAATTCCATTGTGAAGTCCTCTAGAATGTCAACATGTGTCTTCAGTATACAGATATATGGACCTGCGGCATCAGCAAGCTGCAAGAAAACAAAAGCATTCCATAAATATCTCAAATCTGTTAGGCGTTTGTTAAAATGAAGTGGAGATAAAATCCTACAGAGGTTGCAAAGAGCGACACCCAAAAACGAACATCACTTTATATCTCCTCCCCTGCTTACCTTTAAGAGTTGGTCAACAGTCGTCACGTCGACTGAAAGAGCCAAGTTGCTGTGTTTTGCTTCCATCACCTCGAACACTTTCTGAGCAACAGGGTTTTTACAGAGTTTAGCCCTCTCTGCGTACGATAAATGCTGAAAGGGACAACACCTTCATCAGGTACCTACAAGAGCAGGCATCAGCAAAACAGCAGATTGTATATTAGGGCCTACACATGATGTGCGCGAAGTAAAAATATACCTTCATTGAACTGAAGACAACCAGGGAACACTGGTAGAAACATTGTGCATATCATACCGTAAAGGAGTACATGTACCAAAAAACTTTGTGTAGTGTAAAAATATACCGGTATTCACCATGAAACTACTTCCACAAGAAAATATACTCCAAACCATTAAAATTAGTGATATAGGCCTATATCTGAAAATTTAGCCCTTTTGCTCATTGTAATCAACATGCCCATTTTTTTAACAGACACCAGCTACTCACCACTGGTATGGCAGGTTGGGAAGCTTCTGTTGCTGGTGGAGGGAATTGGTTGTCTTTGATGAACTGTTTGACACGTTCCACCATCTCAGCACGTAGTTTTCCTGCCTTTTCTAAGATATCTAATACCTTAGATAAGGTACAAACACTGTAAAATAAAGAAAATATTTAAATAGCACAAAAAAAACCCCAGAATTATCTACAGAGGAAATTCACCCAACAGCATGCATGAAAGAAAATCCATGAAACTTAATGAATTATTCCATTCAATGAATTATTCCATTTAATGAATTATTCCATTTAATGACTTAATCACAACATCTACATTTTCAGGTGAGAAAAAAAACGAAATCCACCATCAATACCTACCTATGGAGTTTAACTCCCATTGCTTTTAACTTATCTGTGCCACCCTGCTCTCGGTTCAGAAGAACTACTGCATCTTTTACAATGATGCCAGCTGGGCGGAGCAACTGACAAGAAGAATAAAACTAATCAGTCTTGTAGCAAGTGAAATCCTTTTCATCTCCTGTAATCTGATCTGAGTATAATGCTCCGCGACATTGAACACATGCAGCAGCCATAAAACTGACAATTTTCGGGATATTGATCCAGGAACAGAACTTGATATAATCAATTGGATTTAAAACAGTGAACACCAGACAAGGCAGAGATAAAAAATCTTGCAAAGAGTAAAAGTCACTAAAAGTAAATGTAACACAGGACCTCCAAACTGGCTCCCAGGATACCCTATTGGGTTACATTACAGTACAAACTGCTACCGTTTTTCAGGTAGGCCTACCGGTAGGCCTAGCTGGAGTTCTGTAACAAGAACTTACCTCAACCGTTTCAGCCACACTAGATCCACTTGTCACCACATCCTCAACAATCAGACATGTCTCTCCATCTTTGAACTTCCCTTCAATCATCTTCTTGGTCCCATAATCCTTTGCTTCCTTTCGCCGAATCAGCATAGGGATGTTGTGAGCTGTTGATATACACTAGAACAGAATGAAGAATTATCACCACGTGCAAGTATAAAATGGAGTAAATATCCAAGTTTAGTAGTGATAAGAGTAGAAATATTAACGGTCAAATTCCTCCACTTTCACCTGCAGCCCTCCAACAGAGGTGAAAGCTATTCTCTTTTTATGACCTTTAGGGGTGGGGGTGGGGGGATGAAATGCTCTGGACAAGTTAGCCTGAAGCACTAGAAATTCTGTGTCATAATTTTGCCCTCTCTACTATAAATCGCATGAAGCATTCTTACTGTGGCCAGGGGTAGAGCTGTATATGGCACACCACAGGTGGACTGATACTTGGCCCCACCTTCTTCTGCAGCTTGGTAAAGCATCTCAGACACTTCGCTCTGGAAAGAAGGCAGAAAGAAACATATATAACCCATTATAATCGAATCAGAAGTGAGGTCTACACAACATAACAGGCCTTCTTTAATGTGTGAACAGAAGTTTTTTTAGCTTGGCGGCTGATCTCGAACATATCTTTCCTTTCTTTGGTCCTTCCTCCAAGATCTTTCCTAATCTTACATTAACAATCATGAACATTGCATTGCCTAGTGGTGTCCCACAGGGCAGTGTTTTGGGTCCATGTCTATTTTCGATTTTTGTCAACGACATGCCATCTCAGGTCAGTAGTAGTACAATTCGCCTCTTTGCTGATGATGCAAAACTGTATCGTGTTATAAAGGAACCCGGTGATTGCCAGATGTTACAAGAAGATTTAGACTCCTTAGTGAGGTGGGCTGCCACTTGGCAGCTTAAATTCAATATATCCAAATGCTCCTTGCTACGTATAGGTAAGTCTAGTTGTAATTTTAATTACACTATGAAGGACAACTCAGGTGCTCCTATTACGGTTGAGGAGGTGAGTCACATACGAGATCTGGGAATAGTAATTTCAAATGACTTAACCCCTCGTAAACACATTGAGGCTGTTACTCTGTCTGCAAATAGAGCTCTGTATAGTATTAAGAGATCCATGAAATATTTGAATGCTGCGTCAGGTCCGTTCTTGTACAAGTCTTTGGTTCGCCCAATATTGGAATATGGGAACTCTGCTTGGTGTCCTTACACAGTTGGTGACGTGGAAAACTTAGAGAAGATTCAGCGAAGGGCTACAAGGTGGATTGTCAAGGATCCAAATGTTCCATACAATGAGCGTCTTAGACTATTGAAACTGCAGACCCTTACTCACAGGCGGCGAAGGGGAGATATGATTGAGATATACAAGTACTTTTCTCATCCTGGGTCTTATAATAGCTTCCATTTAGAACGATCTCAAACAGCGAGGCGTGGTCATCAGTATAAGGTTTATAAGCAGCGTTGGAACAACATGGTCAGGGGTAAATTTTTTGCTGTCCGGGCAATAAATGACTGGAATTCGCTCCCTTCCTCCGTAGTGTCATCACCTTCATTAAACTCGTTTAAATCAGCATTAGACAAACATTGGTCAAATTCTACTACTGTCTATAACTATCGAGGTTAATTTCCAGTCAATATTATAATGTCCTGTCGTTCTTCTATCGCTATTTTCTTCTGTGCAACAGCAGCCACTAAATTTATTTGAGCCTTGCACCTATGCAGATGATTTTGTTTTACATCACGTTTTTAGTTTATTAGCTGCTTATTTGCACATGTGTATCATTTTGTATAGAAGTTGACAATGACAGGACTAAGAATGGCATTATTTGCTAATGAACTATTGTTCTTATATTGACAGTTTGTGTGGGAAATTGGTCGTAAAGCAAGAGGATTCATGGAGCGGATCACAGTGGAGAAATTATTTCATGGATTACGTAATGTTGGATTCGGTGGAGAACTCTGTGTATCTGTGCGATTTGAACTTTTAGTGTCCGCATACCACCCTGCGTTATACGCGTGACAATTGTTTAGAATTTATAAGCTTAAGACCCATAAGGGTTAATCGGCTTCAAATTATCTATCTATCTATTGCTCAAAAAATTTCTAAGTCCAAACTGTACACAATGGCACGTGCTCTTGACCCAAAAATAACCCAGTGACGTTTATTCAGTAGGGAAAACCCCAGCCAACGCATGCGCAATAGACGATGATGACTAATGTTGGTAACCGCCCGGTAACCGCCAACACACAGAATGTACACTGCCGATGTACGCAGACAGTGCCCGGTCCCGGATGTGCAGTGAGGAAGAAAATTTTCACATGTCAGAGGCAAAAACTCACCATCAAATCAGGATAAGATATGATCACACGGAGATCAAAATAAACTGGAGACTGAATTCCACTCTTCAGTTTAAAATCGCCAAATTTTACCGCCTCTATTTCATACAACCGCTCAATAAGAGCAGACAGCTTTGCTTCGAACCCCATTTTTGTCAGCACACGTGCTTTCCGTGTTGTTGTTGTCGTTCACGTGAGCGTTTGTTCAATTCCACTACGACCGATTTCGTCATCCTCATAGTGTCCCCGATTGGGGCTAAAGTTCACGCCAGTGTGCATTTCTAGCCCTTCTGCCCCAGGCGCGGATCCAAGGGGAGCGCGCCCACCTTTTGGCCAAGAAATCGGTAAAATTGACCATGAAATTTGCCGCAGATTTCAATGTAGTATAATGCGCCCCGCCCCTTTTCCCAAATCCTGGATCCGGCCCCTGTACGCGACAGAAAAGATGAGTTTTAGCAAAGGATGGACCCTTCATTGGTACTCAGTGAAATCAGTGCAGGGAGAGACTGAGCAGTCGTGACACCTGTCGCTATACTTTCCTCTGGCAAGCCGCACTGCTTTGTATTCTGCATGCTTTTGCACAATTTCTTCTTCAAATCACAACTGTCCTAAATAGGCCTACTGTGTTTGAGGTATTTTTTTGGGCAAAACACCCGAAATCAAGGCAAAAAACTTCTTAAGCCATCTGCATTTTATACTACGATGTGCAGTTCAAGAGCAATGGACTCGATTCGGTTACTCTACCTGTAGGCTATCAAGAAAACAGATAAAAATCAACAGAATGCATCATACAAAATTCCACATTTATTCAAATTAACAAACACACAGTCTTTTCGATAAGATTATGTATAAGTCATTGTGAATATGACCAAAATCTTATGGCGTCTACCATAAATAGTTAAGTGCAGATACCCTAATACGCCTAATAAATGAAATCATTATTCTCAAGAAATTCCAACACACTTAGCTTACTTTTTACAACTGGACTGAATGCAAAACTGACAAAGACTGTAGTAACAAAATTATATCTATGACGGTTTTGATACGGATACACCCTACATGTATGTAAGCCGGTGTACCAAAAGTAGGTGCTTGTCGCAACTGAGGAAAGGGTTAATGGCCTTGCAACACAATAGCTGAAATGTACATCTCTGCAGGTTTACAATAGTGGACAGCTGTGATAAAAGTTGAGTAAACTGATGACGTATGATGATCACTTGTGACAAGCACCTACTTTTGGTAGAGCAGCTCACATATATTACTAAGTCAAGTTTGGCTTTGAGCCTAACATAACACAGAGCTCAACAATTGAGCAACAAATCTGCTTTTTACCAGTATTCACAAATATATTCAAAAAATAAAACTGATTATCAACAGTGATTTACTAATACTATTGTCAAGAAAAAATATACATGTACTTGTCATGTGAAGCCTAGAAGCCCTGATGAGTCAAGTTATACAAAATGATAGAAAGCAACAAGTCTGGACGGATTGCATGTACATACAAGCCAATGAAATACACACATGGTCGGCGGAATTCACTGTCACCATCCACTTTACAGATAGCTCCAATGTCAACCTGGGGTTCCATCTGGAAACTGGGTGCAACAATCTTTCGTTGGGTAGGCCTATTCATTGGCGTCAGTATAGATTAGAAATCAGTGCGGTGTAGTGTGGTATATATGATTTGGGTTCTGTTTTGACCCCTTCTCAGTTCACCAAGTCCTAGATCCGCCCCTGATAGTGTTCACATGTATTTGAATTTATGGACGGAAAATACATGGCAAATTTTGGACGGCAGAAAAGAATTTGGACTAATTTGGAAGGTTGGTCAACTGAGTTAGCACCTGAAATGGCTGTAGTGAATGGCCTTTATTTGCATTGAGGGTTTTCACTAAAATTAGCTGCAGCAGTGCAAGATGATTCCATGTCACGGTATTTGACTAGTATCAAGTTTTGGTGAAGACAATGGCACACCTAGTTACTCGTGGGTCCGGATGAATCATGGGAGATGGTAATGCAAACTTGATCAAGAGCAATGTTCAGGATTGCCATATACTTGCTACTAACATGACTAATAAGCAATTCCTATTCCTTCTTTTAAAGAAGCGACAATAGCATTCTCAATGATATCTTGGCCTAGGGGTCTAAACTCTAAACATTTAGTAGGCCTAGTCATGGTGGTGCTGAAGCAGGATTCACAACATTGCAATCTGACGCATCAAACTGCAATTTCTAGATCACTTGGTATTGAACCAAAAAGATACAACCGGTTACGATTTCAAAATGCAGGACGAGGAGAAATGACACAGGTTCGAACGTGACAAGTAAAATCACTGTTTGCTGTTTAATGGTGTCTTGTCTGTTTGTCGTGGTATTCTTGGTTGTGACGGTAACGCCATCGCAACACGTGAAGCGCGATTTCGTACTGCTGAAGACTGTGGTGACCTCTCAGTTGGGGTGGTTGGGGTCCGTATCAAAGGCCTAGGTTGGTCATTCGCAATAGATTCCGTAGCATGTTCACCTGAAAGTCTCATACTGAAAGAGAAAGAAACAAGCATGAATGAGCACATAAAGATAAGATTCTGATCTTGTGCATAGTGTAAGCAAGGAGTGCAAAAGGAAGTTGCTGTGGTTAGAATGTTAAAGTGAGAAAGCAACTACCAGTACTCCTCACACTGTACACGGGTTTTGCAATAAAGAACACAAAAGGAAGGCAAAAGGTCATCCTGAATACCTTGGTACTAAAATGAAAATGTCTAAATGTGACGTTTATTTGAAGCAATTTCCACTATCGTACAGTCTCAAAGCGCTTCACATTATTAACCCAGTCTCGGTGGAAATCTTTCTGGGGAATTCAAGGAGCAGCTCATTCAGTGCTCACTTGATCCTTTCAGACCAGCTGAGAACATGGAGTGGCAACTCGGCCGGGATTACGAACCCATCAACTCTCAGTCTCAAGTCCAACAAGCAACTATTGCGCCACTGTGCTCTCGAGTGATTTAGATTATGAAATCTTTTAGAGAAATCAACATATATCTGTGTGTTTGTTATGATACCCATGGCTCCAATGATCGCTACCTTCTTGCTTCCTTTCCGACAACGGCGGATGATTCTCCCAGAGTTCTCTCCGGCCGTCCACCAGACAACCGCCTCTGCGCTGATGGAGAGACCCTCACACCATCGACACCTTGGACTTTGGCACTTGACCTTTGACCCAAAGTTAACCTCGGTTTTTCCTCACTATCCGAGCCGGCTTCAAATGATTCGTCATGGCGCGGGGAGTGTACTCGAGAGCTCCCCTCTGGAAGATTTTCCGACTTAGCAGCTTGATATTTCCTAGCTCTTACTGCTCCGCTGGCGGACGGTCTATTAGCACCTGAAGATAAAAAAGGTTAGAGTGCATACTTATGGTCTACAAGCTGTGCATGATGACTTAAGTACAATTGCGACTCTTTCATTCTCCTGCTATGAAATTAATCAGTAGCCCCATCACCAAAATCAACCTAGCAGTACCGGTAGATGTGTTAGTGCTAGGACAGAGTATGGACACCTATTTTCAGACCAACACTTTGCAACAAATCCTGAGTATTGTTGTCTAGTTTGATATTGACAAGAACTCCTCTGGAGAAATTTATTAACAGGTATTATGTCAATGTCCAACAAAATTCTGTAAATTCATCTGATGAAGGCACCAGTATGCCAACAGCACATTAAAGTGACTGATGATTGCATATCCAGCACTTTTCGACTAATGCTTTCAGTTCTCAGAAAAATTGCCTTAAGGCAAGAATTTTTCTTACAGCAAGGTTCTTACCATTATGATTTTCTGTTCTTCTGTGACTACCGATCTCTCTCGTTACCTCTCTTCCCCCACCAGCACTGCTCACAGAATCAGGCGCAGTAGGCCTAACCCTCTGGGAATTTCTCGTCCTAACACTGCGTTCTCGATCAATCTCTTCAGTATGCATCAACCGACTACATCTTTCCAACTCAGCCATAAAGTCTTGTTCTAATTTTGATGTTTCATTGTCGGAACTCCTGTCAGTGGAGAGACCGACAGAGCTACGATCAGAATGTCCAACACTGTCCAAGTCTATACTGTCGATATTGTCCTGTGTTTCTGGCCCAAGGGCACTGTATAATATTTCTGTATCACTTTCATCCCCGTCCGACGATACCACAATTTCTTCATCAACTCGTAGAATCTGCGGTGCTGCACTCTTGCCTCGCTCAGCTTTTACCCTGGAAATAAGATGTTCAATACCGCTCATTTCAATGCACAATTCCAATGGGCTACCAGCAGAATTTCATCAATAAGTGGCACTCATCATCAAAAGAGTAGTAACGATGCACTCCACTAAGTCTCAAAGCACATTAACTAGACTTGTTCTGGTACACGTCATCAAGAATTACATGTATATACAGTGTATGTAGGACTGAGAAAGGCTCCAAATCTCAGCCAGTGGAACACCAAAATGAATCCGCCCAAGACAATCTGAATTTCTGATTCTGGAAATGATACCAGTGTATGCACCTACTCCATGTGCGTCATGCACAACTATCCTCCACAAAATATCATGATACTGTCTTGGTCTAAATAGCATTGCCCGATGAATTTTAGAATATAAGCAGCCGCAACTTACTCTGAATTATGAATTCTCCATTCGTTTAATTCCTCAAATATCCCCTTCAGATTTTCGTCATCTCTAACCGCTGCAGCCTGATCGTATGGCTTTTCCGACCCGGAACGATACTCAGAGAATAATTTTGGTGGCGTCTGTACAACTGGTTGTACGGTCTGCTTCCTTCTTGCTTTGAGAGCTTTTGATGGGTTTCCACAGACAACAGTTCCCAGGGTCAGCTCACTGGCATCATCTGTGGACAAATCTGCTGCAGGGTCTGCAATGTTCAGATAAAGAAATTTCTAATAAAATGGGAAAGCACATAGCTTTTTTCTTGCTGATGGTGCTGGTTTTTTGGGGGGCTACACAGACAGTGCCACGATATGGCAGGGGGCTACAAAATCCCAGCTCATAGCTCACGGGATATCATACAGATAGGTCTTTTATGGACTATGAACTGATGCGTGAAGCTGGAAACAGGTGTGGGTATCACCCATCCTAACAACAATAACTGACTCATAATTTGCTCACCACCAGATCCTGGCCTGGCAGACCCAGGTCTTGCAGTCGTGGGTCTAGCTGTCATCGGTCGTGACGTCAACGGCCTCGACGTCATTGGTCTTGCTGCTGTTGGAGGTCGCTTGGCTGTCACCGGTCGTAAAACTGATCCCGGTGTGTAACCTGTGGTTGGTCTTAAAGCTGTACCAGGCCTAGCTAATGGAACAGGACTCTGTGTGTCCTCATTACTCAATAAATCCCCTTCAGCCATTAGTTCATTAATTAACGCCCAATCGTCGTCGAACACACTGACTTGCTGTTTCTTTTTCTTTGGTGGATGCAAATTTGACTTTTTTGATTTATTTGAGTTCTTGAATATTGGTTCATCGTCTAATATTTTTAATTGGGGTAGTGCGTTAATCACAGTTTCTCTGTAATCATAGCTGGGCTGAAAATCGAAGAAGACAAGACAAATAAATTGATATGAAATTGATTTTAAATTCTAAAGACTTGTTTGAAATCAACAGCGAATCTTTGATAAAGAGGCACTGGGTGCCCCGTCCCCATGTCCTGGGTCTCCCCTGGCAATTACCAGTTAGTTCACTCAAGATCTTTTCTCAGCCAATTTTTGACAACCTCCAGGCAGACCAGGGTAGCTGTATTTTAAGCTGAGTGACAGTTGTAAAACAGCAGTTTGGGAAACCGATCAAAAAACAGCTAGGCCTATAAGTGGACACACCGAAAACCATGCAAAATGTTTTGTAATTGTAAAGCTACCCACCTCGGCTTTGTCAGGAGATGGAGTCACACATATTGGATTTCCATCCAATGTCAGATTAGATAACTTTGAGCACAAGGCAAGAAATTCAACTTGGGATATTTCTTCTATATTGTTTCTGAAAAAGATATAAGGGAAATCTCAAATTCGGTTTAATTTTTGGGCATGAGTGAAACTGCAGCATCCTTCGAAGTTTGTCAACACCAAAAATCGCTGTTGCTTAAAAACAAGATTCATTCAACTGCTTTTAATCATGATATTGATTCAAGTCTTCAGACTCTCTGAAAGCGAAGTGTGCATATTTCCTGGGTTAATACACACAAGTAAGTAGGCCACCTACTGGTGGTGTTCTGGTCTTACTCAAACAAATTAAGTTTGTGTAATGTTGATACAACCTATCATACTAGCCAGGCAAGAGCTCAACCTACCCCTCTAAATCTAATATTTGGACATTTTCCAACATGCTACACGGTCCTAATTCTGTTATTTCATTATAGGAAAGATACAATTCTCGTAGATTTGGCATGGATGAAATTCCATCTAGTTCCTGCAGTCCACATCGGGCCATCCAGAGTACACGTAAACTGTCTAAACTAGACCCAAGGTCCCTGGAAAAAGACAGATAAGGATATCAACTTCAAAACAAATACTAGTACACTTGAAAATGGCCAAAAAATGAATAGACAAAGTTTTCCTTTGAGAGATTAACACTGGATGCCAAACTCAACTGAAGTTGCATGCAGAACATTTCACCAATTTTGTAATTACATGTATGATGGTAAAATCCATTACATTTTAGGTTATAAAACATTTACAAACAGTAAGACCAAGTAAACGAGGCCTATAAATGATCTGAATGAATATGCCCTTACCGTATACTGGCAATTATACTGTTAGAAAGTTTCAACTGGGAGAGATTTGGCAGCATAGACCCAAAGTTTCCAAGACTAGTTTCCCGTGTATCGACTTTCATCTCCAGACTAGTGACTTGGTCTAGATCATCCACTCCTGTTAGGGCTCGCTGAATAAAATGGAAAGCAATGAGGAACTGGAGGAACTACTAATCCTTGACGTGGCGCTGACGAACAACTCAGTTAAAACTACGATGTCGAAAGTCAAGCCAACATCATATTTGTCATTTAATTCTGAAACTACACCCTACTTCTAACCCTTAATATACCTGAAGTAGTCCATTGAATTTCAAATTTTACAAGTGCATCATCAAATACATGTATAGGACTGACTCAATGTATCTGAATATTTTCAAACGAAAATTCAAGCAGGACATGTTTAACTTCATTGATAAAGTTGACTATTTTAGCATAAATAACAGATTGAAGAGCAACGTCACTGATTGCGCATGACACATGGCACATAACGTCATGAACGATGCGCGACGTCAAGGATGTTTTCAACGTCGCAGCGCATGCATTTTTGTGAAAAAACTGAGTTGTTCCCCAGCGCCTCCTTTGGGCACTCCGATTCCCCAATGAATTATCACCTGCAACATACATGTAGAGTGAAAGTTCAGTCAACATAGTCCTACATAGCATGGACCCCCACTTTTATCAAGCAGAGACTGACCATGACAAATTGCCCCACGAAATATGCAAATATACAACATCCCCATCAACTCACCAGTCTCCGAGGCGACAGATATTCTTCCAGAAGTACATCTGTTTCTTCTATCATAATAGGCTCAGGGTTGACACAGCTGTCTTTGTAACTCCGGATTTGGACTCCCCGTGCCAAGGCACTCTTGGGCCGAACTCCGGGATCCATCATTGGAAGGCTAAAGAGCAAAATGCAATGAAAATCATGCCACAAAGTCAAGATATATATGTTCCATCAAAGAACATTAAGGTGAACCAAATGTGCAAGAGACATAGGATCAATCATTCAGCTCCAAAGATAAAGACGACGTTAATTTTCACCCCTCATTACAACTTAGTGTCCAAATAGGATATCAGTTAAATAGGGAGTTAAAATCTGGCCAGTCTGGACACTTTTATGGGGGGGGGGAGAATTATTAACCATAAAAACAGTTTGTACAAACTGAGGATCAAATAAGGAAATTTCTCAATGTATTCGTCCCATCATGACGGACCATCCCACCATTCCTTTTTCTGGGGGACTCACTGCTCGCTTCTCTTGTGATGTAAAAATTACTAGTACCGGTACTCGATACACATAATTGTATCACCAACAAATTCATTCTTCTCAGTGATTGGTGGGAATGCACCTACATTATTAAATGTATTAGGGCCGAACATTTTTTTATTTGTAAATTATAACTTACTTGAACTGTTGCACAGCAGGGACTGATTTTACTGAGTTTTCCTGTACCACAGCCATTTACCAAAATGATGGAGCCAGGGCCAAGTGAAATTTAACAAAAGAATGTACAGCTGGAATAAAAAAGTTGTATAGGTAATCCATGGCCCTGTTGTAGAAATTGCTGTGATTAGGTGATGATCCACAAATGAAATGGTCCATGGACCATGTGCTCACCGGGTTGGACATAACAGTCTAATGACAGAGGGATGAGCAATCTGGGTAAAGTCATTCCCAAGTAGGTGCACTTTGGGTCATGTCGTTCCTGAGTTACAGCACTTTGACGATTTTCGGTTTACGCCACCTAGCGGCCATATTGGATGTCCGATTGGGCCAGAACTTCACATGCACATAAAGGTCATCTGCAGAGGGCCACATAGCACATTGGAGCGCTTTGGGTCAAGTCGTTCCTGAGTTACAGCACTTTGATGATTTTCGGGTTACGCCACCTGGTGGCCATATTGGATGTTTCATCAGGCCGAAACTTCACATGCACATAAAGGTCATCTGCAGGGGGCCACATAGCAAATTGGAGCACTTTGGGTCAAGTCGTTGCTGAGTTACAGCACTTTGATGATTTTTGGGTTACGCCACCTGGTGGCCATCTTGGAAGTCAAATCAGTCCGAAATTCGACATGCATGTAAAGGTCATCTAGAGGGACGTAAATATCAAATTTGAGCACTCCACGTCAAGTCGTTCCTGAGTAATAGCAGTTACTTGATTTTCAGGTTACGCCACCTGGCGGCTATATTGGATGTCCAATCGGGCCGAAACTTGGTATTTTTAAAGGTACCCCTCCAATGCATGTTTATGCAAGATATGAAGTTGCTTGATGAAATAATGACAAACTGTGGCAGGTTCGTCACTTTTGTCGAACTTTGACCTCTGTGACCTTGAAAAGTAGGTCAAATCAAAAACCCGTTATATATGTTATGTATCCTTATTAGATACACCTATGATAAAAATTTGGAGAAGATCTAGTCATTAGTTCAGGAGTTATTGCACTTTCTGTGTTTTCGGTTTTCGCCACCTGGTGGCCAAGCTAAGAGTCGAATCGGACCGAAACTTGGTGTCATGGGTCATCTGACCTAGGGGTATATATGTACCAAGTTTCAGACCAATAGCTCTGGCGGTTACGAAACGTGCCCTGCTAACGGAACACGACGACGACGACGGACGACGGACGCACAACCATTGTATAAGGGCATAGGCCTACCGGTACTATACTACACGGCAGCACCAGCATGGATCAATAGGGGATGACCACAGGAGGAGAAAACCGTAAATTTACGTTACATAACGCCTGGTAGACTAGCCCACTCCATAATTTTAGGGTACCAGTACACAGGCTTGTTCCTGAGTTTGAAGAGGACCCCCTTACAGAAGGAACCAAGGGAAATTTTCAACCCCTTTCTGTGGGCTTTTTTCACCCAATTAGACCCCCTAATGGCAGGAACCAAGATATTTTCACCCCTTTTTCGGGAGGAACGAAATGAGACTCGGATATGATGCACTACACGAGGTACTCGTTGAGGATAAGGTAAATGTTGGGGTAAATAAATGATAAAAAAGCGTGGCACTCTAGGGATAACTCGTCACTGGGATTGAGAATAGGACTTTCATATGAAAATATGGAAAAATACATGAAATACACTTCCCGATTTTTGATACTCATATCCCGATTAGCTAGGCCTAGGCCTAACGTGCAAGTATGCCTACACCGATTCCGATATCGGAATCGAAAAACCGCTTCCGAAAACAGAAACGTTGCCAATATTGGAATCGCTGGGCTTCCAAAATCAGCGAAACGTAGCCGTTTCCAAATTCGGAACTTTCCTGAACTGCTACCGGTAGGCTATCTCAGTATCTGTCTGGGTAATCATGTATTATTGTATATTGTAGGCCTATGTTATGTAGGCCCCTGCTAAAAAGCCTACCGGTAGGCCTAGGCCTAATCGGTAATCCTATTCCCAATCCTAACCCTGCCTGACCCAAACCAAACACCTCATCACTTCCATCAGCTCCAGTGCATTACACCATGATGGGATGTCATGATGTGCATGGTCATGGTGTGTGCCGCATGATGATGACTGCATCAGCATGATCAGTGCATGACATGCATGATGAACATGCATGCATGCATCATCATGCATGCATGATGATGATGACACATGTCAACAATGCCAAATCAAATGGCAATCTGGCAATGCCGGCCTACTTCAACACAATGTAGGCCTATGTATGACATCATAAAGCCTTCAATCAGCTACACGCATAAAAACCTTGGTCTGACACACTGAATATCAGAATATTGAGGTATTATCACAGAATATTCACCAGAATTTTTCAAAGTTGTGTACAGTAGCAACCAAAGTTGTCGTCGGCCATCTTGGAATGTGTGCACGCTGCGCAGGTGCAAAGCCCAATATCTGGTCGATTCGCCACACGGCCTTTTCGGAAACGTGTAGCGAAACGACCGAACCCGTGTAGCGAAACGACCGAATATAGATTGGTACCACCATCCTCCGCTAGGTGGGTCATAAAATCCACCTAGCGGAGGATCGTGGTACCAAATCTACCACAGAACCCGGAAGTGAAATACGCATGTGCGGAAGAAATGAATAACAAGAAAAGACACGAAAGAAAGATGGCTTTCACAGGTTTTACGAGTTTCTTCGCGAGAGATAAGGTGATTATCTCGGTTTTCTGCTGGTGAAAAGTGAATCGAAGTGCTTCGACATTTTTATTTTAGACCAAGCATTAAGCTTGGCTGATGTCGGTATTATCGTACCCTAAATCGCCTGTGTTGGAAAATTGTCCGTAAAATAAAAATCAGGCACACCAATCAATCTGAATGCTCCTTCCTGGCGTGGCTGTCACTGCTAGGCCTAGGCCTATGCTGCATGCACTGCACTGTCTACAGTAGGCCTACAGCATGACAGTGTAGTGTTCTAACGTTATTCTACCGTACATCCCATGCAGATGCATGATAGGCCCTCCTGCCTAGTCCTAGGCCCCTAGGCCTACATGTATGCTGGTATGTAGGCCTAGGCCTAGGCCTAGCCTACCATGTCCATGGCATGTAGCCCGGCGCGGTCGTGCTAATTTAATTACCGTCCTCCACCGTCTAGGCCTACCACCGTCCTCGAGCAGCTCCACGGACCACCATCGCGGCATCCACCACCCCTTTTATAATGTAAACATAATAGGGCCTAATGTAAAAAATAATGTAAACCGCATCAGAATCACTGATCATATCACAGAATATTCTGTTTGTCATCGTCCACCACCACGATTCGTCAGTCAGCGCCACCGTCAGGTGGTGAGTTCAGGAACTATCTATGTTGCCATCAAACCTGGTTTCATGGGCGCCCGAGGGTGGCGCTGACTGAAGAATCGTGGTGGTGGACGTTGACAAAAAACAGAATATTCTCAGCAATTTATTTTGCTAGGCCTTAGCATGACCCTTATGTTAGGGTCGGTCAGGCCCAGTTGTGTAGGCCTAAGCCCCACACTGTGTTTTTCTGTTCCACCTTTCCTCCAGGGTTCCATACCTGACATTGCTAATGCTACATGTAGGCCTAGGCCTACTTACTAGTACCAATCGATACCTGCTTCTGATTGGTCAAGTGAACAGACTTTTGAAATAGAATTTGAATTAGACATGATGCTAACATCCGGTGCTCAAAGTAGGGATGGGAGTAAATTCTCCAGGCCTACATGTAGTGTGTATCAGAATGCAAAAATGCCACCACCTGCGGACAAATTTGTATCACCAGCCAGTAGGCCCAAGACCACTCAAAGTCAAGTTTACTGAACCACAGGACCACTGGACCACCCCGCAACCACATAATATGACTGGTCGGCTATGACTGAATGTTTGAAAGTTGGCCTGATTTGACAATGACAGTGAGTCAAATATTTTCTCAATCTTTTTTTTCAGACATTCAAGCCCGTAAAAAAGAAGGGTTTTGAGCCAGGTACTGTCAAATATGATCTTCACAAACATGCCAATGCATCGTTACAGTCAGGGATTGATTTAAAAAGTGTTGTCAAATTGCCACCCGATGAAGGCATCAATGATTGGATTGCTGTACACGGTAAGCATGCATCTGTCATTGGTTGATATAAAATGTGATAACAGGACTTAGCATTATGCTTAGCAGATAAGAATTTAAAGGTGCTCTAGTTTGAATTGTAAACATTATGGTGTGCCACCTATTGTCAAATTCTGGTACTAACAAATCAGATAAAATCGAATTAAATCTCGCTTTTCACAAATTTTTGTTTGTTTTTGAGTGTAAAATCATAAATATATTTCAGTTACAAGAATATTTATCAAGATAGATACAAAAATAAGACAACATTAATGTTTTGGTATACGCGGTGCTGCCACCTGTCCGAGGAAAAATAGCTATTATAATCAACCATGTAAATAAACAAACTGTAATGTTTACAATTCGAACTAGAGCACCTTTAAGTCTGGAGCTGGATATCTTCAATCATGTCACATTATGATTAGACCTCGGTATCGGCATTCTCCCAAAGCAGGGGTTTACCTCGCTCCTCTTTATCTAACTTTTTTATGAGAGGATGAAGAAGAACGAGGAAAAATCCCCTGCTGTTTCAGAGGCACAAAAGATATTGAAATTTTTTTTCATTCTTATTACAGTGGTGGACTTCTTCAATCGAATCAACTTAATCTATGGTACAGTTTGTGATTATTGTACTGAAGAGACATGCCCCAAAATGACTGGTGGACCGAAGTAAGTAGTTGAATATTGGTCACGTGATCAAAAGTGACTGTCGATTTTCATGATCGCAGCATCCAATGATGATCTTCAAGATCATCTTGATGATCTTCAAGATGATCTTCAAGATTCTTGACCTTTAGAAGCAATAATTCATTTTTCTTTCAGTGTACATATTTGAAATGTTGTCAAATGTTCATGCAGTTTGCCTTTCTTTGAATTCTTGTGGCTTAAGCTTTTCATTTGTGTTTTTTTTGTCACCACACTCAGAATGAACAAAGGGTATTCACTAGTGAACCGGTAATCATTGACCATTTCCTCCTGGGAGACGTCTGCCTGTTTTTCCCAGAATATGGGCCACATATCAGCTACAGGCCAATATGAAACTGCCTGTTTCAGAACAGTATATCATGTGTATGTTATCTACAGTTTATCTATGTATCTGAGATATTTTCTGCTCAGGTAAACCGCCTGAAATAGCTCACATAGTTCACACACGCTGACATTCCCTGACAAGTGAGATTGGATGAGAATTTTCCCGTTACAATTTTTTGCCACTTATCAAAAATACTCTATTTCAGATACGAGTATCACTGGTGTGATGGAGATAAGTATAAACGGCCAACAGCTCTACCGGCAAATAAGTACATTAGTTTATTAATGGAATGGGTAGAGGCTCAGATAAACAATGAAGAAATATTCCCATGCAAAGTAGGTAAGTTGGTGAGACTTGAAAGTCTGGTGATGAATAAAGTTTCTCAATCCAGGCGACCTGACTATGGAACAGACTCAGTGATGAAACCCCAACATTTTCAGCCACATTCTGAAGACCCACCTACATGTACCTATTCTGAGTCAGGCAGTCAGTTAGCGTTAGCCACAGCCCAAAATGGGTGGAAATCTTTGAAAACGACCAGGAAAATGGTGAAAATTCACATATGTGGCTAAGAAAATCAGGGTGGTCCAATGCATTTCCAAAATATTCCATTACTGTGGCTAGAGAAAATTTCTGCCCAGCACAATCCCTATGTTTTTTTGTGCAACATCATCAGAGGAAGATTTTGGATTCTGCTCCTGCTGAATTGGGCATGGTTCATTCTTCCCAACTTCATGGCTGTCTTTGACGTACAGTCAGGACTGCCTCCTAAATATATGTTGCTGAGGATGGTTTGGAGCGACCAGATCAGGCTTGATTGTATCTTGTCATTATTTCAACAAAATGATTCCTTTTCTCATTCCAGGAGTGCCATTTCCGAAGAACTATATAACCACTTGTAAAAAAATCCTGACACGGTTATTTAGAGTCTTTGTTCATGTTTATATACATCATTTTGAAAGATTAAGGGCCATAGGGGCGGTGAGTTTATATCAGTTGATCCACATATGTGACCCGTGACTGCAAACTGAGTCGGAATGCTCCGGAAAGAATACCCAAGATGACTCCAGGAGAACAATCACAGAAATGGACAAAGTCAAATTTCACAATGGGCAGACAATCCTGAAATCAACAAACCATTGGTGTCACCTTGGGCATGTTGGGTCTTCTTCTGTGCAGATTCCGACTCATTTTGTTGTGCCGGGTCACATATTATTCTGTTGCTGTAAAATTAACTGTTTTTGTCACAAGTGGGTTGGAGTTCTCCTCCTTTTTGGTCACCAAGTGTGCAATGATTTTTCGCTTGGCTAATTAATGCTTGAACAGTGAGGAGTTATAGCATTTAAAATCTTTCTGTTGAATCAGTTTTTTCTTTCTTCAGGAAGCCCATGTGAACACATGCTACAAACACTTCTACTATTTCGTGGCAGAACATGAATTAGTGGACAAGAAAGAACTGGAACCACTGGTAAGTAAATCTATAAGACATTGACCGTGTTTTTATCTGACGCCAAAAAGACGTTAATGAACCTTCATTCTACATCTTTCTCGAAGCATTTTAATGAGATCAATTTTGGCTTCAGTACTCTGATGGAAGAGATGGGTATTTGCTCAAAACGTACATGTACCCTGGAAAAACCAAGCGTGACCAAAACCGTGCTGTGTGTGTGATGAAGCCGCATTTGACAATTCGGTAATATTTCCCGGGTTGTCACAGATATTCGTCATCACTCACTCTTTGTTCTTTCTTTGCAGAAGGAGATGACCAAGAATATCTGTTGACCTTGACCTCAATGTGATCTTCAGTGATATTTGCTGTGGACGTCACTGCAACTATATTGACACAAGAACTCTGCACTGCGACCATTTTGATGGCATACTTTGCAAGCCTATTCTAGGGTAAAATGTGGCAGTGATTGAGGATAAATAGTAGACTTATTCCTGCCATGTCGTATTTGCTCCCCGTTACTATGGTTACTCAAGTTGTGTATGTCTGCTGTGGATGGGGGCGGCTCTGCTTGAGCAGTTGAGCTGTAGGAATCAGAATGGATGTGTTGCTGGGCTGGTTGCTAGGCAAAGAAGATAAGATTCTTTGTTTTGTTTTGTCTCGGAGAAACTGATGGCCACATGGGGGTGTTCACATCAGCAGTCGGAGTTAAAATCCTGTATGAAAATATGGTGCCCACCTATGTCGTCTCCCTGTATTCATCTCTTCTTTCTGCTGAGAACATATGGCCCCCTATTGCAGACGCTCGGACAAACACTGTCGTTTGTCGAGTAAGAAACTGTATCCTGTCTGAAGATGCAAACTCGACCAAAAATATGCTCAGACTCATTAGCCCTTAAACCACCAAATCTGCTTAGCAGTTTCCATGATTTCACCTCAAATATTTTGATCCAAAACACCAGCATGTAAATCTGCACCGATAGTGGTGTTGGTCACATCATTAAATGGTCTTTTCCATCAAGTCAAAATGCTTAAATGTGCAGAGTGATTGCCTTGCCATCTGGTAATAAAATGCTTAAAATGTGTAGAGTGATCGCCGTGCCATCTGGTAATAAAATGCTTAAAATGCGTAGAGTGATCACCGTGCCATCTGATAACAAATGTGTAGAGTGATCGCTGTGCCATCTGAACAAAATGCTTAAAATGTGTAGATTGATCACCGCCCATCTGATAACAAATGTGAAGCAGTCTAGGAAAACCCGTCGGATGTCGCGTTTGAGGTAAGTGTTAATGGCATTGGTGAACCTGCACATTTCAATTGCTGAAATGTACTATGTAACAGGTAAACAGAAGCAGATCAATGCACAGGCAATCTGACAGCCCTTGTTGATCATTCAGCAACTTCCGACAGGTTTTCCTAGACCGCCCCACAAATGCTTAAAACATGTCGAGTGATGGCCATGCCATCTGAGGACAAGTTGCAGAAGTGAACTTTTCGAATCTCATGTCGACGATCGTCACCTCTGGCGGTCTAAGGGCTAAAGAGAATGAAGCTTGGTGTCTCAGATGATGAGATGTCCTGTCGGTGATGCCAGGTAAAATAAATGAGAGAGGTGCCTTTGTATGTGGTAGTCCCGCTCTGATGTTTAGTGGGGTTTTGCTGATTATACAGATTTTACATAGTCGGAATTTGTGACCTGTGACAGAAAAATGAGTTGGAATGTACTGGAAAAAAGACCCAAGATGACACCAGAGAACAATTGCAGAAATGGACAAAGTCAAATTTCACAATGGGCAGTCAATGCTGAAAGCAGCAAACCATTGGTTCACCTTGGGTCTTCTGTGCACATTCCGACTCATTTTGCTGTCACGGGTCACATTTGCACTGTGATCTGCTTTGAGTATCGTCATTTGTGCAGTTGACTGATTGGTGTGGTGGGGAATATTTGTCTGAAATGATTTCCAGTTGCTTCAACTGCAGCAGGAAAATAGGCTTTTTCACTGTGTGGATTAAAATTTCATTACCCTCATGTTGTACATGCGTGTCGCTACTTCATCTGGGTTTGTTTTTATCAAGGTCAATCACCTTTGGTGCCATTTTATCCACACGGTTTTAGTGGGTCACAGTTTGTGTTTTATTCGATCACAGATGACGACCAAGGGGCTTGGATCCATGTTGTTGCTCCCTCTGTCTTACATAGCGCATATTATTTGAAATGTCAGCTTGTTAATGTTAACCGCTTTACTGCCTGTAGCATTATCATGAAAACTAACAAAGCTGTCAAATCTTAAAATCCAACAGCATCCCCATTACAATTATAATCAAATGAAGGTTTCATCAGAAAGCCCTCATTACAGGGCTTTCCAAGAAGGGGTTTAGTTAACATTTTTGGGCAGGAATTCATGACTTCCTTAAGCCAAAAAATCAGGAAGTATTTTGGGGCTTTTCTTGGAAGTCTAAATGTACTTCATAAGCTTAAATACATTAGAAGTTTAAAATTGTTTGGAAGTACTTGACTTCCTGGGCCCATATTCATAAAACCCTGCTAGCTTACGGTAGTTGGTTGCTAATTGTGTACATCGGCCTGTATAAACTGGGCACTTTACCAGGGAACTAAGCGAGGTTTTATGAATGTGGGCCCAGGAGCCTAAAATTCGGAAGTATTTTGACTTCCATGACTTCCAAACTCCCTCTAACTAAACCACTGAGAGTTAATATGGGGTTCAGCCACCTTTCCGAGTTTTGAGCCTTTTTACCTGTTTTCATTTTCAACAAGATTCTAGCCCTTGACAGTGCAGTGAAAGGGTTAATGAACAAGTTAACCACTCAGGTCCTATTGTTCTTAATCAACTTAATGCATAGTGTATACCTCCTGGATCCAACCCTTTCCTCTCGCACCACATAAATCTGTAATGCAAAGTGTGCATGCTGCTTCTGTACCCCTTCCCCCACTGATGAGTGGATCTCTTATGCTTAATATTTTACATTGATTATTTACCAGATGTACTGGTAGTGTACTATTCCCATAAACTTAAATAATAGAGACGCTATCCCCATAATCTTCGTCTATTGTATTCACTTTAACAGGAGAAATCGCTCTCTCAGTATTCCCTATCCAAGCTCTCATCTTGCTTACTTCCCTTTCCCATTTCGCAGGCACTGATGCACGAGCTATTCCCCTCATAGAAGAAGGGATCTTTGTTTACAAAAAGCCACTACCTCATGAGTCGTGCATGTCAATACAAAATGAAATCCCAACGTAATAAAAGCCATAAAATCAAATTTATATTCAGATTCTCTTCAAGTTTTATTACATGTATTCAGACCATAGCAAAACACATCAAACACATTTTCACTCTGTTAAAACTTCGTAACGCATCATTGCTCAAGTAGAAAAAACTGAGGACTTTATCATGATTTCTGTGACACTGACCTCATACTTTGCAGTTTTAACTTATGCAGTGTTCCAATGGCACTTCTCAGGAATTCCTGGAAGCTACATGTGGGTTTCAGCCAATGTCATTACCCTTCAAATGGGTGTCCTCAAACATTTGTAAGTGTGCGGCGCTCACTTAAGCTAGGAATCCACCGCTGATTTTCTGCGTTGCGACTTGCTTTGCAACCTGCTACCTGCGATTGAATATGATCGCAAGGAACTGACACCGGTCACCGACCGATTGAAATTGACCAACTGAAATTGACCACATCTTCACCATTGGTGGAAGTCACGTCTAGCGACTGAGTCCACTATGGCAATTGAATGCCCAATTGCAAAGCAAGTCGCAATGTAAAATCAGCTTGAAAATCAATGCTAGATTCCTAGCTTTACGTGTATGAATTTGGTACCGGTAACTTCCAAGTCAGATGTTTGTGTTTTCTTTGAGAACAGGTACCGGTACCATTATTATTTTTAGTTAGGCTTGACTTGAAGATATAACAGGTTATTAGGATTTACGTTTTGGCAAATTTTCTCCAAAAACTTCATTCTGCAAGATATGTGGATGTGGAAAATATGAAGATATTCCTTTTACTGTACAGCATCAGAATGTTTCAACCAAATTGTCAAAATGTGTGATGTATGTTCTACTTGTAAAAAAGTAAAACTGATGATTAAAAAAAATGCCAAGAAATGAGTTTTGCTGTGTACATGTAAACCTCTTTTAAGGAATAGAAATGACCACTTTAGTGACTGAACGTTGGTGTCCTTAACAGAGAGGTGTTTGCCTGGTGGAGATTCCCGTCAGAGAATTTCCATTGCGCGTTGACGAAGTGCTGATTCATCTGCTTTATATGTAAATTATTTCCCAATATTTTTAGTAAAATGACAATTGGTTTGGTCTCGTTATAGAGTTGCATATCACATGTCGTTTTTCCGTGATCGTATCCAAGGTTACTGATAGTCCATAATCCATGGTCCATTCGTGAATATTACTGTAGTATTCCGGTTAAAAGTGTAGTGGGTGGGTCCCCTGCAAATGATGAGCAAATCCTAAAGATCTGAGGAATATGGTGGTTGAGAACCGAATAGTCCAGTAGGGGCCATCCATTTCAGTAACTTAATGTACTTATTAACGCTTGCGGAACAAAAAATTTTTCTATAGGTATTGCTGTGACCTGGACATCTTATCTTTTTCTAATGTACCGGTACATGTACTAAAAGTACGGCGATTCAGCATGTTCAAACCACGTTACCCCGTCTGCATGCAAAATGGGTCTCAGTCAACCCTCCTCCCTCCAAACATGCCAAACATGTGCATAAAATGGATGGCCCCAGACACGTTTGCCTTAGGGGATTCTGAGATGTAATGCCTGACAAAACGTATGTTGCCGTCTGTGCCTAAGTGGGACAACGTGCCAGTGAATGGCACTGTCCCTTTGTTGGACTTGTGATAATTTTTCAGTCTGGTTAAGACTGCACAACACGACCTGAGTCATGGTAGGTCAGTGGTGATGATGAAAATTTGGCGAAACAGAACTTGTCTCTGGTTGCACTTTCAAAATTCAAGCGAAGGTATGGCAGTGAAGGTGATATATCAGGGACTGTCCTCTTGTTCTGATTGAAAATCATCTCTATTTGGTCAAACCTTTGCCGTCGGGGGATATTATCGAAGTCTCCTGATTATCATTCCTCTACATGAACTTCATTGCCTGATGTTCTTTTCTTGCAAAGGTTGCTCTTTGATTGATTGATTTGATTGATGGGAAGTTTGCATTTTCGAGATAAGAAATTTTGGTTGGTTTGGGCACAGATTGGTGGTGTGGGGGTTCAGTTGGGAGTTTAACCTCACATCACAGGCGCCCCGAGCTTTGTCACAAATTAGGGTAAAATGTACAGAGGGGGTAATAGTCCTACTATAATATATCTTTATTTATATATTATAAATGTAGGACTTAACCCACCTATGTACATTTGACCTTAACTCGTGACGAAGCTCAGGCTGCCTGTGCTCATATTTAGGCATTCTACATTGGATCACCCCTCCATTACATTGTGCATAGTCCTTCATTTGTAACCTAGGGCCATGGAAATTTCAGATATTGCTCAAAAATGGATTGTCATGTTCCGGGCACTTTTGGATTCTATATTACATAAGATATTGTATGTGATTATTGACCGAATGACTTGCACTATTTAGACAAACTGCATTCATATATGTATGTGGCTTCTGACATGAACCCACGATCGAGGATTGAAGAAAATTTGTTTTACAATAATGCTTTGCAAATTGAAGTGCATGAAACCACAGTGCCATTATTGTGTGCTTTTTAGCTGGCTTTGCCAAGTGGACAACGGACTGTTTTTTTTGCAACATAGCCTCAAACAAATGCCAGTTTCAAAAGATTTTACGCTTTTGTATTCATGATAAAACATTATTTTTTGAGTGGTGATTTTCTTAAATTCTCTCACAGTGGGTTAATGTCAATGTACACCCATTGCATTATGTCATTTAATAGAATTAGTTTATGCATAACAACCCAAATCCTATTGTATGTATAATTATGAAAACTGTAATACAGTCAATGACAAATTAATCACAATAATGCTGCCTCCTTCATTTCTTTCAAATGGTGTGGGCAATATAATGGGAGACTTTACTGCTGTGAGAGGCCGCCTGTTGGCAGTCCCAGAACATCACAAAATTTGCTGTCATAGACGTACTGTATGCCATGGCCTCCACGTCATCAGGCCTCCTTTTTATACATGTAGAAGTATACGGTATACGAAAACACCGGTTAACAATGGCTTCACGGTCATGAATTCATTTGAAGCCTTTTGTTAACCGGCGTTTTTGTATACCGGTACTCTATACTTCTACGTAAAGGAAGCCTTATGGGTGATGTTCTGGGATGCACTTCTCTGTGACGTCAAATTCCACGACATTCTAGGATGGCTAACTGGTGGTGGTGGCCTCTAATGCTGAGTTTACATCGAGGCACACGCGACACGAACACGCAGGCTAACAAAGGTTTTGTAGGGATGAATCCTTTGTGAAGCCATTGTTCACCTGCGTGTTCATGTCACGTGTGCCTCAATGTAAACTTATGTAAACACGTGTAAGTGTAAAGAGACAACAAAAACATGTAGTTTCATTTTAAAAATAATCAAATTCTCTAAGAAGCAACATCAAATAATCAGCTCATACCTCTATTTATAAAACTGATGCACTGGATATCTTCCTTAATTTGTACAAAACTTGTGGGAAGAAAATCCATTACACTACTGAACACATGACTCATTTTTGCACAAAAAATTCAGGAGCTGTAGCTGTGAAATCTTCAGCTCATCCTTCAAAGAATGTTGTACATGTATTATGTACATTATATATCCAAGAAAGAGCACAAAAACGACACACAGTATACAATAAATCGGAAAGTCGTCTCCGAATATTTCGCAAATTTTCGACCCCAATCGGGGTCTTCCTCAGGCGCTATATAGAAGAGATCCCAGAGCTGTGCGAAATATTCGAAGACGACTTTCCAATTTATTGTACCGGTACATGTATTATGCACGTTATATACATATAAATCACTTTGAACACTTTAGTGGTACGTACATGTATGTCACTTCATCATGTCAAATAATGCACTAATTATAAATAAGTTGGATGGCCTGGTTTGAAGATATCCACTAGACGATTCTCGAATTAGCAGATCTGCCCACTTCCGCCGAAATCGTAACCACAACCTCGATCTGAAACCGGCTGACGTGATGCGGTCCATGATTCAACAATGGTCGACTCTGATGCAACGTCTTCAAAGTCAATGTCGTGGGGTTGTCTGCGTCATGTCATTCAGCTTCAGATCGAGGTTGTGGTTGAGATTTCGGCAGAAGTGCGCAGATCTTTGTTGTTTACGTCAATTTGAGAATGGTCTACATGTATACAGCAAAAGTCAAATAAGCAGTACTTCCACCTATTCCAAAACCCCAGGTTTTTTAGACCCGTGTCTTCCCCGGGCTTGAAAAAACCCGCCGTGCGCTTACACCTATTTTCAACACATTGCAATTGCATGCCGGCAAGCTCGGCGTGTCTAATAGACACAGGGTTTTTAAACACGGGTCTATTACTAAGTATTAGACACGGCAAAAAATAGGTGTACGTGCAAGAAACCTGATAGGTGGAAGTACTGATATAGATCTTCATCAGAAAGTACATTGTACTGTAGATGTACCTACTAGTGTTTTGTACATTACTTCTTGGTGAAAGCTGTTCAGTTCCTTTTCAGAATCATGTACATGTACCGGTACAGTACATTTTTCTGTTTTTGATGAAATAGCCCCTGGCAGTGAAATGGTAAACAGTATCATTCGATTGTACTGAAGCAAGCACTCAAAAAGAGCTTCTCATGTTAACACTTGGAGGACTACCACCAACTTGTCGGGAAATAATATTGGGAAAAGCCAAAATCCCTCTCCCTCTCCCAGAACCTCGACTACTTTGTGGGCTGACGTTGTTCAATCCGATCACTTTTTCTCGACCTTGTTGCTTAGTAACAGGAGGTGGTATTACACTTCGCTGTGAACTAGGATCCAAGAGTCCGAGGGGATCATCATCGCTGGATGAGGCATTGTGAGGTGGAGGCACGCATTTGCCAACAGCAACCATTGTGGCTTGGCCTTGTTGATTACAAACAACTGGTGACATTACACGACGACGTGAACTGGAATCTGACAGTCCGCGGACATCGATGTCGTCATCACTGGATGAGACATTGTAAAATGGAGACACATATTTACCAAGGGCAGGCACAGGGCTGGTGTTTGAGTTACCAACAGTTTTTTCGGTCATGTCGGTATTGGTTGTAGTCTCAGCTGATGTCTCCACCACTACTGGAGAAGTGACTTGGAAAGGTGCGATATTTCCATTAATATTTGACTGTCCACAGTGTTCAGATCCACTTTCTAATCCTACGCTACCTCTTTGCTTTAACAAGCGAACAGGACAACTATAACTAGAATCAGGCTCATGAAAAGAGGGCTGGGGTAGCATACTCATATGCTGGTCCTTGTCAGAGTAGACAGTAGGATGGGACATGATCGTTGATCGCGGAAAACTTAGGTCGGCCTCAGAATATTGGGCCTTCGATACCACAGACGGAGTATCATGAAGAGAACTCGCAGCTAATACTGGTTCAAACTGGTTCTTGGACAGTGTCTGCTGCTCTTGGAAGACTCGTTTAAGTTCACGGAGCATGTCTTCCGAAAAAATGGTTGCAAAGGCATCATCATCACCAGTTGAATTCCTTGAATCTCTTCGAGAGGTTACAATACGGGATCCTTCTGGCGTAAGAGTGCAATGCAGTCCAGTTGGTGATTTCTCAGCAAAGACATTCTGTAAGTGAGTTCCTTCTTCATCAAGTTCATAAATGCCAGGAGAATACCTTTCAATACCTGGTTTTTGATATTTAAGTGGTTCATATCGTCTGCTGAGTGGCACAGATGACGGAGAGATTGAATTCAGATCAATTTGTCCATTAACAGCCGTTTCATGATCAATATTATGTGAAGGATCTTCCCCCTGTGGAAGACATCCCATGTTCCTAGCACTGTTTTCTTGAACTGAACCAATAGGAATCGGGTCGCTCAGTGGTAATGGGTTGCTAAGGAAGAAAAAAAATTATTTACAAGGTCAAGCAGTGTGATAGTGTCCGAATATTCTTGAAAGATTATATCAAAACTTTGGTATTGTACGCACAATTTAACATCCTGCTATTTCATTACTGAAGCATCTTGAGGCAAAACCATCTTCCAGAAGATATGACCACAGAGAATGTGGTACTGGTATTATGATGACTGCAAATATGTAATGAATCAGTGTTGGTCCCCACCTTTGACTGAACGCCTCATCAAAGTCCTCTAGGTCGAGTGCTACTCTCAGCAGGTCGAACCTCATCAATGGAGTGGGATTGGGGTCAGCTTTCTGCACCTCCTTCAGGAACTCAGAGAGGTTCACCTCCGGCAGGGGTGATATTGGCCCTACATAAAAGTAAGACACATATTAATGCCATTCTGTACTCTCAACTGGTCTCAAAGGATCAAGTGAACTCTGCTCCTGGCGTTCCCCAGAAAGGTTTCTGGAGAGTCTGGGAAATTGTGAAATGGATTGAGATGATACTCACGGACATGCTCACTTTGTTCATTCGCCATCAAATTCCTGGTGAACTCTTCATGTTTCTGATTAAAATGTGAACACATCTGTTTAACTTTCAACAAAAATATCTTGTCATCTTCATAGTTTTTCCTAAGGTACTGCTTTGGGGCCGGACGCATCGGGATTTCCCGGCAGCTCCTGTCCTGCACTGTTTCCCTGGCTAGTTCGACTTTAATTGGCTGGCCACCCAATAGCCAGCGGTTTAAATCCATTACGGCTTTACGGCAGCATTCAGGATCAACAAACCTGACAAAACTGAAAGGGAAATGTGTTGGGATGAAGGAAATATCATGAATGGTGTACTCCCTATACTGAACCTAGGACCTTTTTGTATCAAGTGAGTTGTCTCCTACTCACTCACCCATATGTAAACTCCTGGTCATCAGCTGGCGTGTTGATAAAAATTTCGTGGACAGTGCCCGCACCACTAAACAGATCATGTAGCTCATTCTGCAAGCGAAGGAAGATAAATATATCATGGTAAGCCTATTCTGGACAGACAATCAGCATGACCAGCACCAAAAAACATACCGTATTTATGCGTATTTAAGCACATGCGCTTATAAACGAAAATCGCTTGTTTTAAGGCCTTTTTCCCGCCTTCGTTTCGCCCGATTATAAGCACATGCGCTTATACTTTTCTGGAGCAAAACCGCTTCTTTGGCGCCTTTTCCTGGTCAAGGATGTTGTCGGCTCAGATCGTCGGCGCATTCTGGACACAAACGATAATTAGTCCGTTGGTTGTGGTTGTCGGCACGTGCCAAGGCGATCATTGTCCGCGATAGGCAAACTGACCCGCGCCGCCGGGACTCGCCGAGTAAGTAGGTATCGTATACACTGAACTTTGATGCGAACTAACACTTTTGGCCGTACGAAATCCACTAAAACGGATGTTCCTTTTGAAATCATTGGCCACATCACTTTTTGCTCGAATTTAAGCGCACTGTGCTTATATTCGAATTTTAGCACACGTCGATTATAAGCGCAGTGTGCTAAAATACGCATAAATACGGTATAAAAGAGGTGAGACCATTTGAAACACAAGGGAAATTTTTGAGCCAACCATGTCCTGGTCCTCTACCTTGGAGGTATTGCGAGGTAAGTTCCCCACATGAACGGAATACAACTTTAACTTGGCCTTCCTCTTCTCGCTCCCGGAATTCAGGCCTGCAGAGTCACTGGCAGATGCCAGTCCGCTCCCCTTCTTCCTTTCCTCCATCAGGATGAGTCTGAAAAAAGGTGCACTACACATTATACTTATAATATTGACTTGGCCAAGGCGTAGGGCTAGGCCTAGGCCTACATGTAGATCCATGTTAAGTCTAACAGGGAACAAAACCCCTGGACATACACCAGTATACATCTATAACCATAAGGCCGGTGATATTTACCCGACGGTCGTGTATGCAGTGAGGAAAATTGATGCTGCGTCCACGACGGACGTGTACGCAGCGATGAAACATCGTACTGGGTACACGACCGTCGTGCTCGGACTGATGTATTGCGAGTTTGGGGGCACGACGGTCGGGTCAGGAACGATCGATTTCTTCACTGTGTACACGACTGGTCGTGGCTGCACTGAAGAACAATGGTTTTAGGGACACGACGGTTCTTCCGCAATGTTTGACCTGGGAGACCTTAAATTGGACCAGCTAATTTTTTCCCTGGGCCGTTCGGTGGATTCCGAGTACTTTCAGTAAATAAAAAGCCAAAAGAAAAAAAAGACAGGAAAAGAAAAAAAGGAAAAGCGGCGAAAAAAAAATGTCCCAGTCGTGAGTCGAACCGGGGACCTGCGGTGTAGAAGGCGAACGCTCTAGCCAGTAGAGCTACTAGACATCTGTCAGCGACGGCGTTACATCGAGAAATGCTTATCGGTGGGCATGAATATTAATTAGCTGAACGTGCATGCAAGAAAATATTTGTACTGCATACACTCACAGTAGGCCCCTAGTTAGCTGTGCAAATAACCACTTCGTTTGAGATATTCCCCTAAAAACCCTTTAAACCACTCCCGAAGGCGGAAAATTGAACAGCGTCTCGGTCGTGTACCGAAATGTGTTTTTCCTCAGTGCGTACACGACCGTCGGGTAAATAGTCACTTCGATAACCATAATGGCATAAATGCAGTCTCAACTGCTCAATATACCGGAATACCGGTAGGCATAGGCCTATGCTATGGTAGGCAAAAGGTCATCAAAACAAAAAGATGCACTCTCTCATCTAGATAGACTATAGAGAGACCCCTAGCCTAGACCCCCAGTCATGCTAGCCTAGTCTGTCTTCTTCATGTTCTTTTTTGGTGAGCGAAACTACATTTGGGAATTAGCATGATTAGGCCTAGGCTAGGTCAGGAGGCTATAGGCCTACACATGCCTAGGCATAGTTCTTTATCAGTTTGGCATGCCTGGCTGGGGGGGGGGGCATTCCACTATTTCCAGATTCCTTCTCGGGATCGGGCTTTAGCCTTAAGGGCTAGGTCCACTCGCCAAATTTTCAGAGTCCTGTTTTCTAAAAAGTTCAAATATCTTTGAAATGCCCTGGCCATTTTGAACTACAGCTGCACCAAATGTACCAGATGGACAGTGGAAAAACAAAATGTGGAGTTTGTCACCAGCTGATGCCCTAATTAGCTAAAACAATGGTGCACCTTTCGGTACATAATGTGGCTTTATCACAAAAAACAAAGAGTTTATTTCCTGCGTACGTGTAACCTGAGGTTTGTATGTACACGTTGATCAGGGTTTGACATAAGCCAAGGCCATTTTCCAAAACACCCTTGCTGGCCCTCTATTCTAATCCAAAGTGATTGTTGTCCAAGGTCATGGATGGTCAATTTCAGCTAGACCCAGTTTATTATCACATTAATCAAATGAAGGCACACAATAGGCCAAGGGTCAGCCAGCCATGGCTCTGGACACTTTAGAGGGCCAGCAAGGGTGTTTTGGAAAATGGCCTTGGCTTATGTCAAACCCTGGTTG